>CM073773.1:95271082-95709140 GCA_037158775.1 Hetaerina titia | reverse complement strand
ATAAAGTTGATTAAAGAATAGAACTTCTGAAAAAATTCTTCAACCAAAGAACTATCTATTGTACAAGTATTGATAATTAAGTTTCTTCATCGCTTTAACCGCACTTTCCATTCTAATTGAAAAAGTTGGAAGATATTTTGTAAGGTCAAGTTTTCTGCATTTGGTAGAAGCATTAGGACAAAATATTTTATCGATTTTGTGAAAAAACAGCATGAATATTGCAAAGGAAATTTGTGGCTTACTCTTGAAAGAAAATGTGCCGGAGGATGCTAGTGAAAGCAACAATCAGTTGTAGGCAACAAACCCCAACGCAATTCGTAAAAGCCGCAGTAGCACATACGATGTTATCGAATCAGCGACATCTATAATGTTATTCTGATGGGTAAACATTACCGCATTACGTCATCTTAATTATTATAAAGTTTAATATATACTCGTAAATTTAAGTGGAATTCGGCGGTTGAGCTGTGCCGCGACAGTGAAGAGACGTAGGCAATTTTCTTTTTCGAGTGTTCTACAAATATTTTTTCATGTGGCCATCCTACGCTATGGCCACGTGGAAACACGTAGCAAAATTATATTAACAAAAGTCCGACAAGTTTAGAAACAGAAACGATTTCGATAAGAGATCAGGTGACCATTCAAGGTGACCAATCGCCAAAGGATGTGTTCAAGGTTGCAAATGCAAGCTCTAAATCTCCCCGGAATGAAAGAGGTAATACTGCATAGCATTACCATCAACATACGGGGGGCACATTTGGCGCGCATCGATACGCGGGGGGACTCCTCTGATGGGGGCCGGCCACTTCCGCATTTCCGCCCTACCTAACCGCCCCCCTCCCCCCCGGGGCAGGGAGGGGGTGATGAGGATGGAGTGGTGGAGAGCGACGGTGTGACCAGTTGGCGCAGGATTCCTCTGAGCCGCTTTCTTTTCATCTTTCTGCACGAATCCCATTTCCTTCCGATCGCGTCTTTCGCCCACTCTCCACTTACCCACTAAATGGCCGGGAAATCATTCCCAATCATTAATGTACTATATTATTCAACCCATAAGATTTTGTTTAGGCGAGGGCACAGCTCAGCTCGTGCTTTAAGCCACTACACGGCGTGTGAAATTCACATATTGACAGGACATTAATAAGATAGCCGTTTTTTACTCAACCCCCCTGTCCCCTGCAGACTCAGATTCAGTACCTACCGGAAATAAATGCAGTTTGGGTGAAGCTAAGAATGTCCAGCGGCAAGATCTAAAATCGAAGCCACTCAGACCTCTCTTCGATCCTCTCAATGAACTATTACGCTTCCCGTCAGCAACTAATAACTACTAACCAAGATCACTTCCATTTTTTATTTTCATGACCTTCACGAGCACTCTACTGTCAATCAACCCGACAATTTGAACATGTGATAAATGCTCTTTGAGGTAACAATACGTATGGTCAAATCGGAGTCAAGGAAATTCCCAGTCTCAAATGAAGAACACTTCCGGTATAATTCGGTCTATCTGGGTAGCAAAGGTAAGCCATACCAGGGAAAGCTTTCCTTTCGATCTTTAGGGTAATGTATTGGTCAACGGTGCGTAGTGTTGGCAGTTAAGACCGTTACTTTAAGAAGTGGAAATTCATGAAAAGAGGAAATTTTCATTCCAAAAAGTATTAAAGTAGAAATTAGATAATTAGGTAGTCCCGCGGCATAGGTCATTTGGTATCGTAATATCACTTATAGAGAATTTACGAATGATCGAACCATATTCACTCACAATTTTATTGCACTATTAAGTGTTCGAATTGGCGGATTCTACTAGCTGGTTGGCATTTTAATTGCGTGTTTAATTGTTTCAATAGAATTAAAATATATCTTATTCACACTCTCACAACAAATGTTTGGAAATCGGCAAGTAAAAATGCTTGGCTATCCGTGAAACTTCCTCGGTTATACTCAGACATAACTATCCATGTTATCAAAAAAATTGTTCCTGCGATATCGAAAATAGGTTCCGCCGTTTGTTTTATAGTAATTGATTAGCAGAATGGGACAGGGTGGTCACTCTCTCCGCTCGCGGTGCAGAGCGAAATATTCGTTGAAATTCGTTCGTCTTCCCGAGATCGGCTGCCTCCCTGAATCGCTATCCCTAACAAAATACTCTTTCAACATATTCAAAACGAGAGGGGAAAATGAAGACTTTACGTGACCACATTGTTTTACAAATGAGCGCAAGAGAAAAAACTGAACAAAGGAAACAAGGAGAAATTAATATATTCCGTGTTCGAATAGGTCCACATCCGATTATTGAATGAGCAGATGAAATGGTGAGAAAAAGAAACACGAAAGTTATACCCCAAAAATACCCATTTTATCTCTTCAAATATTTAGGGAAAATGGAAGAAACACGTTTTTGGAAGCGAGAATCCCAATCCGACAAAGGATAATGACATGAATAACAAACTAGCCGTCAATCACCCACGCCCACACAACGGAGAGTAGCTATATATAGAACGGCCGGCCGACCGGCTCCCTTGACGACGGAATATCTCATTGGAGAGGATGGACGGGTGGGGCTGGGATGATTTTTCAGCTCTCCAATTTTGGAGGCGGGGTGGGATTGCAACGGTGCCCCGTAGGAGTGACGGACGAGAGGTTAGTTTTCAGGGGTGCCGTTTAAACAAATAAATAATAAAAAATGAGCCAAGGATTATGGATGAAAATGAAAGCAAAATGCCCCATATTTCTCCCATAGTTCTTTTCCCCATATTTCTCCCATGCCCCATAGTTCTCATTTGATAAGTCCTCAGGAAATTGGAAGATTGAGATAAACGAAATTTGGGGGACTAAAATAGAGTAGAAAGAAGAAAGAGTTCACCAGTTTTAGAAGTACGTAGACAAAGAAGTACGGATATTACAAGCGATAAAAATTTAGTTTGCTAGGGTTTAAGTGATGTATCGGAAGATTTGCATGATTTGATTTGAAGATTTGCTTGTGGGAAAATAAAATCAGACATTTCCAGTTTCATTAAGCATACATGCGATCTGAAGAGCATATCGCAATGCGAAGAATGCTCAGAATGTCCACGTGTATATTTCGTTGAAGATTTTTAGCAATAATTCATCAACTCACCGTTTACCATTTTATTTAGCATTTTCATACTACTAATATTAGCTTATTGTGTGGTGAACGCTTCTGGGAAACTACATTTAAGCTCTCTGGGACGATGTTAATCATCGCTCATTGATCCACTGTAATCACTGAGTGTTCTTGGGATTTTGGATGAAGATTCTAGCAGAAGGCTATCACTTTTCTCATCCCTGAACCGCGAGAATTCTCAAATGGACAACCATCCGTTCCTTGCAAAAGAGGAAAACGACAAGCAGTATCGGATATTTGAGGACCTTTTTGGAAAACGAAACGTAAGGACCCCAGATGAAACTGGGAGAATAATTGACGAAGAGTTACATTGTACATCTCCGACGGGGAGTTATATTTTACGCTGTAAATCTCCGAGATAATACTACCCTCAACTTCTCACCAACTAATTTACGAAGTTCCAACAGCAAGTTTCAACTCTCCCTCGTCACAGTACAAGTCCGTTTGTTCGCTGGATGTTTCCACGCTCTTCCCTTGCGACCTCGCGGCTTGTGTTGTTCCCGAAGCAACGCGGAGATCTTTTTCACTGGGAGAATAAATCCTCGGGTCATTCATGCAAAATAAATGGGTGACCTAATGCTTCCGGTACGGAGGAACAGCACACATGAATCCCCTCGAAGAGCTGCACTTGATCGATCAGATAGCGGAAGTGGGGAAATATAGAACAGGAGAAAGCTCAGGCTCTCACCTTGATTAACCTTGCGGTACAACGTTACCAGCACTGATGAAACAGTCCACTTTCCATATGAAAGGAAGTGAGTGTTTTCCTGAGAAATAACAACCAATGGAAATATGGCATATGATTTTAAGTCGTACTTCCATGAGCTTCAGAAAATTAGTGAGCACCGTATTCTAAATAATGAAGATGGACGGAAGGCAACACAGTTTATTTTTAGGATACCCCTGATATGGTAGTACTTATCAATGAACAGCTGTTTTATTATTTTGGCCCCGCCTCTGATCCTTTGCTTTCTCTCGGGAAAGGACTTTCAGGCGGAAATGAACGCATTATAGAGAAAGTTGAGGCAGGTCATATGGAAGGTAGTTGTTCTCTAGATCGGACAGCAAATCTGAGGAATGAGAAGAGTGTGATCCTCAGTCGAACACATTGGAATTGGTCCGGTGCTTTGGCATAAAGGTTGTAACAATTCTATTGAAACATTTCCGAGAGGAAGGCTACTTCTACCTACGATAATCGCTAGAAAGAAGAAAGCCACAAAAAATTCTATTAAGAAAATGGTTCCTTCCAGAGTTACATGGATGGCATGCACGTGGAATTTGGCGGAAGCACGCACGTTGTATAATTCTGTCTGCCAAATGACAGATCGCCCAGATTAGCATGGTAGGTAGTGTGTTAACCCAAACGTGGGGGTTAGAGTATCTGTAAAGTAGCAGTAGTTAGAGTATCTATGAAGTAAATCACTCTGTTGAGTGATTAAATTTCAGAAAATACCCTCTGGTCCAAACTTACAATGTCAATACATACAAAATTACTTTTATCCTCGGAACAAGTGGCTGAAGCCTAGAAGTCTCATTTACAACATTTTTTCTGGCACAGGATTTCCTTCATTTGAGGAGGTGTTCTGTTGAAAAATAACCAGAGTCCAGACTACAGTGCAGGACACGAATTTCACACTCACGAGGTAAGCGCTCCCTCTTCATATCTTTCGGGACCACATGAACAATGCTAATCACTTGAAATTACTACTCGGGGAACCCTGTAAAGCGGAGACCAATGCATGACCTGAGCGTGAACTCATTGTGGAATATTACTCACCCAAACCACACCATAACTCTTCACCGCCTCTTAAGTGTTGTTGACGTACAGTCACGCAGGACATGTTATGTGAGTATGGGATGTATTTCAAAGCATTAGGATTAAAATTCCCAAGTTTAAAAACAACAATTAGTTCCTCTGCAAAACCGAGTGAGAGGACACTAACCGATGTGTTCTCCAATCGCGAGATTGAGCTGCAAGCAGATATCTGCCACGTTCAACAAAACGAGAGACCACCCAATTATAGGTAGGCCAGGAGTATTAGCCCGAATCACGGAGACCTCATCTGCAACGCGGGTCGGCCTACTTCAGCGTGAACGGCGTCCGTAAATGGCACAAGCCACGTCACGCTGCGCTACCTGAAGGCAAGATTTCCGCATTTTCGAGAGATGTTCAGGAATTTATAACATCCTGTTCGACTGTATTCAATTCCTCAGGAGAAAGTAACGAGGTCACGCTTCAATTGCATAATCATTTAAAACTGCTGAGAAGGGCGAATCATCATTGATAGGAGAATTATTATTTGCGTATAAATGTATGTGTGTGTATATAAATATATATATATTTATATACACACACAATGTGTGTATAAATATATATATATTTATTTATATTGCTAGTTGATTTTTTGGGTACCAGATCTTACTGGGAAACCATAACCGGCGCAGGGAAAGGAACTGGCCCCCCTACCCTGATGTGTGAATATTCACACGCCATCGGGCTTAATACATGGGTGAGCTCTACCATCACCTACTAAACCGACCTTCGGGTTGATTACTGAGTTTATAAATATATATATATATATATATATATATATATATATATATATATATATATATATATATATATATATATATATATATATATATATATATAATTTCTGTTCCTAATTCCTCTTGAGAAAGGTGGTTGCACCACCGAAAATTCGAGAACCAGTGAGTCCCTCTTTTATATGTTTTAGTTTCTGTGTTTGTTATGACTATTAGTGAATTTACATTATATATATATATAAAACTTAGAGAGCAACACACAGCACGAGAACACATAAAAAGAACACTCACGATAAAATCTTGATAATTTCCGTCAGTCATAACTTATCTTCCGAAGAAGACGGATTTCGAGTCCGTCGAAATTATCAAGATTTTATTGTGAGTGTTCTTTTTATGTGTTCTCGTGCTGTGTGTTACTAAGTTTTTTATTCAACACTTCCGTGTTACTTCGAATAAATCATCTATACTGATATATATATATATATATATATATATATATATATATATATATATATATATAAATTCACTGATAGTCATAACAAACACAGAAACCAAAACACACAAAAGAGGGAAAACTCACCAGTGAGAACCAGTGAGTTTTCCCTCTTTTGTGTGTTTTGGTTTCTGTGTTTGTTATGACTATCAGTGAATTTACATTACACGTTTGTGGGTTTTCCAAAAAAATGTATATATATATATATATATATATATATATATATATATATATATATAAACGGGGTACAAATATAATGGAAACTCACACATATTTTTTCGTATCGAAGGTGATACCGCCTTCGGCAAATGAAGAAGAAGGCGGCCGTCGAAACCTAAATATCCAATAAACCGTTACATATATGTATATATATACATACATATATATATATATATTAATGTATATATATGTATATATTTGTATGGAAGTGTTCTTGTGAGTTACTGTAAGAGGAGTACAGCGTTTAACTACAGACTGGAGGGCCCGGGGAAGCCTCTAAGCACCCTCAGCGTCGCCCAAGCTGTGTTTAATTATACAAGTGCTAGATATTCCTAGGAAACCATAAGAGCCACAGGGAAAGAAAGAAAGTGGCCACCTTATCCTGATGCGTAATTTCACACGGCGCTTAGTAATTGGTGACTTTTCCCTCAAGAATCAAACCAACCCCCGGGATGATAACTGTGATGGACCTTTATATAGAAGTGTGTGTGTGCATTCATATATATTGTTCGTCCTTTATGTGTGTTCCTTTCCCCTTTCCTTATCTCTATTTCTATGTGAATGAATATGTATATATATATATATATATATATATATATATATATATATATATATATATCCTATCCCTTTTCCTAATATCTATATCCATGTGAATTAATATTTGTTCGCCATTTGGCGGATTTTCGAGTTTGGATATATACATAACTTTTGTTAAAGTCTCACGGATGTGAATAGTAATGCACAAGATATGCCTCGTATATAAAGTTAGCACTAGCGAACAAAAACAAAAACATAGAAACACACTAAAAAGAAAAGAAACTGAAAAGTTTTCGAAATTTCGATGGTCAAACCACCTTTCTCAAAGAAAAGAAGGAAGAAGCTCCTTCTTCCTTGAGAAAGGTGGTTTGATCACCGAAAATTCAAAAACGTGTTTCTTTTCTCTTTTGTGTGTTTCTGTGTTTTTGTTCCTGCTAGCTAGTCAAACTTCATTACATTATATGTGTGTGTATATATATATACACACACACAGTATATATATGTATATATATAAATTTGTTTTCCTATCCCCTTTCCTTATTCTACTTGTATGCGCGAATGAATATTTGTTCGCCGTATGGCGGGATTTCGTATTTGAATGTGTGTGTATGTATGTATGTATATATATATATATATATATATATATATATATATATATATATATATATATATATATACTGAACACATACTATAGGGTACGACAACATAACTTCCTTTTTCATTAAGCAATATTCCTTTAAAAAAGGAAGTTATGTTGCCGTGCCCTGTATAGTACTGGTTGAAAATAGTTCGCCACATCCATATTTTATCATATTTACACTACACATACACTTTTTTCGGAAAAACGTGCTATCGGAACCACATAACGCTGCATTACATAGCCAAGTCCTTACAAATGCCTATCTTCTTTACGTCGCTACTTATTGTTAGATACTCATACATCAACTCAATGTTTCTTTCACCATTACAACTCTTCTCCAATCTCTCTTATCGCAATTCCATCCTACTTTGGTGTTTTTTTCTCTATCCTTGAGACCCTCATTCTTTAGTTTTCCAATTTTCTCTCTTCTTACCATCGTCTATTCCTCTCTCTTCACATCATTCGCCTATGTTCTGGATGAAAAAATAAGTGCAACTACTTAGCTAACTGAATTTCATCGTCCAATTATTCAGTTGACTGGATCACCCATCCCTTATTGTTATTTATACCCTCATCTTACACTAACTGTTTCCACTTTGCATACGTAATAATGACAAATTTTACAATTCTTGACACTGCCTTATACTCTTTCCCAATAATCATTGAATAATAGATAGAAAATAACCTACGTGCGTAGTTTGAATTTTAACACAATAGTTTAAAACTTCACAAAATAATTCCAAAAAGTTTAAGGAATGAGAAAAGTTAGGAGTTCTATCGGTTTTCGAATTACCAGATATAATGAAACACTATTTTCTGGGGTTGGCGGTGGGCTTATCCATTAACCCAAAGGCTATGCGTTCGAAACTCAACCTTAGTATTGGTGCAAAATATTTCGACATTTAGACTATGGTTGCGACACAAATAACAGTCGGAGAAACGTCCTATCGGAGCATTGTAGAGTCACACTACTTCACATATGACAACCTAGCTTCTAGAATAGGTTTTTCTATATGAAAATGACTTCAATGGTTATATACATTGCGAAAGCTTATCTTGCCAGTCATTCTTGATTCAATAAAACTCACCACTTTTGGCAGCTCTTTTCTATGTTTACTATATCTTGGTGTTATGATCGATATTATCTCACACCTAGGCCGAAAATGTCGGATTCAACATGGATGTCTGCCATCATCTGAACAAGGAAAAGGCAGTGATAGCCGCGTTTATTCAACGACTTGGGTCCTAAAGGGTTAAGGGGGCGGGGGCGAACCTCCTATCTACGTATAAACTAAAAAAAAAAAAGAAATGACAAAAAAGGCCTCGCCTCCAACCACCCCCACAATCTCCTCCGTCCGACATGACGCATCCAACTGCGCTCCCCACCCCCCTCCACCTAACGCCGCCCCTTAATTTGATTCACTTCTCCTCCCACCCTCAAACCGAACGGCGAATCTCTGCCGCTAATCATTCGCCCCCCCTGCCGACATCGCCCCATTTCCGGCCAAAGGAAAACCCGCCCACCTACGACCCCTGATCCATCCTCACCCCACCACTCCCCCCTTTAACCGCCACTCCTCAACCTCTGTGAGTAAAACCTCATGTTATTCAAGTCCGCCCTGCCACGAATCGGCACCCCAGAGCGGGAGAGGGGGCGGCGGAGGGTAGGGTAGGCGTGTGGGAATATTGGGAATAGATAAAACGAACTGAAGAGGGAGACCCGGAGGAGTTAGCCCGCTCCTTAACAAAGGCGGCGCCAAGAAGTCACGGTGACCTCAACATCCCTCCTCGGTGACAAGGGGCGATTGCGCTAAGAACCCCTTCCCACGCGGTACGACAGACAGCTCTGCAGTGACAAGTCGTGCAAACCAAAAAACACACTACTATAGCCTCCTATATTCGAACCCGAGCCATTCGGCGTGGGAACACTGCACGCCATATATACAGTTTTGATACGATTCCCCGTGGCCGCTGGAAAGAGAAGCAACCGCCGTCCTCCCAGCAGCGGCTCTGTTCACGCGCCCAACCATTCGCTCATGCTCCTCCCTCCCTCCCCCGAACAGGCGAGCGAGATAAAGAGCGCTCCCCCGCCCTCTACCACACACGCTCACATGCGGGGGAGAGAAATGGAATGAATGAATGGATAAATTTTAGGCTCTCGGGACGAGAGTCCTCCCTCGCACGAAAATCAAAAAAGCACATAATGACGCACGGAGAGAGAGAGAGGAAGACAAAAATAATAAAACCTCCGCGAGGTTCACACAAGGAGAGTATGGTCAACGTGGTCGGTCCATGTGAGTAAGATCGAACGCGTTAACAACTATCGTGATTTTGGATTTACGCATCGTCGCTGCATTTCGGGAATAATATTTCGTCGGTTCTCACGCGCCGTTTCTTTCCGCCAGAGGTGTTATAGAATTCATCATCTTATGCCCCGCGGAAGCCGGCCATTCGCGGAAAAAACTTTCCGTTTTATGCCACGGGGTAAGTTACGAAACAAACAGCTATTCGCTCAGTAGCCATACCCGTGAGCGGGGATAAAACGACAAATGTAATCGACATAAAATGTCGCGATTAATAATGAAAAGATGGAAATAAAACAAAATGTGACGTCACAAAGTGATACGGTTATATAATTCTAACAGAAGAAAGCCGAGGGGAAGGAGAGGGCATTGTGGGAAGGAAGGAAGGAGGAAAAGGAAGCTTCCCTTGAAGGCAGTACGCCCACACAAACACTAGCGCACACACGCGCTCGCTCCCTTGGCGCTCACAATCCGTCGGCACTGAATAAAAGATGCGAAGGAAAGACGCACTCATCCTCATTATAAAAAAAATCCAAGCCAACCACACCACTACACCCGCCCCCTTCTCCTCTCCCACCAACCCCACCTCCCACAGCCTCCCCCTTCTTCACCCGTTCCCACCCTGCGGACTGCCGCGCGTTCTCGCTTTTTTACCCAATTTTTGCCTCCCCTTTTTTATTTACTCCGCCATATCCCGCCGCGGGGGTCACCCCCAACTGAGGGTTGGGGGGGAGTAAGAGGGGAGCGCTCTCGCCGCCCGGCGCGTTCGTGCGAGCCAAGGGCGGGGTAGGGAAAGGGAGGTGCCGGGAGAGTGAGTGCATCTGTCGGAGGAGGGCACGGCAGCGCGGTGCACGAGCGAACCTGGGTCAACTCCATCCATTTCGGCCACGCTTCTCGCGGTGGCCAGAGAAGGGATCGGGAGGGGACGGCGGAGGGTTGCCCGCTGCGGGAGAGAGAACACGGGGGTACGTTGGTGCGCGAGGGAGACATTACGAGAGATTCGGAGAGAGATCATCTTGAGCGAAATGTAAGCCCTCTGCCGGAGAATGTAACTAAAACTCCCCCAAGGCTGTGCATCTATTGGGAACTCTACACTTCCGAGTACTCACGACTCATCATCGTGAACCATGTCATTATGTAAATAGGGAATTGTATCCATAAAGGTTTCCGTTTAAGATGATCTACAAAGTTTGAGGGATGATTATCGGTAGTTTGGGAAGTGTTCGCATTTTTTAAGCGTTTTGGCAGCTGTAGTAGTTAGTAGGGGAAGTGACGGACTGCAGAGGTCATTTGCGTCAGAAGGTATAGGTGGGTAAACCGGTAGTGGTAGGATTTTCAGGGAGTGGAGGAAGGATAAGAGAAATCCGGCGACCGCATAACGAAAGGCGCCAAGCGGTGCACAACTTAATGCCCCATCCGCTCACGTGCTCTCCACATAGCATCACACTTAGGTATCGGGATACCACTGAAAAATCCATCCCCATCGGGATTTGAACCCGTTTCCTTGGGGTGCGAAGCCCATTAACCACCACACCACCCATATCCCCACGGGATTTTGGTCCGGATATACGTTTCTATTCAAAGCACATATATTCCTAGCGGAAGCAAATATCTGAGGAACCAAGTACCTTTTTCCTTATGCCACCATCGCAAACCTCTATTTTGCACGAGTGTGAACGTAGGTTTGCGTGTTTTCGGGTGAAAGGTTTCCCTTTCCGGGATGTTTGGAAGGGAGGTATTGACAAAAATATGGGAATCACTTCATTCAATGGTTTGCTTCTTAAGTCTCGTCGCAAAACGCTCTCTTCTTTTCACCCCGGTACAAAAACATGGACCTGCAGTATCTCATGTTCATAATCACTTTTTAATGCGTCACAATCATCCAACACCTTGCCTAAAAATTTGGGAGAAAATTTTATGTTGGCTTTCTACAAAAAAGTCATCAGCGTGTGTGTATAAATTTAAGGAAATTGATTTTATAAGTTTAACTTTGATCGAAGGTGGATTCATACTACATTTAATGACGTATTTGTTGCCATAACTAAGCCATTTGAAGTTAAGAGTGAAATTGCTTCCATTTCCGTTTATCAAGAGTCTTAATCGAGCACCCTAATTAATAGAACCCACATTAAGGAAAATTTACTTCCACGATAAACAGCCAGAAATTCTTAACCAATTATTCCAAAAGTAAATGTTGAATGCATTACTTATTAATAGTCTTTCTTAATACAACGGGAATAAGACAATAGAGAATATGGTAATCATATTTCGCATGAAAAAACATTGCTAATTATGAAGGGTAAAACTAAGTGAGAATTGGCGTAATAACTCCGTTTTGCTCAATGCTTTTGACAAAATATCATCACGCACAACTGTAACCTAACTCATAAAGAAATGTTATACTGTTGTAATCTCTTAACTTTCAAAGGTAGCTACAAACAAGGCCAAATACTCAAATAATGTGGGCATAAGATGAATTACAAAGACAGAAGACGCAAAATATTTAATTTTTACTTCCCCAGGGTTGCAAGAGACCCAGAATTGCTATTTAATTCCGTGGCCCTCGATTTGAGAAGTCCACCAGAGTGGTTGAACCTTAATTGGAGAATGTGTAAATGAATGGGTTGTGTTCCAACAACGCCTACAGCGCTACCGTGTCTACCAAGACCAGCTACTGTCGCACAAATTGCACCAACTTTTTAACATATTTGGCGAATAATTTCTATATCTCTCGTTTGCATAACATAACCAATCAACCCATATCCGTATATTGAATTAAAATTTCAAAAAATAGAAATATGGACTTAAAGTGGTCAAATAATCACAGGTGCTCTTACGCCTGACGTATAACAGCAACGAAAACATTCACGCACGCATGACAGTAGATGGGATACAAGTCACAGCTTTATATTATTACGAATCAAAATTCCAGTTGTGTCCACCGATTTATCATTAATCAACACATCCCTTTTTCAATTAAATATTAAGTTGGGTTTATACATATTTTACTGTTTTGATTTATTGCGTATTGCCGTTTGGTCTTATATGAAATCAAATCAAAATGAGATCATGGTGCAGTGTATCGCCTTCATGCGTCATTTCTCATTACACTTCTCACCATTACTTTGCTCTCCTCTAAATAATTACGCTTTTATGTGAAGTGATGAAATTTCCTTCGCGTAGGCTACCTCCGTGAACCCTCAGGCCTATCCATCTCAGATCGCGAAAAATATCTTTTCCATGAGGTGCGTAATCACCTTCCGACTCGGAATACAATTTTTTATTCTCTCTGGATTATATTCTGTGATTATTTGAATGTGCCAGAGAAAAAATGCCCAACCGTTTAAAATATTACAGTCATCTCTTTACTCAGGCTTACTGTTACTCGATCTAGTTTTCCAAGCATGAAATTTATGGATAAGCTTATTCGTCTATGGAGACTTTTAACAACGCCTTTCAATACACTTTTAACCTGGTTTTAACAGATAAATGCATCAAAGTGATTCTTCCCAAAAATTATTCGGTTATATCTCCTTAAAAATTATTAATATACAACAAATTATCTTCATGTAATTATTGAACTGATGAATCCAAAACAGCCAAAAAATGTTAATATTCCAATAAATACCTATCACATATTGAGAGCACAGAGATTAAGAGGGACCTGATGCAGATTAGGTTGCTGGATTGGGTTTTGTTTGGAGTTACAAAATATTTATTTGATAGTTGTGTCCATCCAAAAACCTACCATAAACGGTAGATTACCTAATAAAAAAATATTGAGAGCGCAAATTTTTCACTATAGATATTGAATAACTTAAAACTGCATGACCAAATGCTGCAACATAAGTGATTATCCGCAATGAAAGAGACCTAGTTTCTAGCCAATTGAAACTTTGGCACAAAGGAAACTTAAAGTAAGAAAAAATTAAGAACAATTGCTTCCTATGCATAACGTACTGCCAAAAACACTGGGTACTGCTATGATTCCTTGTAGAGACAAAACCAAATTGGCTAATCAGAAATCGTAGAGATAATTCAGTTATTATCACAAACATACACACTCCAAAACTCTAAAAAAAACAGATAACTGATTATAGGACACGAAAACAATAAAATTATCGAGCGCAAAAACTGGTAATAAGTTCCCCATTCTTGAACAAAAAACTTCATTGGCCGTTTCTATTACGAATAATGAGCGTAGCAGTGGATAAATTGGGATGCAAATAGTGATGACCAAAGTTGAGTAAGGATACGAGAATCGTCGGCAGGTGCGCAAAGTAAATACCTACAGAAATGACTAGTAAATACTTTATAATATGAGACGTAGTGCTAAATATATCCGACCCCTAGTTTTGCAGCAAGGGGATAGGCATATATTAGATAATTTTGAGATGTGGATATGGAAAAAATGGAGAAAATAAGTTGACAGACAAACGACGACCGAGCAACCGAGTTCAACGACGATGTGCGCGATTAGATAAGAGAGATTTGCTAGATGAAAACTGAAGAATATCGAACAAGTGGGCAAGGGAGACATTGAGTCAAAGTGAGATGAATAAGGCCGTGATAGAAAGTGGGAGAGGAACAAAGGGAATTAGCTTTTTCGGACAGCATGAAGGCTGGTGAGAAGTATGTAGAAGTAATGAAGGAAATAATACAATTGGACAATCAAGAGGAAATCCATATGTAAAATAATGCATAATAGTGGTTAGGGAAATCTAAAACGTGCCATTAAATGACATTTTACCAATTGTGATGATGATCACGGATAAATCATCAGTACTTGCCCTGTAAAGTTTTTTTTATTACAAATACTAAGCTTTCAATAATTAAAGTTCCTTTGTTGGTGAAACCATGAAATATTATCTTTTTCCATTATAAAATCAATTAAGCATGCGACTGAAATCAGTTTAAAAACAGAGCAGTAATTACTTTCAACGCATAACTTTCAGGCATCGAACATTCGTTAAAATAATTTTAATACAATATTGAGAGGAATAATATCGTCACTGACTAGATATGAATTCCAAAGCTTCCCTTGCCGGAAAAATGGCGATAACATAAATTTCTCAAAGAAATAAATCGAATACATTCCACGTACCTGAGTAGGTAGTACGCCTACCAAAGTTCTGTTCCGTAGCACTAGTTCTCAGTTTAACACTTACAACCCGATGAAATAATAAAATGAAGTAATTTGCATTATTTACTGATGCGCTAATAATAAACCTCAGTTTAATCATGTCATTTTTTGTAACAAATTTGAATGTAACCATTAAATCAAAGATTAAATCAAATACATTAAGTTAATCAGTGCAAAAATATTTTTTTGCACAAAAAGCAACCAATTTTGTTTTAACCTGCATGATAATAATCAACTGCATTTTTTAATACACTTCACTAAAGATAAGATAGTTAGCGAGGTATAGGAGAGTCGGCTCTTATTAGAGGCGAGAGGAATCCATGAAATATGGCAAAGCTTACTCAAAGATGGAACAGAACGAAATTGGCCATAAATACACCATCAAGTAATCAATAAGGGTTTGCCCATACAACCTTGAAAACTCAAATATCAAAGAGATTCTAAGAGCTAATGAAATGGATTAATACTCAATCAATTGGTCAGGAAGGAGACTAAGTTAAGTCACTGTTAAGTTCATTAATCAGTTGGACAAGTTTGGAATGGAGATGCTTCATTTTTAAACATTTTGCGTGGGTTTTATTGAAACATACGAAGGTAATGTGGAAAGTTGTCAGCCTGACACAGAGATGGCATTCCAGTCAGCAAGAATGTATGATTCCTGTCTGGGTGCACGTGTAATTAGTTCGTTAGACAAGTTTCAACTTGCTTTCTCAAGTAGTTTACTTACAAGTATTGGTGCAGTAGACTTCTTTCTTGTTTTTCGTAGTCATTATCAGGCCAAGAACTTTTCACTTTACCCTCATATTAGGACAAATTAGAGCAGGTGTGAGAGTTCACCTGCAGGGTTTCGTACTAAAATGCAAAGCACTGGTGACATTACCTTTAGCTACATTGGCAGAGAATAGACTACATTACTTATTACATCAAAGCTGTTTCATGAAGAGATGATTAGTGTACATTTTGAGATAGAACAACGAATCTTGGGGTTCCGAAACAAGGCGTACGAGGAAAGATTTACAAGGTTGGAAAAATATTTTCGAATTCGTATAAAAAGCACTTGAGGTGAAAGGAGAGAAAACTAAACGGAAAGAAATTGTAGACGTGGCTGGGAAGAAGAAGTTGTTTTGTGGAAATTGTATGCATAATTTCAGGGCTATAATTATATGTCTACAAGCTATCCGTTTTCCTTTCAAACTATGAACTACTAAATTGAGACGTTTTCTATTACTTGCTACTCATAGTTGATCGTAGGCCTTCCTCAGTAATTCTTTCCCTCCATGTTTCCTTCAATCATAGTATTTAGTAAACTGTCAAAGTGAAGAATTATGGCCACAAAAACATTTAATGAAGAACAATTGATAAAAAAGCACCCTTATTTCCTTAATAATCAAGGATATTTTTGAAGCCCTTTATGTCCATTAAATAAATGCACATCTTCAAAAAAAATTTAAAAGCTGGGTGTGACTAAAGTAGTCTAAACTTGGGATTATTCATAATTTCTTCCATCAAAATTAATTTTTCTAATTTCTTTCCGAGGTTTTCCAGTCGTGCAGCCATCTTGCCTCAATAATGGTAGTGACAACAATAAGAGGACATCGAAATCCACGACAGGTATCGCGCTATAGTGAAATGCGCTCATAAAAGCCACTCCAACGGCCCAAAGGAAATGGCTCTCTCCCACGGCGTCATCCCCCTCGCTCCCCCCCTTGTATCCATGCGGAAGAAGACGACTTTCGTGCCGCCATCCTTGGAGTATTGTCCCTCCCTCCCTAACGGGAGAGACGCTCCTCAAATATATAGAGGGAGAGAGCCGAATTTTAAGTTTCAAGTTGATTTGAAGAATTGGCGAAGTCAGCAGGAGGCAGTCGGTAGATGACGTGGGGATGACGGCCTGAATGAATTTTCATGGCACCTGAATGAACGGAAATGGCGCGAGATGGAATATATTAAACTTTACATCCACAGAGATTCCACCTTTCCTTGTTCGAGTGCCTGGGAGGAAATATATTTTCGCGAATCGAGCAGCTTGTAAAAAAAAGCCTTCGAGTAGATCCTTTATTTTAAAAAGTGAGTCGAACTGAGTGTACTTAAGCAACACAAGGATGTAAAAGGGAAACAGTCGATGCTCGATGGACGACTACTATTTTACGAACGAATACTAAAATTTCAACTACTCTAAAAACACAAATCGCACCCTTTTGTGCAGAAATGGAGGGACTAGTGCAGACCCGTCCATTTTCATCGATCAGAGGGACAAAAAGAGAAGGAAAATAACTTATCAAAGTGCTCAATCGAAAATAATTTTCTATTCACTCAAAACAGTAGAAAACATAAGTATTTTAATTACCCAAAAACTAAAAAGTACTCAATTATTCTTAGGACTTCATAGGGGAGTTGTGTTAGCTTAGGAGTCGCATTAATTTGAGCTATTTTAGGCAGACACGTACATAAATTTAGATAATTTTGCCATTATACTGAAGGAAATTAAACTTTGAGATCCTCGTGGGGTTTACAGCCTAATTTATTTGATTAGTAGGAATTCAACTTGAGTAGATTGAGGTGCTCATACTTTTGAGCATTGCTTTATAGAAACAGGAGCAAGACAGTGAAATCATTTGAAGAATGCATCAGCGAAAGTAAGATTGGGATTAAGAAGGTAATTTTTTTAATGTACGCTAAAAAGTACGATATGAAACATACAGCAAACTTAGAGGGTAGAACTTATATTGATCCGCATCCCGGTCTACGGGGAAACATCAGCGGCTTACGAGATGCGGGCGTGGAGAAGATTGAAAAAATAAGTTTTACAGATTTGAAGATCAATAAATAAGTTCTACACGCTATTAGGGAAGAGAGAAAGGTGCTAAGTGAAAACATAATAAGAAAAAGCAAGTGAGCGGTGGAAATATTGGTGAGGTGACGAGATGCTCAAACTTGCAATTGAGGGGAAAATGTAACGTAAGCAGGGGAGAGAAAGGCAAGTAGGGGAAGGAAGGGAAGCTTATGAGATGTACGCAGAACCAACTGAAGGAGACAATAATATATAGAGAGAATTCACGCAAAACATTTCTCGCAAACAGTTGCTTGGGAAATATACAAACTCAATCTCTAGCCGGAGAGTGAGGATAAAAAAAGAAACTTTGCACTTCCAAATAAAGATTTCATACTTCACACGACCATGGTTTCGAAGCTGCGCATCATCATCAGGTGATAATGAGCTTCGAAACTTTGGTCGTGTGAAGTATTAAATTTTTATGTGTAAGTGCAAAGTTTCTTTCTCTATCCTCATCAGGAAGTAATTCCACAAAGTTAAGCCTGAAACTGTTATGTTTATCTAGCTGGCAGGCCACCAATAACAAAGACAGAATATTAGAAGGAGATTTAGGGGAGGCGACCGATAGCTGAGGTCATTTGCGTCATTAGGAACGGATGGGAAAGGAGGAAGGGTAGAGGAAAACCCGGCGTCGGTATTAACCTACTCTTAACAAAAAGCGCCAAGGATTTCACAGATTAAAGTCCCACCCGACGGACGACATACTCACTTAAAGTGTTATTCACGAAACACCTCAAATAGGGATCAGTTTAGCGCTGAAAAATATCTGCCGTCTCCATGACTCGAACCTGGAACCTCTGGATGAGAAGACAGTACATTATTCGCCGCACCATCCCGATCCGCCGACAGAAAATGAATATATCGAATAAGCGAGAGGGAGGCATTCATGTTGAGACGGATGAAGAACCTTGTAATGTTACTCGAAGGTAGGGGCAACTTTCGGGATTACAATTATCCACATTAAGGTCAAAGGATTTAAATATCATCAGAATATTTTATTTAAAATTTAAAAATTTCCACTCACATTGAACCCTCCCGGAACTCAACACGTCTGTAATCAGAAAATAACTCCTTTGAAAATCATAACAAAGTATTTTCAAATCAATGATGTGATGAGCAAAACAGTATCATTATGATGCAGACTCAAGAAATCGATTCATTAGTTTCGACTCACCATCGGATGCCCCAATTATCTGCCACCCTCGTCAGTTCTCACACCGCTACGACCTGTGTTATTAGAATTGATCACATTTCTTTGCCTTGCTATTGCTTATACTCCAAGTTAAATTTGCAAAAATTCCAATGGAAATCGAATGGGAGAAAGTGTGACTTATCTCCATAGGCACTATGTTTTAAAGAGTTTGAGGCTCGCACCTATTCTTCGGTTTCCTGGTCAGACAGGGTTGGGAAAGGGGGTGGTTAGACGCATGCCTTAAGTATTTCTTTCAAAAGAACACAACAAAATTCTGATTTGCCTACCAAGAACTTCATCAATTTTACTTCAGACAGAACTAGGACACACAGTGTAATTAGCTATTAACGATGGAAGAACTGGAAAGAGAAATCTGTAGATTTGCCCATTATACGAGTCATGCGCACGGAGAAAGAGTAACGAATCTACGGAGTGACAATGCACGGAGGACTGAAAGCATATCGGGGGCTGACAGGATCCCCATCGGTGCTTCCATCCACTACTTTCTCCCTGTAATCCATCACGCAATATAATGCTTAGGACCTGGAAGATCGATCTTTGCTTGACAAGGAGGAACTGAGGGTTAAATGTAAGGTTCATTAATTTCTACGTTTAGTAATGCTATATGCAAACAGAGAATTAATAAGCAACATGTAATATTAATGTGCGATGAATTAGATATAAATAAAAAACAAACTTCAAAACAAACACAAATGATCACTTTTGTTTTCATTGGCGCATATTTTTCTTCAAAATATTACTTTCTAAGCATAGAACAAAAACTGCTCAAGTTATTTTACAAATAATATTGAATTACTTAATTATTTTAACAAAAACAATTGCAATGATTTTCGTAAGTGTTCTCAAGTTTTGCTTACGTGAGTCCCAGCTGGGACACTTTCTCGAAGTAGGAAACGTAGCAATCATCACAATGGATCAAAGATCATTAAATAAATTACTAAGGAAGATTCAACGTATCCCCTAACAGAAAAATATTCGTAGTCTTAAAAGATAGTAGCTTGGGCAGATACAAAGCAGCGCTGGTGATATTCAACACATGGAACTTAGAGTTAACTTTAAAGATATTCAAACTAATGCATTTTTAGAACAAGAAAATTTCTTCTCCGGGATTCTACTACATCAAAAATACCGAACTATGAAGGTCAGACTGAATTAAATACTTAGTAGCTACTTTGGCTCGCCCCCTTTCTTGGGGAAAAATATGCATGAAATACGCGGAGGAAAACCTTGAAAATTAAGATTTATTAAAAGAATACTAGAGAAATTTATCGAGAAGGTAAAATTAAGAACTATGCTTAACTCGTAAACCTTATTTAGAATGTGCTGCTGGTATATGTAATCTTCACTAAGTCGGTTTGATTGCCAAATTTGTGTGTACCAAATTCATTCAGATTTGTAAAACGCTGTAATGATAAACATAGTACATTAACTATATCCTTAAAAGGAATCTAGGTTATGAATCACTGACCAAACAAAGCTTAAATTACAGATTTAATATCTTGCCTAAATTGGAAGCAGTTACCTATTGCAATAATGTAATATATGTATTATAAGTGTCGTCGCACATCTAAAGCCTTCCAAATTGAAACTGGCACTTTTTCAACTCTCGAATCCAAGCTACACTACATTATTTATCATGATTTTCAGTGATGTTTACGTCTCTAAGAGCAAGTCTTTCCCGTGTTTATAAATGATTTTTTACCCCCACTTTTTCAATGTTCCTCCTGTTAATTCATCATTATCCCGTGCTAGTGCATCATTAATTCTCCATTAGCAATTCAATCGCCCGAGTTAGTAAATTAGGATCAAATCTTTATGTTGTCATCCAATATTTGACAAATTTTCTTTCTTTCAGGGGGTGGGATACTTTCGGTACAGGTATAACGGAGGGTGCCTAATTGCTCTCTCTCTCTCATTATCTCCCCTTCTCACTCACAAATGCACTCACACACATGACATCCACGGGGTAGATTGAAAGAGTGGGTTTATCCGCACCCACACCCCTTTCCCTTGCCCACACCCCCTTCCCTCCATCTGCCAACTACACCTGAAATTCTTGAAGGCCTTCGAAATTATACGTATCACGTGCCACGCTCTCCACCCCAACCTGCCTCGCCCTCCTTATCCAACTCGGTGTCACCCCACCCCCACATCTCCCTCCACATTGTTGCGTGAGTGGGGGGGGAGGAAGAGATAAGCGGGGATGAGCGGGAGGGGGGGTAGGGATTCGAATTGATCTCTCTCCATCTCCCGAGGCACAGGAGGCGGGGGGTGGAAAAGGGGTGTTGTATCCGAATAGATTTAATTCAGAGAAGAATCCACCCTCCCGGCGCGTCTCACCTTTCACGTCCTTCCCTCCCTCCCTCGCTTCCTTCCACCCTCCCCCGCCACTCGTAAAAAAGTACTGAAAGGGACGAGCGGTAGAGCTGTGTCTGTATAATGGAGAAGGTGACCTTGTGGGTGGATGTGTAGGTAATAAAAATTGTGGCCGCACAGCAGCAGGGGGAATGGTGAGGTGGGGCAGAGGAAGGGGGAGGGCCGTTTGACGTGTGGGTGGGCGGCACGCCACGGGATCTATTCCTACGTGCCCAGGTCTCGAATGGATGGCTGACTAGCAACGGGTGTCCACTGGGCCACAATAGCAACCACTTATGTCAAAGCGCTGATTGAGAATTAATACGCAATTAAGGTGGTTACGGTTTAGTTAATTCGTTTGGTACCGATGGGGATTCATTTAATCACAAAGAACTGGCACTTTATGAACTATTTTTGTCTTCAAACAAAGTCACGCCCACGTTTCCATGCATTGGGAATGCTGTTCAGGCAATACAATCCAGTTGAGCCCACCTCTCTTGGGTCCACATACAATGTATGCTTAATCTTTCTAATCAGGAGTTGATTATGATAATCTTTATGTTTTAAATATAAAATATTCTGTAACCGCGTCTCCGCTAAATATTTGGATTCCTTTTTACCGTATTAACCGGAGCAGTGGTCGCTTTCCTGTCTGAGTATGGGCACGGAGTAAACCAAAAAGAGAACCCAACCTTATTGCAATTTCTGCTGGTTAGACACATCACTTTGCATTTTCAAACTTTGGTCACATCGGAAAATAAATGTCACTCAAGGAGTTATTATTTTCATAAACTAAGGTGATGAAAATCGCCGGGAGTTAAAATCGAGGTTATATCTTTTAAGCCCCACTCAGGTGTCTCATACAGTTTACATGACTGAGCCATTTTCATTCGGAGAGAATTTCCGAAGGGAATAACGTAAACTGGATTTTTCGACTTTACGTGTCACCTAGCAGCACAGTGTGTCGATCGTTAAAAAAGCTCTACGAGGACAAGCGTGAAGTTTCTCCATCTAAGAATTCTCACGTGGTAAAACCAGGCCTACACGTGCTAACTCATCACGAAATTAAACAGCAATTTTCATGATCCGTCCTCTGATATCAGAATAAGGGTGAATTTTTTGGAAGCAATTCCGTATGTAGAATCTGGTGATGAGATTTTTTTGGTTATCTGTGAAGGGTTCTTGTCACTTTTGTGGAAAGAGAAGAGTATAAATGAAAATAGGTACAAAACGTAGCATCAAATATTCGTGCGTAAGCAAACGGCGGGCGGAAACAATATAGTATTTCCTTTGCTTAACACCTTAACTACCGTAAATTTTAGCGTAAAACCTTTTTTAAAAAGCCTAAAATACCGTAAAAGTTACCTTAATTCGGAACGTGCTTACACTATCATTATCCATTTGTTTTTCCACAACAGTATACTCTAAAATTACTTAACAATAATTGCACTCATTTTTATTCGTTAATGGATCCTTCAGGGTCACCGAAGTCCATTTAAATTAACAGTCTTAATGCGCTACAAATTCCTTCAACGTATAAATGTGATTTCCGTGCACATATTTTTCTCTTCCTGCCTCCATAAATCTTTTTTCTTAATTTCATACAATTATATAGACGGCCTCTGGTTGTTTCTTAGTCACCAAAGTGCTAATTTCACGCGAGTAAATACGACATGACAGTTACACGTACACGTACAGCCACTATCATCGACGCTGCACTATCATCGCTGATCAAACTGAGCGAAAGTTTTGAAAAAATTGGGTAGGAGGTAGAATCTAATCTAAACTTAGGTTTCGGAAGAGGACTGGAGATGAAAACTGATCATTAAGGCTCAGAAAGAGAGTATATTTTATTTGTTGTGTGGGAGTAGAGCTTGGCTTGCCATAACATCGCATCCCCTATTCGTATTCGGCATCCCCAAGGCAAATTAAATCACCAAATTCTGAATTGCTAACTGAGGTCAGTTGTTTTCCTGGGTAGGATGCGGTTTCTCCAGAAAATCTGGCAGCCAGTGTAACACGCTGCTTGGAGTTCTACCGGGGATGAACAGAGAAATTCTCGACTCCATTTGAAACTTTTAACCTTGACAGCCGGGACTTAGCCAGTCAGATCCCGAGCGCTGTACTTAATAGGCTAGATCCATCCAGGTATACACGACTACGAACGACTTAGTCGAGCGTCCATCAAAAGCAGTGATGTCCTTAAATATTTCACTATCGTGGATTTCAGTATATGGTGTACCTGACAGTGTTTTTCCGCGCGGAGCATTTCGCTGGGAAGGTCGCGAGGCATACTATAAACTCAATCGCTCGACAAGCAATATTACAAAAATATAGCTTTGCACTTCAGTGCATTTTTTTACTTCCGGGGATAGGTTGGAGCCAATAAAAGGTGGTCATCATAGCCAGCTTTTTTTTATTAGGTAATCTACCGTTTAAGGCAGGTTTTTGGATGGACACAACTATCAAATAAACATTTTGTGACTCCCCACCTAGCAAACTAATCTATATCAGGTCCCTCTTCATCTCTGTGTACTTCTTTCCTCCCTTCACCCCGTCCAACATCCCTATCCTGTTCCTGCCCTTACCTCGCTTGCCCAACATTCTCCCCTCTATTACCTTCTTCAACATTCCACTACCGCTCAATACGCCTTTCATTCATTTTTCCTGCCTCCATAGGATTTCCCTCAACAAACCCCTCTCCTCACCCACCATCTCTAGTACTTCCTCATTTTTTTTCTTTTCGGTCCATTTCACCTTCTCCATTCTTCTCCACACCCACATTAAAAGGTGGTATAGGCGATAAAATAATTCCCATCTCATATTATATCGTTCTGTTTATCTTTTTCTCATTGATTTTTTTTTGTTTTTCAAATTTCGAAAGACGTGAGTTTCATAAGCAAAAACTCTTGAGGTTTCACTCAAAGTAATCTATTCCTAATTTACCTTTCCCGGCTTTTTTATTGTGCCTCAATTGAACAATTTCACTACAATACGATTTTTTGTTCAAAATAGAATTATTTTTATCGAATAAAATTACCAGGAATTGAAAATATGATGTATTATTTATAATAGATTGATCTTTTATTTCATCATGATAAATACAGTAATTTACTGAGAAACCGCAAAGAAATACAGATATATATTGCTTATATTTTAATATGAACATATACTGTTCAGACTAAAATATTTTACGCGATATGAATATTTATTTTAAAATTTCCTATTTTCCAGAAAAATGGCGGTTGATATTAAAGAGAACCTCTTATTTCCAAACGTCCACGGTATTTTACAATGATAGTTCACTAAATACTGCCCAACACGGAGGTCTGAATTTTTTACGAGGTAAAACAAACATTTAAAGACAATCACCTTGGAATATGCCCTTTTTTCTTAGCAAATTAGATTAATCTCATAAAATAATGGTTTCATTCTTTATCAATTATTTATTTTATAAAAAATTATGGTCCGATATACTCTTATTTCAAATTTCAATTCGCAAAAACACACTAAGAGGTCCAAAACATTTTTTAATAGAACATGTTCCTACCATGGAATGACTAATTCGATTATTTATTTATTTTTTACTATGGATGAAGCTTGAGAATAAGAAAACAGTTTATAAATAACCTCTGTGAAGATAAACGAACGAAGATAAAGCATTTCGTGATTGTGTTTACGCGAATTAATAACGGTAATGTTAAAAACGTTATCCAAAACGGAAAAAAGTTATCGACTTAGAATTCGGTTCATAATAATTGCCCTAATCATTATTGTTAATATTCCAGATTATCATGGTGTAATTTTATGCATTGTGCATCCTTGGTGTCGTCGTCAAGCTTAGAATGACTTAATCACTTTGCTAACCAAAAATAAATAAGCATTAGTAAATTTTCATTCGCTTTTCGGTACCTTCTAAATGAATCTCATCATCGACATTATTTAAATATTAAGATTGGTTCCCTGCATCTCTCCATTCTTCACTTATCAGTGTAAATTCCCTCAAATCCCCTGATAGCTTCTCTGTTTTACGTCATTCTTAACTTGTTCTATGTATTTGACTCTTTGTTTCTTATATTTATTTAGTTTCTGAGCCGGTGCTCTAACCTGAGCCCCTGCTCTTTAGCCGAGCCGGTGCTCTAACGCCATCACTTGGCCAAAGAATCGGAGCACTTGATTGCATAAAGACCCGCAGATCTCAGTGTAAATTACGTTTCCTCGATAGCTCAAGTAATTTAGAGCATCGACCCGGCAAGTCGAAAGATCCGGTGTTCAAGTCCCGGTCAAGAAAATATGTTTGCTCCTGTGATCTGCTTGATTCCAACTTCCTCACCTCTCCTGTTTTCGTCCTTTATATGCGTTCATATCCCTTTTCCATATATGCTTAGTACTTCGTGCACTCTACAATCACCTACCAAACCGACCTTCAGTTTTATTACTGTGTTTATGGTTTATATATATATATATTGTTTAAATCCTAGAATTTTTTCGCTGTAGCCCTCAATTGTTCTTTGTTTAGTGTGAATTCCCTCTTCTCAAATATAATTGAATGTCTTTACATACTTTTTAATATGTCGTATGTCATTGTCTACTGATCTTAATCGCTGATTCTTCCCTTCAATTTTCTCTTATGAATATTATATTTCTAGCTTATTTGATGCCTTAAGGTCAGTCCTATCCATATTATTCTTTAAAACCCAAGGTCATTTCCTCTTCTGATAACAATATTCTTACATAATAGAAAGAATACAACGACGATAATTTTCGACGTCCAATAGAGTGAAATGAATAGAATTATTGTTGCAGAAAATTAATATTTATTGGAGAGATATGAGTTATCCACAACCTGTTCAGGTCTGACTCTGCTCAAGCGGAAGAAGAGTCGGGCTGGACAGTGTTTTTAAGAGCAGTAAGACACGGGTTTAACCTATAGCATGCGAGTTCAAACGTACAGGTTCATGTATATTTTGTATACATGGAGGAAACGGTTTAAGAAGCACAGGAAGATCTGGAAATAGGAATAAAAGTCGGAGGGGAATTTATGAAATTAGGTAAATTTGCTGATGATCAAGCTTTAGTTGGATTGGAAATCCGGTGAAATAGATATGGAATGAGAATAAAAGTACACAAAACAAAGGTTATACGGTTTTCGAGAAATATAAAAGCTATGCTTAACATTAAAATGAGATTCAATGAACTGCTGAAGATGCCACAACAGTAATTTTTAACGAAGTCATCCGTTAATTTGCGTTGAAATGCGAATATTTCAATGTATAAATCAATTGTCCTGAGCAGGATCAGGACTCGGACATTTGATTCGCTTTGCGAGTGCACATAAAGGTGAGATGTTTTTCAAATCAAACAGTATTCCACCCAAAGACTCGTTATATAACGACTGTAAAGCTCGTCTAATACTTATCCCTACTTCATGAGATATGCACGTATTGACAGGGTATTAATTATGGATTCAAGTTCCTTAATCCACCGGCCGCCTGCGGTTTCCCTTGAATAACTTGAACATCGGAAAATCACGCAGTTTAGGGGAAGCAGAGGGTACCCAAGGGTATCAAACCAGAATCTAAGGCAGGTTTGCCCTCAGTAGTTCAAGATTCTAACCATCGGACTACCATGACCTCCGAGGTTTTAAATGCCCATATTAAATAATTTCTCGTTGTGATTGTGCAACGTACGAACCACAGGTATGATTCATTGCAGATTTCAACTTTGGAGACGCACAAAAAGGTTTACCGTAAAACAATCTGGCCCTCAGTAGTAGATTAACGTAATCGGAGGGGGTGAAGGTTTGATGAATTTGGCCCTAGGGCTATAGGTCAATGGGCCCAAATCCCACCGAAAGACCACTGCCTCAGATGATTTTGCAAATACCATATTTCGACAAGGTTTTAAGAAAAACGTCCCTCACCATGTGGTTCGAAGAGGGGAGAGCCATGAGATTCACTATTTGCCAAGGCGATAGGGTAAATGTACCGTGGCTTTCCATCATCCTATCAATCCGCAGTACTTACATTGAAGATATCACTTCATAACTGTCTTAACTACGACCTCGCTTAGTGAAGTTGTTATACTTTAGGAATCCCCATTTCCTTTTCAAGGACTGGCAATTGGAGCAATTACAGCGCCTGATTAATTTTTCCTTCCAAGACGAGAAAAAAACGATACTGGACGGAGATGCCAACAAGAAGGAGAAGGGGTAAAATTTTAGGCCGAAATCACGATTGCCGGCAAAGTCAAGCATAAGGGGCTCATCGTGACCCCCTTTCTAGATGTGGGAAAGATCTTGGGCGCTCTCGATACAGGAGTTGGACGAAATTTTCTCGGCATTTCAACCAGGTGAGCAATCCCACTTCTGCTGATATTTCGTTGTCCGACTCGTCCCTCTTCAACAGGTCTTCAGTGTTATCAGAAATGCTGATGGTGATGAGTGAGGCAGACATACGCATTGGCAAAAATTGAGTGGAAATCCTGAGAAGATTTCGTCCAATATAGGTGTGGGACACCGCGCATGACAGAGTGTGTGAATAGGGGGAGGATGCGTGACATTATTTCCGGATAGCGAAAATGTTCAAATCGTTCGAAGTGGTAAGTATAACATGTTTATACATATATATATATATATATTTATTTATATATAAAAAAATATATATATAATAACAAATTAGACGAAAGTTTAATCCCCTCAGGAAATGACCCGAACGAAAGTATGTTTTGGACCCATCGCAACCGCCTCGCACCCAGAGCGAATTTCAGATTCCAAGGGTTTTCACAAACACGCACACATACACAACCCAACGTAGCTGATTGATCTCTCCTGCAGCCAAAATCACTTTCTCAAACCTACAAGTCCCTGCAATTTGTATAGATAAATTTTACTGACGGTAATAAATGATGCCGCACTCGTTACGTCCCTAAATTACACAATATTCAAATTTGAAATATCTACATCACACTCAAAAATTGCTTTCATAGGAATTGTAAAAACAAATTTGTAGATTTGTAAAATGTTCCCTGAAGGTGGCCTTAAAGTGCAGTCATACTACTCTTCCCTCGCGAATCTGCCTTGCTGCTGGAGAGCGTAGGTGTGACTCCAAAGTACGAGCGTGCATACGTTATTTGAACTTAGTGGGTGTGTGTGTGTGTGTGTGTGAGTGAGTGATTCTTTCAGAGCTATTGGCCCTCCTTCATCCGCCCTTCCGAGTCACCCGCTCACCCTTCAAAGCGTGAAAAGCCCTCCCCTCTGCTCGCTTCAGCAGCCGTATGATTCCAGTCCGGTCGAGAGTCGTCTCTTTTATAGGTTCGAAATTCGTTGCAAGACGTATATATAAGGCAGCAGAAAATTTACGGGCGGTGGAGCCAGGGAGAGGTTGCTGTTCCGGAAGTGTGGCAAGACATCAATTATCCATGAGGGCGTTGATATTTGGCGTTTGGGGGTGGATAAGTACCCGTTCAGTCGCCGAAATGCTTAGGAAAATGAAGACATGGGAGAAATAATTTGCCACAAATGACTCCTAGGTCCTTAATTGTCGTTCTGATTAGGGAAAAATTGTGAACTTTATGGCATGGATCTGATTTAGTCGGCAAATAATGTCAGTGAGTATATTTCCGCGGTGATCCATTTTGATTCGGCGACTGCGAGAATTGAAAGGAGCTATTTTTCCGGCATACTTCCGAAAAAAACATTTAATATACGAGAACGTGAAAATGTAATACACGAACGAGAAGAAGATCGTATATGAAGACGGTAGCATTATTCTGAATCAAAAAATATTCCCAGAAACATTTTTTAAAATATTCAACTCAAATTTTGCTCTGGTGGTACGTCCTGGGGCCGTTTTTCATGGCTAAAAGTGGATTTTAAATTCTCTGAAATCATTCAGAATCAGTTTCTTATAACTTTCAATTTACTAGACAAAAATATGGCCAAACGTGAACTGCCACACCATTTATGACGACCACCGGACGCTGTATCCGCACGTTCAAGGGCTTTTAAGCTGACTTTTGTTATTTAGAAGTTTTATTACTTAAGTATAGTCTCCAAATTGCTGGTCCTATACAATGCAGTTGTAGCTCCCGACTCATGAGGACAACTTCAACGCGATTCCTTAAGGTTGTGAGATCCATACGTCTTCCTTGCCTCGGCTCAAAAATACATAGCATCTAACAAGTTAATATTAACCAGTCCCCACAGGTGTCACGCCCCTTTAATATGAAACACACACATTTAGATATGGGAAGACAGTTTTTTCCCTGCGTAGTTTCCCAGAAAGTCGCACAACTTGGACGTAGTTCGAGGTTTCCCGAGAAATCGGGATTTGGATCTTTGACTTGATTGCCAGAACATAAGTAATAGTATGGCCAAAAGTTACCACGTCACCCGGTTATAAATATAAGAAGAAAATGCACTGGTTTTGCCTTCTTCGCCACAATACTTAGAGTGAAACAAGAAAGAACAGAGATATGCACTCAATCATTATCCGAAACAATTTTGGAACATAAATATTAATTGTCTCAGTACAGCAACACGGTGCGTAAATTACAAATAAAGCTCTGTATTTTTTGGTTATTTCAACCTGCAAGATAATTAAATTTAATGACATGAAGACCATTAAAAAGAAACTCAATGGTGAAGTGGCGACCTTTTTTCTCAAAAAATTGGATCATAGCGAATCGAATTATCATTGGAACAGATATACATTAATATATTCGAACATATTTTGGTAAAGAAATGTGTAACAAACTACAATATTTCCTAAACAATTATGCTCTAAAAATATTTAAAATTTTCATTTAACTATACCGTCTAGCAATTAAATTAGGTTTTTGATGGACACCGAATATTACCACCGCTGCATTTCTAAGCATCCCCTAAGAAGATAGAACGCCTTAAACCTCACATTATAATACCCCGTACAATTTCGCATTCTTTCTACCTCCATTCTTTCATCTATCTCACCTGCCCAACGTCCTCCCCTATGATAGTGTTCAGGATTCCATCGCCCAAAATAATGCTCCGCAACCACCTTTCCTGCCTCCATTGGATTTCTCTCAATATCGTTCACATCTGCAATACCCCTTAGTACTTCGTTAGTGTTTCTTTCCGTCCAATCTATTCTCACCTCCTTTACACTCACGTTTCCCTCCAATCTACGCCTATCATCTTGCTTCAACAATCATTTTCCGCACCGTACAAAACTAAGCCCCATATCAAAGTTTTTGCTAAAATTTTATCACCATTCTTACTCTGATATCCTTGTCATTAACTCCCCTCCAGTTAGAAACAGCTTTACCTAAAGTAATATTTTTCTCGTGTCCCTACTATTTTGAGCACCTTCTTCCATAACAATTCCAATGAGGTTAGATTTAAAATATTTAAGCAACATAATTACCTTCAGAAAGTTGATTTAATTCATCAGAAAAAATATATTTTCAGGCCCACAACAACAAATACCATCTGACAACTCAGAAAGGTTAGACATAAGGGTTCCACTATAAAAGCGATGCGCATTCTCTGGGAAAAAAGGATTCATTGATCGTACTTGTTCAAATGATTTTAATTCTTCAAAATAGTTTCCCCCCTGCATCAATACACTTGCGGAGACGTGTCAGCCACGCCTGAAAGGCACCCTGAAACTCCTCGACGGGACTATCTCTCGGGAACGATGTAACATGCTTTTGGATGTTTTCCACGGTCTCCCAATGTTTTACTCTCAGCTCTCTTTTCATCCGGGGAAACAAAAAAAGTTGTACGGAGCCAAGTCGGGTCTGTATGGGGGCTGGGGGACCATCGGGGTGGTGCTTTGGGCCAGGAAGTTGGTAACGATGAAGGACGTGTGGCTGGGGGCATTGTCATGGTGGAGCTTGACCTCTTTGCCGTGTTACAAAGTCGAAAAATAAACCTCATGTGGAGGCACGTCTTTCCGCTCTGACTGCTCGGAGCAAACTGCTGACCGGCTGCGTTGAAAGGGCAGATCCTCCAACACATTTTCCAATCAATTTTACCGCGCTGCCATAGATGGTGGCGGCACAATAAAATCATGCGCATTACTTTCATAATGGACCATGTACAGGTAGTGTGAAATAGAGTATAGGAAATTTACTGTTATCTTTGACGTTATCCTTTGTGAAGAGTTAATAATTTCGTGAATATGAATGAGTATATTTTCTTCCAGCTTAATGCCTAATATAGGGAAACCTAAGCCCCCGAAGGAAGGGAACCGTTAAAATGAACTCTGCAGAAAACTTCCGATTGAGCTAGAGTTCTGATAATCTCAAATAAACCATTATAAATTCTTCTATAAATCAAACCACTTTGCTTTTCCACATAAAAACGTCAATATAAAGATTTTCCACCAAGTTTCGCCAGAAACTGTTTTATTTATTCAATTATAAATGCATTTACCAACTATGTCAAGGTCGCATTCGTATGTATATTATCTTATTGCAGTAGCCCCGCTTAAAAACTGGGATTTCATTCGACGATGCTAATGCAAATTCAAAATTTGAACTTTTGAATTTGCTTGCAAAGACTTGCTGAGCCTCACTTTTCATCCTGAAAAACGACACACAAAAGGCCTTCGACCAATCTTTATCCTAATTGTATCTTTCGAATTTCATATCCCTCAAGTTTGTTTACTTCACCGAGTGAAGACAATGAGATAAACTGATATTCGTCGTATAAATCACAGGTTTGGCTTTCGATGACCTGAGATCAGTTGTTATCAACCAAATACGTCGCTGTAAACTGTAAGGTGCACCTCATAGCTCACTAGAGCTACGAAAGTCGTGAAAAATTATTGAAACATTACAGTAATTACGTTCAGGTATGAAAAAATAGTGTAAAAAATCTTGGAAGAGTGCCCTTCCCAATGGTGAAGTCGTTTAGCATAAGCCATCACTTGGACATGTTGACTTTTTACCAAATGTTTTGAATTCCATTATATTCTCATTGTATCCCTAATACGTAATAACAAGGACATAAATTTAACGAGTGAAATTGTAATTAGCTCTCAGAAAACTTTTATTTTAACATTTTAACACATTAACATTTTAATTAACCTTACAGTTAAATTTCGAGGAAACCCCTGTTTCTATGATAGACCAGATCACAGACGTGCCAACCATCTAGGCAGAATGTGTGACGCGGAGAGGAGAAATGAATAACTTATTTTACGTTCTTCAGTGTCTTGAATGGATAAAATGAAATCAAAAGAGTCGTTTCTAATTTCCCACTAAAAAGGTTTATTTACTACGCATTTCTATGACTTGTCGTTCATGTCAGGTCCAGACAGGGTACCTGATGTCTATGCTTCACGCTGACGCTTAGACTTTGAAACGCGTTTTGAATGAACCTTTTAAGTGGAAAATTAAGAATTATTGTTTTACATTCACTTTGCCCTATATTCCTCCGTGTTTTCCCTAAAAACATTTTTGATTTAATTTGCTATGACTTGCAGTAAATCGAATTAATATTACGTGAACATAGATTATGCTAGATAATTCAATCTGTATTACCTCACATCATTCAGTACTTTAAAGATCTATTTCTATATCTAAGTAAACAATAAATACTGGCCAAAATTAATAATTTACTTCAAAATATTGAACCATCAAAAAAAATTTACAGTTGTATAAATAAATTTGCACGAGAGTAGAAGCTCTCTAAAATTATATCATACATGCAACAAAATTCGGAAAACAAAGTTCTTGTAAAATATCAAGGCTGAATTACCTCAAACCTTCAAAAAGTGTAGTTTTACAAAAGATACGTAAACTGATTTGTAAGACAACTTTAAAAAAATCGCGAGGTTTTCTGGTGGTCATTAACAATTTTATATAAATCGAGACCATTTCATAGAAATCACCCCGCATGGTCAATATTTCGATTCCTAAAGCTATTCATCGAAAAGCATACCGTTGGGATTCCTTGGTGAATTCATCACTCCACACACGAATTTCCTTCCCACGCTATATCTTCTGAATTTCTACGGGTATGTACGCATATAGTGACCACTTGCTTTTTTCAAAAAAGCCATAGGGCTCAATTTTCCCTCTATTTGTAAAACCCTAGTCGGGAATCGGAAATATAATAATGCTAGAAGTTTTGACAGACGGCGCATCATTGGTTGGCATTAAGAGCATAGGATAATTAAATTACTGAGTTTCACGAAAAACATACTTGGATTTGGGCAACACTCAGTTCCAACGCAAAACAATCCTCTAAATAATTCATAGAAAAGGTATTATTATGTTGAAACCAGGTTATACAGTTAAAATTTGAAAATATAAATGGATACATATTGGTTTACCATTATAATAAACATGCAGGGGATAATAATATCCAGTTCTTTATAGCACATTCGATTTTTTAAACTACCCCGTGTACACCTGGTTACCTGTTTATTGTTTGATTGATTTGGTTGATTAGATTTCATTGATTGAAAATTTACATAATCTGAGTAAACATGAGGAACGTTCAAAGACCTCCAACGGATTTAATCCTATCCTCTCCGGTCAGTAACCTAACCGCTCCACCTACTAGACTACGACACCTCGAAAACTATTAAAGCATTGATTTGAAATGACTCAGTACTAAAGTTTTCATTGTAATCATACGCTAATTTAAGACAAGCAAATGCTAAAATTTCACAAAATCGATTTTAGTTTACCTGGACGCTAATATCATTTTTTGAAAAAGTTATAGGCATTATTTCATCAATTATAACATTGTTTTGCAAAATGCTTAACAATTTTAAATTTATTAATTACCTTTAAATTCATTATAAACCTATAAATAACCGGATGGTAACTTAATAATAAATAACCTTTAAATTCACAAGGAAACTTGACACTGTATCTCAAAGATTAAAGTGAATTTAAATTTCCTCTGATAACAGTCTTAAGTACAATGTTATATAAATAACATTCTAGCAGTTAATGTAACTTTGGATGGAAACAGACTAAACAACGTTAAAATTCTTTGACTCACCAAAACAAACACTACCTCTTATCCAACAACTCATTAAGCCCCACTTCAATCCAGCATACTTTCTTCCTCACTTCATTCTTTCCAACATTCCTATCCCTTCACTGATTGCTTAAAATTCTCCCTTATTTTACAGTCTTCAACATTCCATTGCCAATCGAAATCCTCTGCATCCATCTTTTCTGATTCCTTTGGTATTTTCTCAACAAACTCCTTCCCTCCCCCACATTTCCTAGCACTTTCTCGTTTGTTTTCTTTTCCTTCCATTTCATCTTTTCCATCCTTTCCTACACCCAAATTCCCATTCTCAAAGCCACCGATCTACGCCTATCATCCTGATTCCATGACCATATTTTCACGCCGTCAATAACCACGCTCCATATTAAAGTTTTGACGAGCCTTTAGCCATTATTTTCAAATACACTTCAGTAAAAGGCAAACTACTCCACCTGCCCAAGTCAATGAGCTCCTACTTAACTGATAAAGTTAAAAAATGAAGAGAAATCTGCCCAAAATAATTTGTTTTCTATTTTTTTAAGGACTTATTGAATAATCTATGTTGCAATCAACCTAAAACCTTCAAATTCAAATTTGTTTAGTAGCAAGTTTTGTCCCATTTATTTCAGTCCACAGTCGAAATTTCAAGAACTTTTAAGACTAATGACTTGCAGTTATGATAGGCGACCTGCAAGGTATCCGGGAACACCGCAACCCACACTACACTAAGGAATTCACTAGCACACACATCCCCGCCACCCAGTCACTATGACTGTTGGCAAGCGGAGAACGAGCACACGGGCACCGACGTCAATTGCAGTCACCGGGAGGGTGGGTGTGATGATGGGAGAGGAGAAGGGAGAGGAGAAGGAAGAAGGCCCCCGTCGAGGTAGGAGGAGATGGCACCTGGAGTGAGTCAGAGAGGTTATGTGGGGAGGGCAGTTAAACCTCCCTCACCACTACCAGGGCATATGTATTTGCGCACAATATCCAAACAGCATCCCAACTATGTAATGAAATGCCTGTTAAAACTGAACCACGCACACTCCCGGATGCTAAGTGCAGAAACTAGTCGTTACTACCACCAGGTATACATTTTTAAATCCACCCGAATGTCGGGTTACACAACTGAATAAGGCAGTTCTTTTTGCCTCTTTTTCATTGAAAAAAATACTAAAAATAACATAAATGGATGTAAAAAATTTAATTAAATAATGTTAAATATAAATATGGCCGCACATTTGAGTCGTAATGTTACACAGATAAAGGTGGGTGGGATCACGTGGTGTGATCACACCAAATCCATGCATAAACTCTCAGACTTAGGCAAACCTATTTGTGTGCGTGTGTGCTCGTATTTGTGTGTTTATGTGTGCACAGATATAAATATACAAATATATAGTATGCATAATTTCGTAAAAAACAAAGTATTAAATTAACTGTCGAGTACTTTACAGCGAGAATGCGAATAAGGATGGTAAAAAGAGTGATCGCAAGAAAAGCAAAGTAATAGATTCTCACGAAGCATGAAGACAAATTAACACATTTAATAATGCTCCATGGGGTGTCGGCAAATGAGCAGAGTCGAAGTGCCTTCGGTATTCTCCAATCCCGACCTTCAATGGCTAATCCGCCGAGAGGCGATGATCCCCAGGGAGGGGAAGGGGTGAGGGTGGTGGGGGATGGCTTGTGATGAAAGAGGGAGAAGGAGAGGTGAGGGGATTCCGCGTGCATCTGAAGCATGCCGGAGGAGGAGGTGGTGATGGTGTTCACCTGGCGGGGGGTTCGGCGATGCTTGGTGCGGAAATTTCCACCAGTGCGACCAAGGGGACGGGAGGTTGACCGAGTGGCTTACTCGGCTCCCCCCGTGGCGCGGAACGGGAGGGACGACGAGGGACGGAGTAGGGTGGGGGGGGTGCTGAAGAAGCGCCGCGGTCATCCAAGGGCCATGTGTGTGTGACAGAGTAGCGATGGTATCGCGCTTATCCCCTCCCCCGTATGCTAATGTACAGTTGGTGTGTCCCCTTACGTTTTGATTCACGTTATTCATTCCAAATAATACGGAATAATTTGCCAACGAGAGAAATAATTCGCTAAGAAACATTTTGAGTATTCCTGCTTGGATGTTTTTCCTATTTTTAGTCAACAATATTGACATCTAAGACACAACATGCAATCTGCGACGAGGGTGTGGGTTATAGAGTATTAGCACAAACCTCTGAAACGTAATTTCAGATAAATTTATTACACTTTATTATGATCGTGAGTTGAGACCGGTACGGAAAACAATTACATGTAATAGTGCTGATGTACCCATTTATTATTTTATCTGGGTGGCCAAATCAGCCCCTATAAGAAGGCGCACTTGTTATTACTTCGTTTACTGAAATGTGATAAACAAAGCTGAAGTACTAAGTTCTGATAGCCAATCATTATTCCAATTCCAATTTTGTTTCTTAAACCACTTTCAGGATGTACTACTTCATATGGGTTCAGTACTAACTACTGCCAATCAAGTTAAATATTTGGGGGTAGTTCTAACACCACACCTTTCATGGGGACCACATATCAGGTATGCGGATCCGCTTTAAATAACCTGGGCTTCATTAAACGGGCGGTGGGGAAATGTAAGGAGAAAGTTAAAGAGAGGTGTTATTTTGTTCTAGTTAGACCACATTCGGAATATGCCGCAAGTATTTGGGATCCTTGGCAGAAAGTCTGGCAAAAAGAATTAGATAAAGTCCGGAGAAAATCCGCCAGATTCGTTAAAAATTGTTATAATAAGAACACAAGTGTGACAGGTCTCTTAGGATTTAGGCTGGGAGCCACTTGAGATACGAAGGGAACAAGCGAGACTTAGAAAGATTAAGAACAAACGAGTTTAACGATGACATTAAAGGAATTATAATGGTCCCACACTACTTAGGCGGAATAGACCACTAAGATAAAATAAGGAAGATAAATTCCTATACAGATCCATTCAAATACTCATTCTTTCCCAGAAAATCAAAAATAATAATAGTAATAAACCGAAGTCCATTTACAAATATTAAAAACATTTAATTTACAATTCGAAACACAACTAAACATTGCAAAGATATTGGGTGCCTCTGTAGATGCATGTGTATGTTAGTTGGTAGTTTGTGTGTTTGGACAGTAAAAATTTGTGACTTTTGAATGCGTTATTTTTCTTAATTACTGGTGGTGTCCTAAAACCCCCCGCCACACGCCCTTGCGCCGGCTTGCGGCGTATTTAGTAGATGTAGTACAGTGTTTTAACTTCCAATGAATCTCCTACGATTTTGCTTTTTCTTTTGCTTTATTTAATTACGTTGTTAAATGACTCCCAATTATCTGCTGGGTAGTCCAACCTTGGCGAAAGTAATGAAATACACCACCTCCAGGGGAATTTTTAAAATATATCCTCAGGCAATTTGATAAATACACTTGAAAGAGAAACGTTTGCTCACGCAGGTGCGCCAAGAGATAATAGAAGAAAAACTTGGATCCAAAGTCTTTTCAGTGTTCCGACTCAATTGATACAAAAACTCACGATAAAAATAAATATTCAAAATGGTGTTATATACAGAAATAACATAAACATGTAACAAATTTCAAAAAATACACAATGGTAAATTGATTTCCCATTATCCGACATCTTCACAAGGAGATACTAGATCTAAAATTTCAACTTAAACGAATAGGATAGCAAATCTCCATTTGAAAAAAGTAGTTAAAATAATTATTTCCTTAAGAATTAATTTTAATGACGATAAAATTCAAGAACTCCGTATGGCATGAAAAGAACGCATGTATAAATTCCCTCTTCTCATCTAGCAAATTGATGTCTACCTAACCAATTTACAAAGGTTCGTTCATACATCAAGGGTGAAGCATCCGTATACGTTAAAGCTTTTCGTGAACCCAAAAGGTCATTTCAGTCTCTCCGCTCGCTACAATGGACGAAAGATTTATCTCAATGGTGGATCTTAAATTAGTAGAGTAAGAGAGTGGGAAAACTGAAGGCGGTCACGTCGCTAAGATACTTAGAGAAATATCCTTAACTTCAGGTAACTTATCTCAAAGAGGAATAAATTCGTTTATGCATTTCCTGTACATTTGACCGACTTTCTCTTCTGTTCCCTTGGTTTTGGGGAAGTGCCCTCATGACCCTTTCCCCCTCGCGATGCCGTCTCTTCTTTCCTCTCCACCCCCATTTTATCCCTCGTTTCTTGGGGTGAGGAGGAAATGGGGGTGGGGGATGGACCCCTGACGGGCCAATAAAACAGGAACGGTTCCCTTAAAAGGCCCATGCAAGCAAACGAAATGCTACCGACTCCATCGTCAGCACGAACGTTCCCCGAAAACGAAATCTCCAGGTCAGGGAAGGGTCCCCGAACGGCTGCAGTCTCTCTCGCTCTCCCAAGCCCGGGGCAGTCGGCCACCCCGTAAACGATCGAGAAGTTGAAGCGTAGCATATTCGCATTTGCGGGAGCATCGTTTCCACATCCAAAATGAGGAGTGAGCGTGATCTGTAAAATTTTTTTTCAGTGCGCAGAAGGCTCAGGAAAGATTTCTCAATGACCTGTTGGAACGCAGAAATTTGATTGAACGCTTCGGGAAGCGTCCTTACAGGTAAACCATACAGGATCAGGCTTCACTTTGTGGAGGTTTTGTATATCTAACACGGTTAAACGCGTATCACTGTAGAAAATTAAGTTCTCTCTTTCATTCATTCACACAAGTGTTACAATATAGTATAAGGCAATGTGTCAACCGTTACTCGGTGGAATTTCTACATTGTACTGATGACAGAAACACAGCGATTCCACAATTAATATTTATTGACGAACATCTACGCCACAATGTGGCGTCATCAGGTGTAGAATTGTAGAATAGCTATGTTTCTGTTGTCCATAAAAGTGTAATAAATTTAGGGAGTTACGCATAAGTTAAAACAAGTAAAAAGTTGTGTACTTTATTATTCACGACAGACGCTCGGATTTCACCGCTAAGTAAAATATGGCATGGAGGTGGTTACATAAGCACAGAAAGAAGAAAAACTCAAACAAAAATTCGAGTGAAAACCAGGAGAGTGCAAACAGGATAGATCGAATCGGCGAAACATATTGTGCCAAGGGTTGTCGATATCCGTTCAGTTTTTTTCTTTCTGGCATTTCTAGTGTAATCATACTATTCAGTTGCCATTCCGAGAGTGTTTACGCCAAAATCTGTACCATCTAGACGAGCGAAATGCCACAGAAGCGATAACTTTACTCAAACGTACGCTAATATAATCACCCTCATACTTTCATTCAGGAAGGATTAGGTACCCGATGATACATAGACCCAATGCTGACTGCAAACAAAAATGATTATGGGAAAAAACAGGTGAACCCCTGACGTTCCTCATTTAATGTAAGTCATCAACACAAGTCTATATCACTACTTATTATCATGTTATTTTCGTAAGGAGACAATTTATCCTTTCTTTTTCTCGTACAGTTTCTCGAGTTATTTTATTCACACCTTAAAATCCATGAACTTGCTTTCACAAATGCGAACGCGGGTATTATTTCCGATTGATTTCCTCCAAGACCATTAATTGTGCCCAACGGCAAAAATCGATAATAGTTACTGATGATGTTGATAAATTAAGACCAAGGACTCAATTTACTCATAAATTAATTACTAAAGCTAGTTTCAACGTTACATTTTGATAATTAATCACTACTGTCAATAATTACAAAGGTCTTGACTGAGGATTCACAAAGTGCTGATGGGGCCGCCGATACATTCAGGCCAATTTCAAAATGGGAAAGGAGATTATTCGGTGTGCTTAAAAAAGACATATCGTAGCATTTGTAACTTTCTAGTGTTATCTGCGCTGAGATTATTCTTGAGAGAGAGAGAGAGAGAGAGTTTACCTGTCCGAGTTTCACTGGGATCATCAATGTTATAGCTTGAGTCAAAACTATCATTTTCGCTGGCTATTAGAATGGGACTGAATTAAAATCGGCACTGGAATCTTCAATATTGAAATATCATTGCCTTAGATAAATGTCGGAAAAAATTAACGTTTATCTTTCAAGATACCGTTCTTAACCTCTATGGTTCCCTCAATGTAAACCGTAGGATATCCTTTCGTTTGTCGTAGAGAATCTGACAAAGATGAGCATGTGATTTGGGAAGTCATGAAATACATTTTAAGGTGCCATTACAATGCAATGAATCTTGGAATTAGCAGTTATTGCATTGAAATAACTCTACAGTCCTTTTATTTGGTGAAATCTCAATTAATCTATATATTAATAAACTGGTACTAGAATGCTCACAGCAGTGAAAAATAAATATAGGCAATATGTTACTTCGGCTACATATACATATGTTTGGTGAAGGCGGAATCTTATATGTTATACTTAAACAATATTCGTGTTTCAGAAAGACGCTGCGACCGAGAAATCGGGTATTATTGAGAAATAGACCTCTTCTTCTCTGCATTGAATTTGTGAAAAAATAGCGATTTTATATTGCAAGGTTTAAATTCCATAAAGAATAGTAGCCATTCTTAATAGCTCCTTGAATAAAATTTTCCATTCTTCATAGCTTCTACAAACCAAACGATGACATTAGATTAACAATACCTAAAAAATATACGGCTGCTCTTAAATACTAAAGGTGCTATTTCTTTTAATCTGCACTAATATCAGCGGATGCGGCGAGAAAATCAACACGTGTGACATTTGATAACGACGACGTTTCAATGACCGATTATAATTTTTTTTACATAAATATGACACACAGATTGGACTTTTTCATCTTTTCACATATTTTAAAAAATAAACGAACATTAAAGATATCATTTTTGAGGAAATCTTCAATAACCTCAGTAAAAAAATATGCGGAAGGTACTTGGGTGCTCCTCGTTAGATATACAAAAACATTGCCCTACCATGAGTTCACACAGGGTTCATATACTTGAGTCCGAGTTGAGGTGGGTTAAGGAGTTCATACGTCAATCGGGCATGCTTGGCATAAACAGCTTCCCTCGGCCAGCAGAGCACCGCAGCGGGGTTAGGCGTACGATAAGAAGGTTCACGCTCGCATGGGAGCGTCGCATAAACACTGGCGGCGGGGGTCGAGATGCATGACCGTCTGACTACGAGGAGTCCCCCAGGTTATAGGCACCGATACATTTATGCGGATTACCACGGGGATCGCCTCGGTCATCGGGAATTCCGGAAAGATCGCCAGATAAAACTATTGTAGAGTGGGTATTGAGAGCAGCGGGAGTGAGTCTCCTTGGGGGCGCCAGGTAAAGGCGAATGGCCGACCCCAGATCGCCCCAACCCCATACCCCCCATCTACCCACTAAAGCGCCTTCCTCCCCCGAAATTCGGGGGCGTTCCTCTCACTCTGGGGTGGAAGGGAGGAGCCCACGAGTCGCGAGGAAGGCCCCTCATATACGTAGGCAAACACAAATACCACAGGGAGACTAGGTCGCTCGCGTTTACTGGCATTCTCTAAAAATCATAATAATGCGGAAAGCGTGAATAGAAAGTTGGTCGCTTATGGAAAAACATTTCTTGGATTCATATAAAAATGGAAGAGGAACAAAATTAAGAATATTTTACCTTTATAATTTGGGTAATTAGTAATAACAACAGTAGTTCTTGCAATATCAATAAATACGAGTATTCATATGAATAGCAATGAATCATCATCGATCACTACTTATTAATTTCTCCATATAAGTGTACGATTTAATGTTCATATATACATATATATATATATATATATATATATATATATATATATATATATATTCATTCACATAGAAAGAGAGATAAAGAAAATGGAAAAGGAACAAGAGTAGGTGGCTTCATTGGATTTTGTTTGGAGTTACAAAATATTTATTTGATAGTTGTGTCCATCCAAAAACCTACCTTAACCGGTAGATTACCTGATCAAATATATATATATATATATACAAGCTATGTAATTTTTCGGGTACCAGAGCTTCCTGGGAAACCATAACCGGCACATGGAAAAGAACTGGCCTGTGTGAATTTCACACGCCGTCGGGCTTAGTACTGGGTGAACTCTACCATCACCTAACAAACCGACCTTCGGGTTGAATACTGTGTTTATGTTGTGTATATATATATATATTTATTTATTTATATCTGTATATATAATATTTATATTTATACATACATAAAAGTTCGAGGATAATAATAATAATGATAATTCAAAATATGATGATATATTGATTTCGAGGATGTGAATAATAACGTATATAAAGTTAGGACACTAGTGGACAAAGATAAAACACACAAAAAAAAGAAACTCCCTAGGTTTCGAATTTCCGGTGGTCCACGCCACATTTCTCAAGGAAGAGAAGGATAGAACTCTGTCCTAGTTTCAAGTAAGCAGTTCAAAAAGTTTTTTATCAGTCATTACCAATCAGTCAAATATCTTTTCAAACTAAATTTTACCTGAAGCTAATATTTTCCAGAGTGTAATAAGTTCCAATGTAAGAAAAAAGTATCTTCAAGATAATTAGGATTCACATGAAAAGCAGCAGAGAGGAAGAAGAAACCTTTAAATCACTTAAAATTACAACCCATTCAAAGTTTAGTCATTGTGCAATTTTATCTCGACTATTCATATTAGGCGTGACTTTGATTATAATGAGTACTATCACAATGTGTTGTTTATGTGTCCCATACTATTGTATTGGGTGTGAGAAGAACAGAAAATAATTTTAGTTGAGACCCGTTTTTCCTCTGGAGTAGGAAAAACTCATCCTGGCAACTTTTTACGTGTTCATCTCGTTATTTCAAAAACCTTTTTTTTATTTTTTGAATTCCTTATGTGTTTTATACAAAATTAAAAATTCTGGTTAATTTGGAGATTACGGCTGAATCCCACCACCTCATATTGCATTGGTATTCGACTATTGCCGTTTAATGACACAACTCTTTGTTTTTAGCGATTCCGAAATAGGCTTAATTTCGCATAAAATTAATCGTATGGCGATAAATGCATATAAATTATCTTTGAAAAGCTGTGTAAAATACTAAGTAAAAAGTTAATTTATATAAATAAAAGATTGAATTGGGATATTTATGTAGAGCGCTCAACCCTTGAACTGATACATATTAGGAAAACTCTGTATTTCGACCCATATTCAAAATATTGCCTATATTCCATAATTTCTTATTATATTCTTGTGTGCCAAATCGCAGGAGAACTTTTTGGGTGTAAGCACAGTTCCATGGAGACTTTGTATCTCATCGACGTATATGTCCCATGTCGCAGACAGGATTCGATCCGGAGATACGAAGACAAAGTGCAGGGCAAAGTGATAAAATGTCAGATATACACCAATTGCCAAAATTTTAAGGGGAATTCCACAACTATATTAGGGTGATTATAATTTTTTAATCTTATATATTATTCTAATCATTAAGAATGCTCTCAAAATCTATGGTTAATTGTCTATAATTTGAACAGACAGCGGTCATGAGCGTAAAAATTAAACAATACCATTGAATCGGCAGTCCAATGTTTTTAGAACAAACAATACAAAACCCACTGAGTTCACGCTCCGATCGACCTTAGTTCAACCCAACTCAATTGATACGGGTAGAGAGTAGAGATGGCCGTCTCCATCGACTTATCTCCCCGGTTATGTAATGTTCACTGGTGGAAAATATGCTGATGTGCGCCCTCTGGTTATGCCATCTCAGCGGATATGAAATGTCGAGCTTGTATTCTGCCCTCCTATCATAAGTGGGTCAATAAATGTCGGCCACAAAAGTAGTCGGTCGTAAGCGGTCGTGATAGGTAAAACACCCAGAATTGTTGCCGCTTTGGAATTACGTGTTTTTAATATGCCATCGGCTTGTTTTTGTCTTAAAAAATTTTCCATTCGCCAAGTAGTAATTGTAATAATTGTAATTGTCTTTCCAACTTCAGTAATTGGAGATGAAAAGTTGTTTTTGTTAAATAGTTTGGATGGAAAATTTACGTCATCACAATACAACGCTGGCCACCGCGAATGCAAATGGAAGACTTGCCACGGACTCTAGAAAAGGAAAAGGTGAGGAGTACTGTGAAATGTTTAAGTTTTATTGCATATTTTATTTCTCCTCATTCTCATCGTTTGTGTTGTAGCCCTGAGTTGTGCAAGGGCCCTCGGACTCTCCTTTCTCTAATCCTTTTCTTCAAATCCCAACTCTCCAAACCCGCCATTACTGTCTGATTATTCATATCGTGAGATTTTAATTACTCTCTTGACTGAATGAGCATGAGTGGGCAGAGTCGGGATGTGTAATGGACCATTCTTGTCAAGTAGAGTCTCACGGGGGACATATCCACGGACACGCGTGGCCGCACTGAATGGGTGGTTCTCCTTCATGGGATTTTTGCACGGAGCGAAAGATTTTCATATTTATGAAATTGAAACACATGCTAGTTTTCACATTGATATCGAATTTTGTTTTAAATCTGACCCTGTTTCGACTCCAGGAGTAATTTCCAATGCGCTATGCGCATCAACTTAGTTTCATTCATACTCGTACTATACACATATTAAAGTGTATATGTGTGTAGCTTGCATGTATGAATGTATGCTTTATTATAATGAATTCCCAATGCAGGGGAATTCCCATGGATGCAGTACATTTATTCAACCATATTCAATAACAATTCAGCCAATTTACAGCATTAGAAATACGAACATTTCTTATAAAACTCACCGATACCTAAAAGTTACGAAACAACAAGTAATCACGATTTTCATACCACGTGTTATCAATTTTCACCGAATGTTTTTAATTAGGACCATTTTAACTGCAGCCACCTTAAAAAATTAGAATAACGCTGACTCACGGAAATCTCATGAAACACATAAACGACATATAAATTAAACAATGGAAAACAGTGAACAAATGAGACACATTTTTCATCTCTGTAAACTAAGAAAATAACAGCAAATGTCCCAAAACACGGAAAAGATACTTTTAACTCCCATTCCCCTCACTGTGAGCTACAGTTTTGAACCTCTTCCTGGGTTCCTGTTTTAATGGGTTGAAGTGATAAACATCTAACAATTCCTTTATTTAATTCAATGATTAACCTGCAAATTCGTACATTTCCTTAAGGCGAGGAGGAAATTTTCCAGTCGCAAACCATGACTTAAGAATAAGGATTTTTAGGGAATAGCGGAATATATGTGCACCAGGATTCCTGCAACGTTCTAGTAACGCGATAGCTACCCACACATGAGTGGACTTCCCCTCAAATCAGGAGTAATAAACCAATTTCGTCAGTCCGTCCTAACATATCCGGGAAGAAGGGGAATATTATAGTCCTGAGGATGTTACAGTGTAAACGAAACTAGTCGACAAACAAAGTTTTATTTCTGTAGAAAGCAAAGATAATATTAATTTCTTAAGTTAAACATGGATTTCTACAAAGTTAAGGCCTCAACCATTCAGTGCAGGAATATCATACACTAACAACAATGCCGAATTATCCGATTCTCCACATCAGTTCCACAGAGTCATTAAACTGTCCGCCAGCGGCTCAAATCTACGAAATCCGGTCAACCTAGTTAATAGAGAATCAAGCCTTCAAGATATGTGGGCCCTTACATATTCCAGATGCGAGTGAAATAACTAGGCATTTCGACTGAGTGCAGCATGGCTTGCCGCCTTCCTGAGCATTTTTTTCAAGGAAGAAAAAAACTCCTTTCTACCGTCGTAGGTAGGGCTTGCATGTCATGCACTGAATAAGAAAAAAAGAATTATACGGAGTGAAGTTAATGGTTGGAAGTAAAAACTACGCAAGGGCATTCGCCTTTTATAACCATGCTTCGGGTATATAAAACACGCTACAGGAATCGACTAAGAATGAACGACACAGTTTGGGAATTTTGCTTTGGCGTGAGGAAAATCTCTAATTTTAAGGGATCTGAATGAGTCATTGCGTTTTTATTGAAAATTGCCCATGCTTGCTTAGTCAAAAAAAATGAGAAGTCACGTTATTTCCAGATGGAATATCTGAAAATATTCCCTGGCCATCCAAAGGGATCCGTTTTTTTCTTTTTTAGGGTAGGAATTGCATTATAAACCACAGAGGAATGTGTAAATACTGCACAAACATTGCATTTACCTGTTGATACACTAGGTACCTTATAATCATTGCTCGAAATTGATAACCACGCAACCTGGTGGTCAGTGCCCACCACATGAAACCTGATTTGCAAGTGTATGGCCGCCATGACATTTGGAATATTTGGGAGTCCCGTGCAATCTGCTCAGGATGATCTGATCGGATAATTGCAATGACAGAGTTGATTATCTAGAGACCAATCTTACGGAAAATTCGAATTCATAAAAATTAATAACTAATGATTTTACCGAAATTAGAACCCCTCGACGAAAGGACCCGCCACTAAGCACAGACAAGAGTGATGCGTCAAGCCGTGGAGCTTCGTCACTTGGACACCGTGAGCACCCCACTGTTATGATGATTACCACGCAAAACGGTCATTGAATCCACTTGCACCCCACAGCACAGTCCCTGAGACACGCCTGCGTGCGAGCTCAGGGTTATACTATATGCCATTTTTTAATATCAACTCACTGTACCAGATCGGTAGTTATCGCCGCACCGAGCGATATATCGGATGTATATATATGCCAATATCGTATGCAGAGATTCTCCTAATACGCCAGATGTGTTGGTATAGGTAAAGGAGATAAGGGATAATGAACTAATAGTATCACTTTTCCACAAAATATCTAGTGGAACAGTTCTACTAGTTGTTCATTATTATGTTCAAATTCCACAACATCACATCTAAAACTATACAATTTGGGGTAAGAGATATTAGCTTTTTCTATGGAATATAAAACACGGCAGAAGGTTTGATGGGGACCAGTCTGCTTCGGTGACTATGACAGAAGCTCATGCATTCTCAGCCTGGGAAGTTTTGATGCCCAGTTCCTTTCGTTCATCCATCACAGTACGATAAAAGAGATTTTCATACCACTGGGTATGAAAAATTGTGGTATGAAGAAGGTACTTGTCTCTTGGTCATCCTCACAGGATCTTTCCTTCAATTTTCCCTTCTATTAGGTTTCTAACTAACCCATTCTGCCTAAATGTGTGTTTCCAATCCATGTATCCCTTCTTTGCCGTAGAGTTCTCCATTTGGTTTTTCTCTCTTTAGTCCTTCCACACACTTCTTCGTACTTTACCTTGTCTGTACGTTTAATTTCCAGCATTCTCCTCCAGCATCATGTTTATTCGCTAGGTCGGCTTTCTAAAATTCATTGTCTATCATCCTTAGTGTGCCATGCTTTATACGAACGTTTTGATTTAGTGCCTTATTGCTAAATGTTTGCCTTTGCCCTTGGAAGGAAACAAGTCACCAATACAATCGAAAATCACTTGCAAGGCAAGGCGTTCCCCTGAAGAAGAGCCGACCCCAGCTAACACACGCATACACATGTTAGTGCTGAACTACTTTTGAAACGACTCAATTCTAGCCACCAAAGAAGCTCGCATATTACATAAGAGGGGACAAAATTGAGTATAGCCTACCATATTAGATACCTCCACCGGACCTATTCCTCTTACTCCTTGGTTTTTCCAGAATCAGAATTTATTTGTCATTAGACTTTCTTCGATCTTTCCTTCAATTCTCCGGATAATTATCCGAAAAGTACTTCCGATTACTCAGAAATGAGACCAAATTCTCTGCATTCTTTGCGTTGATTTGTTCTTGGTTTCGTTACATATGCAATCATCAAACATTTTTAAGTCCTAAGTTATTTAAGTTCTCCGTAGTCGTAGTTTTCTTGAATTATTCTAAAGAGATTCACACTTTGATCCCAAGTGTCTTGATTATTTCTCTGTTTATTTTATCAACTGCTGGTACATTATTTTTCTGGTCTTTCAGGCCTCTAGCAAATTTGACTGTCAGAACATCCGGGCTCCGTTTTTCTTCTCCAACGGATTGCATAACTTAAAGTGGTTCGGAATCTTATTCCATCTATTCCCAATGTCTTGACCTTCTATTAGAATCTCTCAATAATAATGTAGGACTTTGTGGGATATCTTTTTCTTTTTCCGAACAGAGCGTTCATCAGTTTACAAGATGTTTTCCCTCTTTTCCCTGTTTTCTTTTTTTATGCTGCCATCGCTTTCTTCGCCACAGGTTACTATCCAATATTTCTTAGCTTTTTTAAACTATCGTATGTTTCAGTTCCGCAGCTTCTTATAAAGAGTTCCCTCAACTTAATATCCCAAATATCAATTTAATTTCTTAGATATACATACATACATACATGTATGTATTAATATATATGTATAACATTTTGACGGCACAAAAAGACCTTTTAGTCTGACCTGAAGAAGGCCTTAAAGTAGGCCGAAAGCTTAAACAATCTACAATGTGAGTGTCCTTTTACGTGTTATCTATTGGGTTGGGGCACTTTTTGGTAGGAAAGGAGGTGTGAGGCCCTAGGAAAGCAACGTAACCCAAGTCAGTTGCCTGCTGGCCGTTACAGTGTGCAGATCGCTGCTAGATTGGACCCTAATCTGAAAGTCGTGTCACGAATTAACGATGCCAGGTTCCATGGGGCAACAATACGCGATAAAGTATTATGCTAAATTCGATTTCTGAGGCCATGACAATGGTTAATGAGTCTTTCGGAGATTAAAAAATGGCCCAAGGATTTCATTAACACAAGATTTCCCGGAAGGGTAGAGAAGAGAACTAAAAGAAAGAACGCCCTGGACGTTCGTCAATGACACAATACGACGTAAATGTGCACAAGGGTGGTCTGAAAAGCTCCCGGCCTAAGAAAGATACAAGAAATTTTTTCTGAAATTTTCTGAGGTCGTAAACTTTTCAGGCCACCCACGTACAAATTGAGAAACATTATTCATTCCGATCGATGCCCGAGTGTCAGAACGTTAGAGGAACAGTGCAATATTCCGAAAACCACAGGATACCGTATTCTTACAGAATATTGGTAATCAATCCAACTGTATGAGGATCTCATTTTCTAGCAGCATATTCTAAATGAGGTCTAACGAGCGAAATATAACATTTAACCTTGATATTTTCATCACATTTACCTATTATATGGGGATTATGGAGAAAAGCTAACAAAAAATTAGGATTTATAAGAAGAGTACTGGGTAAATATGATGAAAAGGTCAAAGAGAAATGTTATCTTTCGCTGGCAAGGTATCATTTAGAATATGCTTCTAGTATATGGGTTCCTCACGAAGTTGGATTGATTACCGAATTGGATCGATTGTAGCGTACAGGAAAAAGATTTGTAAAACGCTGCCATGATAAACTAGACTAGAACTAGCTAGGCTGAGAATCAATCACTTGGACGAAGATTAAATTACAGATTAAATCTCTTGCATAAATTTGAAGAACGTCTCTTTAGCAGTTATATTGAAAATGTTTTTTTACACCCATCGTACTATGGTAGCTGTGCTAACAGTTAAAGATAAGTGGGGTAAGATAATAGTTGATCCAGGAAAAATCCAAGAGAGATGGAAGGAATATATAGAAACACTGTATGGTGAAGAAACTAGGCCTACAAGATTAGACATAGAAAAGGAACATAACGTAGAAGAAGATAGCTTAGGTCCAGGCATACTCGACGATGAAATAGAAAGGGCATTAAAGGAGATGAAAGCAAATAAGGCCGTAGGGGTGGACAACATACCTGTAGAACTGTTGAAATGTTTAGGAAAATGCGGGAAGAAGGCCCTATATGGACTGATTCGTAGTATCTATGAAGAAGGAATCTGGCCGGAAGATTTTGTGAGATCGGTGTTAGTTCCTATTCCAAAAAAGGCAAAGTCTATATCATGTAAGGATTACAGAACAATAAGTTTGATATCCCACGCAGCTAAAGTTATTCTCAGGATCATCAACAAAAGGATAGAGAGTAAGGCAAATGATTACTTAGGGGATGATGAGTTTGGGTTTAGGAAGGAAAGAGGTACGCGTGATGCTATTGCAGTAATGAGATCACTAATTGAGAGGAATATAGAATACAACCAGGACGTTTTTGCCTGTTTTGTAGATTTCGAAAAAGCGTTTGATAGAGCGAATTGGGAAAAATTAATGCGTGTATTGCAGAAAATAGGAATGGATTGGAGGTACAGGAGACTGATCCGCAACCTGTACATGTCTCAGAGTGCTCAGGTGCGAGTGGGGAACGGAGAGTCCGGATGGGCAGTGTTAGGAAGAGGGGTAAGGCAGGGTTGCCCATTGTCACCGGTGCTGTTCAACGTATATGTGGAGGAAATGATTAAAGAGGCATGAGAAGAACTGGAGGTAGGAATGAAAGTCGGAGGGGAATTCGTAAAATCGGTTAGGTTTGCTGATGACCAAGCATTAGTTGCTCAGTCAGCATAGGGGTTTCAAGCATTGCTGAGTGAATTGGAGGTTCAGTGCGATAAATATGGGATGAGAATCAATATTAATAAAATAAAGGTTATGCAATTTTCCAGAAAGAAAAAGGCTAAGCTAAATATTAAAATAGGCGGGGAAAGAATAGAGCAGGTAGAGCAGTTTACATATCTCGGAAGTGTTTTGGACCAATACGGTCAAAGTGGTAGGGACGTAAGGAGAAGAATTGCGCTAGGCAAGGAGGCTTTCTCAAGGAGGAGGGAGTTGATGACGGGGACGTTGAGTAGGGATGTTAAGACAAGGCTCGTAAAAACTCTGATATGGGGCTTATCTATGTACGGCGCGGAAACGTGGTCACTGAAGCAGGAGGATAGACGTAGATTGGAGGCTTTTGAAATGTGGGTGTGGAGAAGAATGGAGAAGGTGAAATGGACCGAAAGGAAAACAAATGAGGAAGTACTAGAGATGGTGGGTGAGGAGAGGGGTTTGTTGAGAGAAATCGTATGGAGGCAGGAAAAATGGATGAAAGGCGTATTGAGCGGTAGTGGAATGTTGAAGAAGGTAATAGAGGGGAGAATGTTGGGCAAGCGAGGTAAGGGCAGGAACAGGATAGGGATGTTGGTTGGGATGAAGGGAGGAAAGAAGTACACCGAGATGAAGAGGGACCTGATATAGATTAGTTTGATAGGTGGGGAGTCACAAAATGTTTATTTGAAAGTTGTGTCCATCCAAAAACCTACCTTAAACGGTAGATTACCTAATAATAATATACACATCGATGATGTGGAAGTACTTACGAGAGCAATATAACTTTTGGACGGCATAATAGAACACAGAATAAAACAGATAACACGCAAAAGAACACTCACATTGTAGATTATTTGAGCTTTCAGCCTACTCCGAGGCCTTCTTCAGGTCAGACTGAAAGGTCTTGAGGGGAGAGTGTCTTGCGAGGAAAAAAGGGGGGCGGAAGGTTTAGGGACTGGTGGGAAGGGAATTAAAGATGGAGGTTAAGGGTGGGAATTTTAAAGGATCAGAAAGCTAGGATATATGCGGATTCGCAAGTTCTCACCTCTATGTTGGTGGCTGAATCGGGTAGGTATTCTAAAATTCTTAAGGAAAAGCATTCGTCGAATGATGGGTTGTGTGAAATTGCGTGTGAAGGGAAAGGGGGAGAAGAGAGTGAGGCAGAATTACAGGAGTAGCGGTGATTATTCATTCGAATGGATAAGGGGATAATGCATTCGCCTATGTAGAATGAAGTGCATTGTTTGCACGACAAATGATAGATAATATTATATTAGTTATATATGTATATATAAATTATATATAAAGTTATACATATATATTATATATATATTAGTTGTATATATATATATAAAGTTATTTATATATATACGTATATATATATATTTATTTATCAGTTTTCATCAGTGTTGGTTCCTATTCCGAAAAAGATAAAGGCTACGTCATGTGAGGACTACAGAACAATAAGTTTGATAGCATACGCTGCTACAGTTGTTCTCAGGATCATCAACAAAAGGATAGAGAGTAAGGCAAATGATTACTTAGTGGAGGATCAGTTTGAGTTTAGGAAGGGGAGAGATACGCGTGAGGCCATTGCAGTAATGAGATCACTAATCGAGAGGAATATAGAATGCAATCAGGACGTATTTGTCTGTATCGTAGATTTCGAAAAAGCGTTTGATAGAGTGAATTGGCAAAAACTAATACGTGTATTGCAGAAAATAGGAATGGATTGGAGGGACAGGAGACTAATCCGCAACCTGTACATGTCTCAGACTGCTCAAGTGCGAGTGGGGAACGGGGAGTCAGGATTGGCAGTGTTAGGAAGAGGGGTAAGGAAGGGTTGCCCATTATCAACGGTGCAGTTTAACGTATAAAAAAAGGATGCAAAGCATATAGATTAGATGGATGTTGAAGACTGTGGTAGAGAGGAGAGTGTCAAGCAAACAAGGAAAGGGCAGGAACAGAATAAGTATTTACACAGAAATAGATATAAGGAAAAGGGATAGGAGTACATATAAAAGTCGAAAACAGGGGAGGTGGGGAAGGAGGAAGAATCGAGCAGATCACAAGCGCAAAAATATTTCCTTAACTGGGACGAGAACATCGGATCTTTCAACTTGCCGGGCCGATACTCTAACCACCTGGGCTATCGAGGAAACTTATTTACACTGGCTCACACGAGCAAAACCAGTGTCTTGAAGATGTTTCAATTGAGTGTTTAGCAAAGTTTCACAGCAACAAAGCAGAATGTTTACACCGTTTCATAACCATGGATGAAGCATGGGTTCATTACTTCACACCTGAGAAAAAAGAACAATCAAAAAAATGGATTCAAAAGGGAGAAGGCTCGCAAGAAGGCGAACACCGTTTCATCTGCAGACAAGGTCTAGGCGTCGGTTTTTTTGGGATGCGCGAGGGATAATTTCATTGACTATCTTGAAAAAGAAAAAACAATCAACGGCGAGTAATATGCGAAATTATTGCAACGTTTGAGCAAAGAAATTAAGCAAAAGCTAGGAAGAAAGTTTTGTTTCACCAAGACACTGCACCACCTCACAAATCCGTTATTATGAAGGCTAAAATTCATGAATTCAAGTTTGAATTGCTACCTCATGCACCCTATTCGCCAGACTTAGCCCCCTCGGATTATTTTCAGTTCGTATACTTGAAAAAATGGCTCGGTGGACGAAGATTTTCCAAACTTGAAGAAGTGATGTCGGCAGTTAATGGCTATTTTGAGTAGCAAGAGAGTTCTTATTATAAAAAGAATATCGAACAAATTGAACATCGCTGGGAAAAGTGTATAGATCTGTAAGGAGATTATGTTGAAAAATTAATCATTTTTTTTTCAAAATATATATTTTCTTTGTTGAGTGGGGTACTTCTGAGATTACCCTCGTACTTCAATTAATATTTTACCTTCTGCCTCTCTAATGCTGTGAATGGAGTTGCCTTTCTTACATTATGATTCTTGCTTCACCTTCCTGCAAAGCGGGGCCATTTCGTTCTGTCTCGACAAAACTCTCCATATCCTCGCACTGATTTTCCACTATCTTCACTTGGCCCTATTAGTTTATCACCGCATTTCATCATTTACCTCTCTACACACTCTTCGCCCTAATTCTATGTTCACGGTCTTCATTTTCCCATCTCACCAGTTTTTAATCATATCTACTTTAAACCATGATCCCCAACACTTTTTATGATTGCTGTTCCTGTTATTTCGTTAGCTTCCTCTTAGAGATATTTTCAGCCTTAATCTACCTCACTCGCTTCCTTAGCATGCCTTTCATCAGGTTAAATGTTACAGTCAAAGCTTTTTGGCTTTCAACGAAGAACAATTTTGAGCTTACACAGCAATTACTTTTCCATTAAGATCTGACTGCATTACCTTTAAGCTGGGATCTTAACGAATATTAATAACATAACATAAGGAACGTTTTACATTTATCTTCCTTAAGCTTCGCCATTTTAATTTAATTTTTTCCTCTTGCATTCACAAGTAGGCTCCTAGGGGTGTAGTTTATCTATGTAAGAGTTGCATGCTGTTCGCTATTTTCAGGCATAGAATGGGTATTTAAGTGATTCTTTTCTTGGTTACTTGGTGGGATTTGGTGCAAATATGAAGTGTTTCTTTTATATATAGTATACTTTTATGGCCATAATTCCATCCCCATACTTATGCGCGAGACTGAATGTTTTTTTTTAATTTTCTGGGTTAACTATTACCCTTGTGGAGAATCGACATATTTGCTCCACATTATGTAAGCCTAATTCCTTAGTGAGTTCGTTTTTCCTGCAGGCTAGAGACATGGTTACCTCGATAAACTTTCGGCCTTTCATTAATTTTCCCTCTAATAGCATTTGTTCATAGCCAATTTAATACTGGTAATTAAAGAAAATTCATGTAAAAAAGCTTATCACCAATTTTAACACTTTCATTAATATCTATAAAAAGAAACGAAATTGCAGTTGGCTTAATTAACTCTAGAAACTGCACCTCTGAATTGAAGAGAAAACGGTGCTCAATCCCGTCTCTGGACAGTATCACTAACCACATTGTTGAAAGGAAGAAGACTTAAAGGTAGGGTTTGAGGACATACTCAATTGATGCAGTCTGTTTGTAAAATATAAAGACTGCTCTGGATTTCAAGATCACAACGAAGTGGAAGATATGAACTCGGGTGTGGTAATTGTAACGAGGTGTTTGTCGGACGTATTTATCGATATTTTAATACTAATTCCCAAGAGAAATATAGTTCTTTAGAAATAATTGTGGACTTAAAAGCAAATTTTCCTAACTGTGACCTCACCAGTCACTTCATTGTTTACATTTTACCACATGCTAGCGACTTATGTTAGCTAAACGCATCACAGCAACTGGAATTTTTAAGGATTGGGTGACACTGAAGTGACACTTAATATTGAATAATTGTGTCATCCCCTTTTCCCCAACCTACCATGTAGTAGTCGCATTATAAGGGTCCCTCCTCTTACCCTTTTTCTCTCCCATGCCCAGTCTCTTCATTTCCCCCTCCCTGCTGTTTATACATTAGAGTTGTTGTCTCCATGCCTCACCTGATGATTATGGCAATGCATAGATACCAGGGCTGTAAGTGACTTTTAATCGTGGTTTGTTAAATGTTTCCACCAATAAAAAGATATTGTAGCCCAAAATTTTTGAAATACTAGTATATCTTCTTAATTTTATTACTGTAATGGTATCTAGATGATGTTTCTTCACAAAAATTTTTAGCCAAACTTTGGCCCATGTAATGTTATTCAAAAATTATTATTACCTATATTAGACTTCAAGGTAGATAACATATTTTTTCAGCCCACTTTGTCGACATAACAACACGAATGCTATAGTTGAAACAAGCATTTTAAGTCTTCCTCGAATCCCTGACAATATACATGTATGTTACAATGACCATCACTTTCAAATAAATTCAATCCTATTTTCCACGTAACACTGTGTAGCAATATTTTTTTACATTTTACAACTCAAAATATTTAAACATTTCATAAATGCTCCACTTTAAATTTTCATATAAACAGTCATGACTGCTGCATTCAAAACAACCTTGAAGAGGCCCTGAAAGCGTAAGCTCTACATGAAATTTCCAACAAAACCAATCGGAAGGACCTAACCGCCGCCTGAGCCTAAAATCCCAAACCGTAAATCCACTCATTGTCACCTATATTGTTTGTTTTTGGAATATCAAAAGGCGCGTATCCCCTTAGTGCAAGAGAAGTAAATACCACGGATGAGGATTTTGTACCAGCGGACTTGGAACGGCAGGTGGAAAACTCCGTTCATTTACTATGCCTTCGACACGATGAGGCAACGAGGTCACTCGATATCGGAGCTCTCCATCCGCCGCTTATTCGCCATACGCGGAAGTCGAAGGCGCGTAAACATGGAGGGCGGAGGCGGGCGGACTAGGTGCCAACGCCCCTAACGGGAGTGCCCCGATGGGACGAGGGGGAGGAGGGGCGTGGCCCGGCCACAGGGCCGCGCGCGCCCCCCACCACCCCAGTGTCCTCGAAGAGAGCGCCTCTCCCTTGCCCCCTCACAATCAAGTTTTCATCTGAGACTTTTCAGCCATGTCAATCTTGACGAGTTCTCTACAACCTCTATGAAGAGTTGCATTAAAGGCCTGCAAGAATCGTGCAAGAAATTGTGCGATAAACAGTTAAGGTTAGACTCATTTTCCTCACAGATTGAACGCAACTACAAATCAGGATATGTCGTAACCTCAAAGTGTGATTTTTGATAAAACGATGCTGCTGCGCGAGCAGTAAACAAAATGGCAATGGGCACAGGGTCATTGAAACATAGCTAGTTGGAACAGAAAAGGGGTGGAAATTTTTATCACAATCTAAGCGGAATATCATTGCTTTTACTCAACAGAAAAAATTATAAAACTCTTAATAAATACGCTCTTTCAAGTTGATGTCGAATGCGATTTTCCCGAAGTTGATTGACTATCGTTTGAAAGGATTCTACAACATAGACCACGTCGTGCGAGTCGGCTTGGGTCAAAAGAGGGGACAAAATCTTATGTATAACGAGTGGCACGGCATTTAAGGAATAACTAGCGATCAGTTATCAGTGAAATATACAACTTCCGCCTTTACGGGGGAAGTGGGAAAGGGAAACTTCTTCTTGGTGGAGCATTTGTGCTTCTCTGCCTCGGGGAAGTATTGATTTAGCACCATTTCCATGACTATAGAAATAAATTTGCCCAACAAATGTTTCACGAGGAGGTCAAAAGCTTCTCAGTTAGCGTTACTCTGCCATTTGAGGGAATCGCATTTTAATAACTTTTTAAAGAAAGCACGATCAAGTGTTTGCACTACATTTTGGTATTCGCCCTATTTTTCCTTGGTCTAAGGGTTCTCGTTGAGAGTCTCATTGGGAAATAACAAGGAATGATTTTGCGCTTCCATAAAAAAAAATATCTTTTTCATTATGAACTTATCTTCTTTTTTTTAAAATTGAGCAACCAAAAATCCGTGTCACATATCTCCATTTTTTAATCATGCACACACAATCAGATGTTTCAATTTTATACGTAGGTTCTCAAACGCTTTGTTAAATTTGAAATTGAAAATTCTTGTTGCAGTCAAAACGTTGCAGAGGGTATATAATTCGTTTTTGTAAAATATCGAATTACATTCCATTTAATTCCAGGCTCTGATCCCAATACAATGAACAAGACTCAATAATCGGAGGATATTTCAATGTCATAATCGGGGGAGATTTCATCTACTGATCTAGTACAGAGGTGATTTTAAAACAGGGCGTAAAGATAGATATATCACCAACAGTCGCTTTTACATTTGCACTCACAAAGAACTCCATACCACAACTTTTCTCATCACAGATTAGAGGCTCTTGACTTGTTAGAAACGAACAAACAAAAACTATCTTAAATACACAGATTCTTGAGGGAGTTAGTGTACACAGAGTAGCAAACGACATGTCTTTCCCTAATTTCGCTCCAAAATACGAAATTTAAAAGCATTTACTTGTTTGAAAATGAGAGCTTAATGTCTAAATACTATATAATTCATTTGATAATTTTAAATATGTTTGCAAAATGAAAGTGCTGAGAATACGTGGAATGATTTCGTAGGTGTCATGCGTCCAGCAATCAACAAGAACTATAAATCAAGACGGGGAAAAGTTCCATTAACCTACGGCCATACTATTTAAAGTCCTCACTCCCGACGCCGCAGGGAGAAATTGCGGCACCATTCTGTTGACAGCGGACTGCGTGAGGCATCATCCCCGAGAAGAAGAACGAAGGGGGCGACGGGGGGCTTAAAAACATAACAAAAGACGGTTAGAGAGTATTTTAACATTCACTACGCTAATTATATGCCAGTTCCACTTGGTCATTTGGGAAGGGATTTGCCAATAAAACACACGATATTAGCGTAAGTTCCATGCATATGAATAAAACTAATTATTCCCTAGATAGTAGTATTTCTCTACCACTGTTGTTATTGTTCATAATGCTTATTTATTTGTGAGCGAATGCAATAAATAATCCTCCGCCTTGGCTTTAGGTGCATCATTTTTGTAGTTGAAGCCTTGAGGAAAAATTTTGCTTCTAAAATATTTTCTTTTCATTAATCTTAAATTCCCCTAGACCTTACCCACCTAAACCAAAACTTCAATACCATCTTTACTTAAATGTCTGAATGTAATTGTGTATCCCATGCGCTGACAATTCCAATGCCTCTGCCATGTAATTGACTCTAGAGCGATTGAAATGTTCTCAACCCGAATAGAGGACAGACCTCATCACAGTACAGTCTGCTTCCTCACTTCTCCCGTCAGAAAGCCCACATTCTTCGATTTATGCCCTCTATAAGGCTCCAAACGAGCATTCCGCGGTCTATGGGCGGCACGATGCTGCAGATGGTTAATTTAAATGAACCCCTAAACTCTACTTCGACACGCCTTCAGGTGCAGCTCCTTGAAAGAGCACAGACTCTCTTTTTTTTAACATAGTGGTTTAGAAGCGTCACTTTAGGGTAGCGATTCATATCGAAAAAGAAATACTTTGTTCTTCCACATATATCTCAGGAATATATGTGGAAGAACTAAGTATTTTCTTTTCCGGTTTCTTTTTTATTTTCTTATTGACATAGTGCCCTGCAAGCCACCTCTAGTGTGCGTGGCAGGGGAAGATTACACACCAGACTACTTCTGACCCAAAATATTTTTCCCTCCTGGCGCGGTTGGGCAACGTTACTCTGATGCCTTATAGTTTGTAGGAAAATTACATCTTAAATTTATGTACACTTAATCTCCCCAATGTTATCCATATGATCCCCCTACCGTAGTATCATTGGGTTAATCATACATTTTCAACATTATCACCAAAGAGACATGCTTCCAATTTATACAAGAGATTTAAGCTGTAATTTAGCCTTCATTCCGTGAGTGATTTCCAGCCTAGCTCCTCGAATAATTTTGATTCGCTACTAAGTTTTTCAAAACGTTTTACAAATCTTGCTTTTATACGCTACATGCGACCTAATTCGGCACAACCTTTGGGTCATTTTTGATCACTTAATCAACAATTACCGCCGTTTATTGATTAATTATTATTTATCACTGGTCCTCAAATTCACCATCGTTCATAGATTGTTACCATGCTCGATATTTTAATAATCATCAACTTAACGATTTTTCTACTGTTTATTTTCGTCAGTAAAATTCATACCATGATGAAACCAGATCATCATCGATCTGATAGCATCAGATTGATCGTCGCTTGTGAAACTTAGTTCTAATTGGTGTGGAGGAATACCAAGTAGTGTTTGTAGACTTCGATAATATGGAGGTTTCCACAAGGTTAAGCCTGAATCAATTCATTAAATCGCTGCATTAGTAATTGCGGATCCATACATTCACGCCAGATTGAATAAACTGGATGCAGTTAAGACTGTCTAAATCATGCTAATGATGTTGTCTTTCTTTCGAGGACTCACTTTGCCCTTGTTTGCATGAAGCAACGATAACACTTTTTGTTACGCCAGAATTTTCGTGGATACAAAGTTATGGGTCAGGGATTGATATCCGTTTTACACTTAGCTCGCTCTAAGCTAAGTGGAAGGCTATGAAAATTTATAGCGACATGAGGACTTCCCTCAAACGGAAGATAAATGTGCTTCTGTGCTCTAGAATAAAATCAAACTTCCCTACTTGCATGTTACTGAATCTTTGGCATCTATTTTCGAATTTCTTAAGCCCCTCTAAAATTTTCTTTCACACACCCACGTTATTCGAAATCCCGAACCAATTTGAAATTGAGGTCTATTTTAATCTACCTCTGCCTAACTGAAGTAAAGCCACTATGCCGTCATTAATATCCATTAATACATTCGCGAATGTCGATTTTCAAAATTTTGTGGTGTGGTTAAAGATCCGAGCAAGGTGGGGCTCAGGGATTTATCGAGATTTTGTGGCTAGAATGATCAGATTAACAAGAATAAAGGAACGTACTTAGTGCGTAGGGATTAATTTTTGGAATAAGAGCAATTTTCTCCAGAAAGCCAATTGCATCTAAACTACCGAAATAGAAAGTGTAGGTGCAATTAAATACTTACGCGTTACCCTAACTCACGACCTCTGCTAGATAAAACAAATGTTGAGAATATGAAGACAAGCTAAAATCAAATTAGGATTTATCAGAAGAGCATTGGGAAAAAGTGTTTAAAATTAAAAATCAATGCTCTATTTCGTTGTTTAGCCTCATTTAGAATATGGAATCCTCATGAAGTTGGATTGATTGCCGAATTAGATCGCGTGTAGCCTAAATAGGAGCTGGGTTTTCAAAATATTTTTATTACAGACCACTGCATTATATATTGGAAGGATGTCTCTTCAGCAATGATGCTGAAAATATGTTATTAGCCCCGTGGTACTGCGGGAGAAGAGACTATGCCAGTAAAATTAAAGAAATTAAAAGTAGAACGAATAGACTTAAGATGTCATTTTCCCACGAACGGTGAGGGATCAGAATAACATTGTCCGACCGCGCTAGGGTGGGAAAGTACACGGCGTCAAAATTAGTGTGGTGTGTTATCACCCTCTGCCACGCACCCTAGTGGAGGTTTGCTGAATAATATGCAATTATTGTAAATAATAACACAATCAATTACATGGCATGTGAGGCGTGACTCCGTAGAGATAGAGGCTCAAGAGACATTAGCCCAATTTATGCCAGAGATTTAATCTGTAATTTAACCTTCGCTCCATAAGTGATTCCCAACCAAACTCCTCTTATAATTATGATACACTACTCAGTCCGTCATAGCAACCTTCTTACAAATCTAGCTCTTCTACGCAGCATGCGGTCTAATTCGGCAATCAATGTGTCGAAAGGCTGGTTTTTCCATCTCCTCCTCCCCTCCCCCCGCACTCTGGTCATCATCCGTCGAGGGCACCCGCCGTGCCTTCGGGAAGGGAAAGTGGGCGCACCGAGCAGTGGAGCACGAACCACTACAGATACCCGCATTCCTTGCACCGTAGTCGGCCACCCGTAGCCCGTTATCAGAGGAAGGAATAAATGAATGTAGAGAGTGGCGCCAGGGGTTCGATGAAGAACAAAGAGTAGCATGAAATGGGACTCTACGCCGAGCACAGGAACGATTAAATGACCGAGCGACTTCGATGAAAACAATGGCTGTGGATTTACACGACACGTCGACAGGTTGTCTTTGACTTTTCTGATCCCTCCTTTCCTCCGCAAACAGTTCATTAATTGAACGGGCCATTTATTTGTCAAATGCCTTTAGAAAATTAATTAAACATACAGATACATCGTGCCTTCACTCCTTGTTCCTTTCTATTGGCTATCTCATTACTGCTATGGCAACAGGTGTACCCATTCACTTTATAAGCCAATCTTTCCATAAGTACTCCCTCCATCGTAATTTAATGACACTGTTGTAGTTTGATGCGGTAATGCCCTCGCCGCGTTTAAAATCTAAATTACAGTCAGTAGTCCTCATAAATTCTGCTTTTTCTTTTTTTGGAATGGTATGCATACTGGAATGACAAAATTTTCCGGCCAAAATCCTTCCTAAAAAATGCTACGCATAAAGTAACTCTTCTTGCTTCGTTTTCCTAAACTCTTGAGTTCCTTTGCAAGGAAGGATATTAACTATACCGATAGCCTTATTCGATTTAATTGCCTATATTTCCATTTCATCCTTGGAGTCAAAGTCCAAAGCTACCCTCTATTGAATCCATATTCCGTGTATAAATCCAAACTCATGACCTACTATCACTACCATATAATTTCTTTATGCAATTTTTCCATCATGCTAGAGCCTCTTCTACTTCGATGAGGTCATATTTTCCCCCTTTCACCTCCAGTATTTTGAATGGAATTGCCTCTTTTATATCCTGAAAGTTCCTTCACCTTCCTGTATAGTGCGCCCATTTCGCCGTGTCTGTGCAAACTCTCCATGTGCTCGCACTGCTCTATTCACTGTGCTCTTATTGCCATATTAGTTTTTCACTTTAGTACGTTGTTTAGCTTTTCATACTTTCTCCTCCCTAATTTCTGCTGTTCCCTTCTTCCCTTTCCTTATATAATCCATCTTGTTAATTATGTCTCCTGTAATAAATTACTTCCTAAACTTTTTCCACTTTTTGTTCCCATAATTTCGTTCGCCAATTTGTTTATTCATTGTATTGAGATATTCCCATGTTTATTTTACCGTATCCGTCCCTTTACCCTCCTTAATAATTTTATGATCTGCCTACTTTTATTTCTTTTCCTCTTCAGTTGAGTCTTTTACATTCCATTTTCCTCCACTAAGCTATTTCTATTTCAAACTACTTTATTTTCTTTACACGCTTATTCCTTTCTCCTAACCCGTATTCTCCTACCTTATTATTTGTCTTTCCCTTCACCTACCACCGTATTTCAATCACATATTGTTATACTCTGTTTTCTTTCAAGCACATCCGCCATCATTCGATTGATACTTAACTCAGCAAATATTAGACAAGTTTTGTCATTTTCTTTCATAAGTACAAAGAACGCCTTCCAAGAAATACGATATTAATATAATATAACTTTGTAGAAATGATCCATTTTGGATTACACTTTCTTTTTTCGGGAGATTCGTATTTGAGGTTTCACCCAAATTCGCATTGTTTCATTAATTAACTCTCTCTTTTGCCTATTTATAAAAAAATGATTTACAGCGACGTTTCATACAGCCTGGATATACAGCATAATTCTCGTACACTAAAAACAGAGAATTTTTACAAAAATTCCGTATCTTTGAATTCAATATTCACTGGCCATTCAAACGCTAACTCTACGACAGCGTTGACATTTTTGAATGCGATCAAGGGAGATGTTTAATTTATTCAGTAAATTTAGAAGTTCTGGATTCTTCACTCCATCCGGTTCTGTCGATAATAGTGCTTTGAAATAAAAGATGGCCGGGGGAGTGTTCCCCCTTACAATGAGCATTTTAATAGTTTTGTTTCCACAGAAAAGTACGTAACCCATGAGTCTATTTTTAACAACAAGAGAATTAAGACGTTACCCACTATAAGCAGTCTCTTGTATACTGTCCGTACGAGACTTCTAAATCGGCGAACTTCGTATTTACGAGGTCGTACAAGGCCGTTACAAAGTATCATAGACTTTCTATACTGTTTGTTTAAAGTAATAAACAAATTCTCACCGCTGAGGGGGCCTAAAGGTCAGCATAAATTATTTGTTCTAAAAACTCTCAATCACAGCATAAACAATTTATAAAGAGACGAGTGATCTGCCATTGCTTTAACGGACACCTGATTAAGTCTCTGGAATCCCGTAAGTAACGTTCAATCACTCCATGCCATATGAATGGGAAGGGAAAGTTCGTAGGGTACGACAGAGACGACATTTGCCCTTGCGGCTGGGCGGAGAACCCTGACAAAGAGGGCTATCCGAAGGGGGCTCTCGGCGATATCACGCGGATATCTTTAAGGACGCGGGACTAACAAACACTGACAATTCCATTACTCAATATGCAAAATCTTCATCGATTAGAAAATCATATTGCACCTAAGCCGATGCATTTTGTGAGATATTTTATTACAATGTTAATACAGGCAGAACAAAATGTTGAGCTCAATTTTTCACAGGAGTCAGTTGCTGGAAAAGAGATTCCATTTGTAATCATCTGCGTTTCTATATTGTTATGCATACTGAAAATTATTCGCGGGAAATTAACAAAAACATCTTTATTCCATAAAATATATTAGCCCTGGAAATTTTTTTTCATTAAGAGTATTTAAAATATTTATAAGATAGAAATAAATGCTTGTTAATAAATAAAACAGTTTCTGGCGTAACTTGGTGGAAAATCTTCATACTGACTTTTAATAATCAAACCACTTTACTTTTCCACATAAACTTTTTAATTTAACCTGATGATGTTATGCTATAACGAAACCTGGGTTGTAAAAATTAAAAAGTTTATGTGGAAAAGAAAAGTGGTTTAATTATTAAAAGTCGGCTTGCTAATATTTTAATTGCTTCAATCGATAAAAGTGTGATAGAATCAACGCAGTTACCCTGCCAAAATATTTGGTCTTGGGGTCTTATTCTCCAAATCCCAAAATATATTTCATTTGTTCACGATACTGGACATGTGTGACTATGACATACAACCAAGTTTGCCTAAAATTTTTAATAGACACCAGCGGTGTCCTAAACGGTCCTCGGAGGCAGAGGCCAAATGGAGCAGGCGGTAGGAAGGAAACCATTTACTTCTTAGACGAATGAAATCGCCCGGATGTATATAATTTGGAAGCCAATAATTAACTATTGCAGTGAATATGCCTACTATGGGCAAAAGCGGCACTCTTGGCATGGATTGCCCCAAATACAAAAGTGTACAAATAAGTGGCTTTATCGCGAAATGATTAAATAAACGGTTTGATTAATACGTACGATACAAGATAATTTGTGAAAAGGCTACAATATCCTGACATCTCGACTGCCCTGGTAGTTTAAAAAAGTCTCGCGACGAATTCCGACATAAGTTTCCTTAATACGAGAATCTATTTTTCGTAGGCTGCTCGTATTCTCCAGGATAATGATTACACATAGCAAGACAAATGGGTAAATCAAGCATATATGAGCTCGTAAATACTGCCAAAAAAGCTTCTAGTTATGCTTTAATATAAGAGAGCATTAATATCAGTACCAGAAAAGACGTTCCTGCAAAATATAAAGAATATGTGTACAAAAAATATGAATAAAAATCTTGACACTTTCCGAACTCGTTCCGTAGTCTTTATAATCAAGTATAACTTTCCTAAATGCATCAAAATATCGAACTAAATTTGTTAATGAAATTCATTTCTAAATTATTTCAATTCCGCGATAGCATTTTACGGCACTAAGGAAGAATTAATATTCCAGAGGCATCAAGCTACAAAAGCAAAATCAAAATGGAATACAGTTTGATGAAAAACTTCTCCAAAAGCCAAAACACAGAGGTTATGACGCATTATTTTAAGTTTCACTCCTCGTGTCCATTCTGATGGGATATCTATCCATTCAAACCTTCAAAAGATGGAGTAGGTAACACACTCAAATTTTAAAGCCGTTTCCATTCTAATGAGTTATACACACACACACACAAATGTGTGTGTGCGTATGTGTATATATATATATATATATATATATATATATATATATATATATATATATATATATATATAAACTTTGATGAAAACATTTATGCATAGAAAAAGAGAAAGGACACTCACATAGATGGCACGGCCATCATCATCAGAATATATACATAATGTGAATGTATACATATATCCATGCCCAACCATTCATTTCTTCAGTACTTCTTGAACAGCGAGGGGTGACGAGGAACCAAAGGTTTTCTTTAGCATACATAGCGACAAGTAAAACGAGAATGCAATTTATCGATGGAATCCAAAAGGAGGTAGGCAAATAAAAAAAATCGCCTCAGGTGTCACTTGCATCTCTTCTCATCTGCTTCCCCATCACTCTCTCTACGCTTTCCCCTTCTCGAAGTGCAAACGGTGGAGTCACTGACTTGCATGGCAAAATCTTTGACTTCTGCTATCCCTTTTGAAGAGTTTTCTTTCCGAAACTTCCCACTCCTTTCCCTATTCCCCTTACCTCACTTTCGTTCGCCTTACCCCTTTCCCTTTTCGCATGCTCATTTCCCTTTACACTTACCCCGTTCCCTTTCCCTTTTCCCTTGCTCCTTTTAACCCCTTTCCTTTACCCCTCTTCATCCTTTCCCCGCATAACTGCCAACTTCCCTCCCTATTTCCTCACCCCCGCTCTATTGAAGTATATATACGCGTGAGACAAATAGGTGTTCCTTGATGATCACAGTCATCTTTAGAAACCATCATCGTTCTCTAACAAATTTCGGAGCGGAAAATCAATAATTAACAATACAATAGGCAAAACAACAATACAATACAAATAGGTAAGTACAATTTATATTAATTCTTATTTTAGTGGGAAAACTTTTCCTCTGCAAAGAATACTTGATTCCACGAATCGATTAACATCTTTCATTTCTTCAACTCGGGCGGAGATTGTGAAATTGCACCAAGAAACGGAGAAATTAAAGTTAATAGTAAAACTAAAATGCTCATTTAAAGGAAGCGTGGGATAACAGTGACATGGGTAATTACCGAAAAGGAGACGTTAATAAATAGTCCACCTGCATTTGTAGTTGTGCTACAGCATGGCCAAGATGAGAAGGGCTTTTTTTCAACCAGCCACAGAGCAACGTAACAACCGAAAGTTGAGTAGTTCGTCATTTTTCTCCATATTCTGATTTTGGAGGAAAGCTTCCGAACTTTTTGTATAACGTCGTGCTTCGACGCTCAAAAGATACGACTTCTAATTTACCGTTCGTCCTTGCCTAGGGAAACAATTATTGTTGTAATCACCATTTTATTTTACTTGCAATAATAACAGCTAACAAAGCACACCTTAATAGGGTAGGGGCCTAGAAGCTCTAGTATTTGTTAAGTAAACAATAAACATATTATAAAACGAATATTTAAAAGTTACCTCTATTCTGTATCACATAATTTCCTGTGTCCATGCTCCAATCTTGAGAGAACACGTGTGTATATATATATATATATATATATATATATATATATATATATATATATACCGATTCATAAGGAAAAGGGATAGGAACACATATGCTGGGATATGCAAATGGCTCCACCCCTTCCAACGATCGCATATTCAACGCACGACGCGAATCATAATGCGACACATCTGCAGTCAATCTGGCTGTGAGTCCATCTCCACCATCATCCATGCAAAGTAATCAACCAAAAGTCGGTTCGACATGCCAGTGTTAAGCTTGCCCCTTACCAAACCCAGAGTTTCGTGAAATCCACACATAAACAGAGTGATCGTAAGGACCACCGCCGTTCCCTATGCCATAGCCTGCAAAAATCTCAGAAATTTCTGGTACCCAGAAAGAAACGCAGTATGAGCTTTAGTCTGTCTTCGGTCAGAATTGAAAACCTGAGCCCCAAACAGAAGACTCCCAAGCGTGAGTTTTAATATAAAACGACAGTCGGTGAATTAAGGAATTTGCAAATACAGACGCTATTGCCTACAAATTGGTAGTAAGGGAAGTCGCAGCCAGTTATGTTTGGAAAAAGTTACGTTTAGAGTAATAGGACTTTTATAAAGAAACAACAATCGTTATGAATAGAGATTCTAACTTTAAATAGACTATGTAAGTAGAAGAATAAGAACTTACGCAAGCCCCAGCAATCAAACCCCTAGTGAGTCACCATGTTACCATTTCCTAACGGGAAATGAGTTTCTGAGTTCGAGCGTTTTTTGGAATAACAAATTATCCTTCGTTCGTAATTGTTAATAATAAAACCATTTAATAAAATGATTATAACTCACCACCGTAGGCGGCCAAATGAAGGATATCTTTTCCATGGTATATAAAACTTCCACGGATTGATGAGAGCAAAATTCTTTAATTTAAAAAAGAACATTTAATTATGTACAATCAAACACAACACAAGGGTCTGATGACCTGCAATGCGTAGCGTTTCAAGTACGCATAACAACATGTACACCTTGTCGAGCATCAAATCATGCAATGCGAGTTGTCGAGTGAACCGGGAAGCTTACACCGAACCTTTAGAATATGAACCCCGAAGGTTCCAGCCAGGGAATACGTTATATATAGTATACTCCACTAACGATCGGCAACCGAGCATACGCCACGCGTTGAATCACACTGCTAAGAAGGCGGCACACGGCTTGGAACCAAGGAACTATGACTAGTAACCGATCTTACAGGGCTACAATATTTTGATGAATTCAATTGTCTATGAATTAGTTTATTTATTTCCATTTTTATAATATATTATTGATAAAAATGACATTAATTGTTCAATTATTTGAAAACATATTGTATGATGCATACCTACATATGCATGTTTCCTGGTCATACTGATGCCCATTTCTCTAAATTCGGGAATGAGTTGATTACTCATAGAATAGACCAGTTGTGGTAAGGCGTGAAACCGTCATGAACCCTAAGGTTGATCTGGTAGGCGAGGGTGAAGTTTACTTACAGCATCTCCTCGGAGATACTTAATATCACATGGTTTAATCAGAGGCATCGTCCGGGAGTTGAACCCTGGGCTCATCAGTCTGTGTTCGGATTCTCGGATTACCAAATCATCAGCATTAGTCTGGCTTGATGTGGAGTCGCTTATGCATCATGAAATAAGCGTATTTCGTTTCCCAATGGAGTTATTTAAATAGTACTCAATGAAGAGAGATAGGGAGAATTTGGACGACAATTTGAGGTGAGGACGACTTTAATTGCTGTGTAAACGAATAATGGAAAATTTATTTGGAGATGACAGGTATGTATTTGGGAATCAACGATCTGTAAATGCAGGAACAAATTTTTAGATCTGTAGAACAATTCATGCGTAATTATGAATTTTCTTTATTCAATCGCAAATGAAATAACGTAGCTTTTCCAACTTCAGGAGTAACTCGGGAAATTTTGGAAATTATCATATATTATATATTAAATCCAAGATGGATATTTGACCCTTGTCCCTTCTCAGATGCGGCAGGAAAAGAGGAAGCCGGCGGCTAATTAATGCCTTCTTGGAACCATACGTCCTACCGGACAGCTTCCTCCCTCGAAGGTGCCTACTCAATTGGTGATTTCGAACGCGTTAGGGATCCAAAATTCACGAAAGAGCGTAGCCCTTGATCGCGAACGAATAAGGGTGGTCAAATTTCCACATTAATAGTCTATCTCAAACGTACACTTCTAACCTATCCCCAACATTCTCTCTCCCTTATTCATTCCTCATAATTTTCTATGGACTTGGAAATGTACTGTTTACTCTAAAAATGTAAAGTCTAGCTAGTTACTGATTATTAATGGTTTCAAAACCAATTCTTATTTCTTTTACTTATTTAACAAAGAAACAAAAAACGGCACAAAGGGTTAACATTTACACACACAGGGGCTGACATTTTACATTCTAAGAGATATTGAGAAAAAAAGAGCCAGTAATATAAAAGTATCAAAAGCACAAATACACCGCCTTCATTCAGCCTATGGTTATTCAAAGCTTTAAAAACCTTGTTAAAATTATTGAAAAATACACAAAAAGAATTATATGAATTATAAATTTTACAGAGGTCGAATTAAATTACAATAAAAGACAATAAATTTCACGTGAAAACCAATTAAAATGCAAAAAAAGCATTCAAAAATAAACGATCTCTGATTACTGCAATGTTTTTACATGATTTATAACCGTTACGCATGCCACTGTATTAAGGACCAATTAATGAGCCAATACGGGTTACTTGTGGAGAAAATACACATAATCACGCAAACACACACACACGCATTTTAATCCACAATCCATAACCGTTTTCCTATTGGTAATGTATTTAATCCCAAACTAAGTTACAGTCAGCGTTACAATCGCTCATTACTATGGATGTGTAGAACATGAAAAATAATTAGACCATTCGTTTTTTTAATAGTAGCCAAGATCAGCTTATGCAGAGTATAAATGTCAACATTAATATCCTCTAAATATTAATTTAATATTTCTCCGAAACGAAAAATGAGAGAAAACTGCTGTTCAGCTCGTGAGCGGGACTGACACCCAAAATGAAATCATACTCTGGGATATGGGATTGCATAGGAACGAAAATTCGACGTTAGCAGAAATTATCAGGAAGATTTCCCATGAAAATCATTAAATTATTGGGTAAAATGAAAACGTAGAGAAGGTAAGGGATATAATCTGGAGATTTTAAGATGGTTCAATGTGAGCTACGTAATTTTGGGATCTTCTACGTGCACTTTCGGGAATACAAAAAATATGTATGAACGTACAAATGAGTTATTTGTGCTGTCTTCATTATGGAGAACAGTCATGATAGTGTAAACCAAGGACAGTTATGGAAAGTTTCAGAGGGTATATTGAGTGGATATTCCAGGCAAGGGATGCATGCAAACTTTACGGCGAATTTTACTAGAGAAAGAATGGGACAAACCAGACCCCTTGAGGGTCTGGTTTTCCAGAAGATATGATGTGAAATAAAGATGAGAAATGTCACTCGCTGAGGCTGATTAATGTGTTTATTGATAAATGCGTGGCGGAGGGATACCAAGATATGGTGTCTAATAATTGGAGATTTGAATGCCCGAATTCATGCTTACGTCCACAATCCAGTATTGCGGGTCGAGGACCCAAAAGATATATAGGCGCCACCGATGAGCATCGATGAGGTAGGGGTGGAAGAAGGAAAGAGAGCATTATGGAAGAGGAGTGAATGTGAAAAGAGTGTATATCGGTTTGATATGGAGAAATCCAAGAATGATAGCAATGTGAATATAAATGAAATATCTGAATAAGTAGATGATTTTTGTTATATTTTGGCAGAAATTTTGCTGAAGATGAAGGGATCGAAATACCTGTAAATTTCAGCAGAAAGGTTGCTGGTAATACATGGCAGTGCATAAAAAATTATTGTACGTCTCAGAAAGTAAAATTGGTATTGCATAAAAGTGTACTCCACTACAGAATTGTTGAATGTAAGTGAAAATTGGATACACCAGAATAAGAAGAGAATGTCGCAAACTCTAATGGATATAAAGTATAATATTGTGCTTTCCCAGCGAACTGCTGTGGAAAAGGCTACTCGGGTCTTCCACCAAGTCAGCTCCTCCATCGATGACGCCGTGTCGTCATCGATGGAGGAACTGACTTGGTGGCTAACTTCGAAACAGACTATATGAGTACGTACAGTAAGCACACACAAGCCCAAAGTTCGATCCTTCGCCGTAAGCTAATTTACCCATTGTTATTTATCTCCCTTTCGCACCATATGCAACGGTTCCGTCGGACTCAAAACAAATTTCTACGAAAGACACATTCAAGGACGGTGAAGTATAGAAATGCAACTTATAACTGCTGTATTACTCCGCGATGTCACTCTAACACCTTAAGTGAACCTCAAAAATCATTCCTACGGCGCCAAATAATAGAAAATTTTAGTTAAAAAATGAAAATGCGTGAAAATGATATGATATTTGGAATATTCCAATGGTATTTTGGAGTTTTAACGTCATCATCAATAGAATACACTAGCATATTTTATAAGTTAAGATGAATCCGCGCAATAAACAAAGCAAAGTCTGTAAAAGTTAAATACAATAAATGAATAAATGATATAAATTCAGCTTGAATATTATTGTGAATATTTCGCAGTGCACGTCTCCCTTGAAAACCCCCACAGTCATGGGCACATCTGCCTTCGGAAAATTACCGGTCTGGTCTAGCTTCGGCCAGCGGGTGTTTTTAGGACGCGGTGTTGCCCATTCCAGCGGGAAGAGTGGGTGAGGTTTCCCGCCCCCGTAATAGCGACAGTAAAGGCGGAGCAGAGGGAGGTCACCGGCGCTTGGAGGTGAGAGAGAAGGGCGTCCGGGTAGAGGTAAATACGAGGAGAGGGAAGAAAGGATGTAGCAAGTTTGTTTACGTGCCCTTTGGTTCCCAGGGGTCACGCACGAGTCACCCCCTCCGATTCTCAGGGGTCGCTTCTAGGCGCTATGTGTGCCCTGAACACTGGGGAGGGGGGAGCGGCTAGGGCAGGGGTTGAAGGATCTCGACCGAATGCTCTAGTTCCGGTGCGGGCCGATCGAGGGCGCGGGTGGGGACGGGGTCGTGCGCACAGCGACCCCAGGATCTCTCGGCAGATCATTCGAATATTGCACCGCACATTTGCTTTTATCTCCTGAAAATCATCTCTATTTCCTCTACCCGAGGTCTAACAATTCGAGGAGATATGACTAACCGAGGCACGTTTTCTATGAATTCTCGACTACGAACTAACAAACACACAATGAGGGTATTCCCCTGTCTGCCTTCTCGCATTATCAACGTGAAAACCTATACGGCCACCTCTTGGACTTCCGCTTCGTTTGTACATTACATGCGATAAAAATTTGAGGAAATTTGCAACACTATAGCAAGGAGGGATTATTACTGTTTTACAGAGTGAAACCATTAATCAATTATGGTTAATTGCGAGTTTGTGGCGAGACAAAAGCGTACTTAGTTCGACATTCATCATTTATTCCAATATTTAAATGAATCTCTGAAACGTTTTAATTTAACCACTCATCTTCTGGAAAAAATAAAAGACACTTCGGCACTAATAGATTTTTAAAATATTTTCGGTTTGGCTGTTCACCTCTCTCTCCATTATCATCTCGAATGATTCGAGGGAAGAAAGTAATATGCACCTTATGTTCTTGGCACGCACTCTTGATGTGGACTAAACAATACGAATAATTTGTAAACGTCATCTATATTTTCATTGCAATTGCCTACATAACAGTAAATAAACACCTTTTTACCATGCGTACTCTATGTTTATTCAATTTCACAGGAGTCCTCTCTTTGCCTTGCACCAAATCCAAAGTATAATCGAGTATACTTGAGCTTCAGGCGTGCTCTAACGAAATACATACAGAAACTTTTGTGTCCTTGGTTTATTTTATATGTATATATATACATACATAAATATATACATATGTATAATTATTAAGGAATCTACAAGTTAAGGTAGGTTTTGAATGGACACAATTACCAAATAAATATCTTGCAACTCCTAACAAAATACAATCCAGCAACCTACTCTACATCAAGTCCTTCTTCATCTCTGTGTACTTCCTCCCTTCATCCCGACCAACCTTCCTATCCTGTTCTTGCCCTTCCAACTCCATGGCTGACTGAAAAATCAGAGCTTGGTGATCCGCAAACCTAACTGATTTTACGTATTCCTCTCTAACTTTCATTCCTACCTCCAGTTCTTCCCATGCCTCTTTAATCATTTCCTCCACATATTCGTAGAAAAGCACCGGTGATAATGGGCAACCCTGCCGCACACCTCTTTCTAACGCTGCCCATCCGGACTCTCCGCTCCCCACTCGCACCTGAGATATGAGAAGCAGTCTGAGATATGTACAGGTTGCGGATTAGCCTCCTGTGCCTCCAATCTATTCCTATTTTCTGCAATATAATCAGTAGTTTTCCTAATTCACTCTATCAAACGTCTTTTTAAAATCTACAAAACGAGCAAATGCGTCTTGATTGTACGTATTCAATATTCCCCTTGATTGGTGATATCATTACTTAAAATAAAGACATTACGCGTTCCTCTTCCTTTCCTAAACTCAAACTGATCATCCCCTAAGTAATCATTTGCCCTACCCTCTATCCTTTTGTTGATAATCCTGAGAACAACTTTAGCTGCTTGGGATATCAAACTTATTGTTCTGTAGTCCTCACATGATGTAGCCTTTACCTTTTTCGGAATAGGAACTAACACTGATCTCAGAAGTCTTCCGACCAGATTCTTCCCTCATATATACTACGCATCAGTAGTAATACACAATCGGGATTTCGTATTTGAATGTGCATATATATATATATATATATATATATATATATATATATATACTATTTATAGTATATAAAATAAATATATAAAATATATAGTATATATATACTATATATTTTCTCTATATATAAACGTTTTTTGCCTGTTTGCGTTATCTAAAAATATAATTATTTAATAAATTAAAAAGAAAAACTTTGTTTCATACCAGCACTTTATTTCAGGTACGACTAGTTTCGACGCTACGGCGTCATCCTCAGGTACAAAGTTTAGAGACACAAACATTGTATATAAACCCTCTTCAAGAAAGGATGGGGGAGTTGTGGGAAGAGGGGGCGGGGAGGGGGGTACGGGAGTAGGTACGAGGGAAATAAAGTGGTGGATTGAAACAAAGTTTTTCTTTTTCATTTATTAAAATGAACTTCCACAAAGTTGAGGCTGAAACTAGGGAGTTAATATAATTATTTATTTACATTAATTTATGAATGGCAACTCATGGACTTGTGCTCTAACACCCCCGCCACACACCTTTCCGGCGGCTTATGGAGGCGGGATACCGTTTGCATGTCAATGTATCCATTTTGTTTTCCCCTGTATTACAGCACATTCCGAGTAGCGATGATTTGACGACCAGCACCATCGAAAATTTAAAAACAAACCTTTAAACGATCTGACTAAAATGGAAAAATCTAAATATGTCTCCAAAATGTCCAAGAGCGCTTCTTTAAAATAAGTATTAGTTTTCACTTCGATGAAGAGAGAGCCCATGCATATTCGATTCTCTCTTTTAAGCAGCAGTAGGCACCGTTAACCCCACGCACTTTCGTGGATGCGACGAGCAGACTACCAAGAGGTCACCGTCGACCTAGGTCACTTAGTAGTGGTGGGGTGGGCGGGGGAATGCCACGAAGTGAGGGGAAGGAGAGAGACGACGTCGCGCGCCCTCGTCCACGACGACAAATGATTGCCACACTCAAAAGCGTCCCGTCCGAGTCGTCAACACTCGCTTTTCAACTACCCCGCGAAACGTGATGTTTGTTTGTTTTCTGCAATCCCCGTGCTCCTCGAGATGAAATGGTAACAATGAATAGGGTTAATACATATACATGCATATCCTGGAAGCTATCAGAACCGGTTTCCAGCAGTTAAAATCATTAATGGAAGCGGATGGCGGGGGGAGGGGGGGGGAAGGAGGCAGGGTTTGGCGAATTCATTACAAGCAGGACGATGAAAAACGATCGAACGAATAACGGTCGGTAATTCGGGGTCAATCATGTTTATGCTGAAATATATAAAATAAGCATTTTTACCAGCACTTCCAAACTTCCCATTCCCTAATTATTCACCAATATACGTGTACATAGGTTCGCATTCATAAGATGAAAAAATCTGGTTTTTCGAGGAAATATATTTTCCAAACTGATCATTCTTAAATTTCAAACAATTTAAAGCGTTATTTTGATAATTGACATTCAAACGACCAGTAAGCCATTAATGTCATCACTTTCCAAGGGTTGTTTCGTAATTACGATTCTCACCGCAGCGTTGCACCAATAACGTCTGGAAAACGATGGAAAATCTCTCACGGTCACACTTTTTTCACTACTCCATGTTTCTTTTGACTTTCAATTTTCTAATATCTACTTCTGCAGGCAAAATGAGCACAAAACTCGGCGATTAGGTCGTAAATTAAACGCTACGTTAATATCTACGATGTGATATAAATCGCTCGTATTTACCAATTATACTTGATTACAAAGGTTCTCGTTAATGAATTGCACCCTTTTTTGGAACGAAAGTGCACATTTAATGTCATATTAATTCCTTTTCATGTCATTTTGTTTCAAAATTCCTGGTCATTCTTTCTTTACTCAGAATTTCCGACTTTCGTCAATTGCTGAAATTAATGAAATTTGGGCAAGAGGATAGGTCTGAGGTAGGAATAAATGCTCTGAAAGTTTTAACTAATTTTAGAATTACGTCCGCGCTTTTTTCTCATGAATTCTAACAATAGCCTGATTGATGCAACTGCTTCGAGGAAGATGTTTTTTTCCCGTAGGATTCCTAATATCATCCATCCACGTCATTCAGGCAGAAATATTAAATCATACAGTCATTACACTATCGTCATAATACATCAGACAATACACAAAAACACTCGCAGCATATTTTAACATGGATCCCAGACACTCTCCACATACTATTCTATATTTATATTCTATCTCACATACTATTCTATATTTTCTATTTCTATATATATAATACTATATAGTATTCCGGCCTGGCCGAAGCGGAGGAACATCTCTCACTAAATTCTCCATTACATTTTCCTACAAGTTGTCTAAAAACGTACTACTTGTCCTGTTCTGAAAGGTTTAACTCGAGTTCAATAGTTTCAAAATTATCCTCTTATTTATCTCCTATTTTATTCCAAAACTTCAGTAATGCATAATTTCTAATATTTGATTCTACTCCTAATTCCTTAAACCACCTCAAATGTGGTCTATATAGTTATAGGGTAGCCCGTAATCTTCGATTGTGCTTACTTATCTCCAAACCACTCCCTGTGTCATCAGCAAATGGTCAATAATAATAGGCAAATAGCAAATAACGTGGGAACTTAGATCCTCATATGTACGTCAAGAACAATAGATGTCCTATAACACCTCTCTGCGGTACTTCAGCTGTTACGTCTACCTCTAATGATCTTAATCCATCGACCGATACTTTCTGTTTACGGTTCGATGAGAAGTGCCTAATCGGTCGTTCACCTTCTCGTTAATACCGTACTATCTCAGTTTGTGCATTCATACTCGAGGGGGACTTTGTTGGTTAAAGGCTTTCATAAAACCAAAAACATAGTATCCACTTGTATACTCCACTCCACTCCACCTTTCCCCCGATACCAGAATATCAAAAGTAGCTCAAACTTATGCTTTAACTAAACCCAATTGCAGACCCTATGGCAGACTATCTGTCTACTCCGGAGAAGGCCATAATATCAACAAAATCAAAAAGTAAACAAATCAAAATCATAAAATCACAGTTACTCATTCGAGAATTTATGCCTCCAAATTATTCCTCAATTTTTTTGCTCAAAACTTCTACTTCCAGGGACATCTTTAACATTCATAAATTATTCATATACTTTTGAAGGAGTAATTACACTTGTTGCGAACTAGTATACGCTATTATAGCAAACATCAAACGCTAAAATCACCGATGGATGTTGGTCTGATATGCACCGCCTATAGCTTTTTTTACTATTTTATCCCTTTAAGAAATATTCATCTGGATGTTTCCCTAAGTTTGACTCAATTTTTGGAAATCTTTACAGCATAGCATTTTGATTTTCCTATAACTTACATAGGAGAGTCGATTTGTCACCGAAACCAATTCTGTTAAACTCTACTAGGCAATTTAATTTTCAACTTTCAGGTGAGAGAATGAATTAATCATTAAAAGACAAGTTAAATCATAATGCAAACGTATTAAGTTCAAAACATTGAGGATCATGGAAATTATTTAGAGAGCACAGACTGGGTAATCTTATGAATACATTTGAAAGTACTGAGCCAATGAGACAACTAATTAAAGAATAAACCGTGCACCTGCACAGAGATACCTAGCCAAACACGATGAGGGGTGACACTATCCTGGAGAACGTGGCTGGAGAACGATTCGAATTTTGAATTCGAACATTTTTCCTCAAAAAAATGCGTGCGAAAGAGAGAGACTCTCCCCAATCCTTTTAATGCGATAAGTTAAAAAAAAATATTCTCATTCTCAACGAAGCATTATCAATAAGTAAACATGGGGGCTACACCAGTATAAAGCTTTTGGCTCTAACAATGAGAGGCAGAGCAGAAGCTGACTGACCTTAACCTCCCTCTTTCCCCCCGAGCCCTTCATGACAACACGAAAGATTGCATTACCTAGTAGCTCATTATATTCCGCCTAAAGTATAAGCCACTCCGAGTGTTTTCTGTTGGAAAAACCTTGGACTAATTGTACCCAGGAGTCTATGCATATGAGTTTCAGTTTGGTTGTTACCTTCCAAGTTAAACGAATTCAAATCATTGTTTTCTTATGAGACAATGTTATTGTTTCAATGTTTTTGATGGAAATTTTTCAACGTCGGGTCTGCGAAGATTGACTTAGAAGAGTTGTACGTGCTTAAAAGGTTAGCTAAGACATTAAAATTAGTTTGGAGAAGAAAACTATGTTGACTAATTATTTGATTTTTCCATTGAGACACATCTAACAATTGAAAATACTTTGGCAATTTCCTTCTCAGCAAATTAAATCCACATCTCAGAAGTTCATAATTTAATTTGATCAGATTCATTGGAATACATAGGTATCCGACCTAATGATTAATCTAGGTTGCGCTAACTATTGAAATATTTTGAATTATTTATATTTTTCAATAGTTGGCAGCAAGAGCGAATGAGTACAATATAAAACATACAGAGATGCGTTATTGAGTATTATACCACTTTTTAAAAGAAGAAATCTTAGAGGAACGCGTTGAAGATTTCACCTGACCTACATAACGTTTTCACAAAAGAGTAAGACGTAATTCATTCGAATTCAAGGTTTATTCGAATAAACCAAAAACCACCAAAATGATATTAAAGTTCTTTTGGGAAATGATTCATAATTAGTTGTAAATTAAAAGAGGCAATGGAGTGCAACCAAAGCGGCGAAGCAGTGAAGAGGAAGATTTACCGCGTGAGATAAGCAACTCTTTCATTACTCAATTTCATAACGATTTAGATACATATATTTCTTACTAGACAACGCCGCTAGCATTCAGTTCGTTGAGTTACGTCGACTTTTATTCAAATTATTAATTTATGAGTTTTTTAAATGTAAAACTAAAGAAAATATTTTACCTTTTCTTTGGGATGATGTCGAGTGCGGTGACTTCTGGCGGTGGGTCTAGCCCTCGGACCTCAGGGATCTCTTCATCCTGCTTGTCAATGGAAGTGTCTCGGAGCAGGTTGGCTGTTGATGGGATTACGAAAATCTTCAACGCACGTTTCCACACCCACCCTCCCCGGATAAAGTTCCACAAAGAACCGTTGCAAGGTATAGATTTCTAGTCACAATACTTGAAGCTTTTGTCACAATACTTTGCTTTCGTGTTTATAGACCATCGATTCCGACACAAAGCTCATTTATAAAGCCTGTAAAATCAAAAAAGTTCCATGAGAATTGTTATGTACTTAAAAAGTTCCATGCTGGATATTTTTAAATAGTTTCTATTCTAAGATGAACAATGTTTTTAATCGCATAAATCGCCGTGGGTTCCCAAATAAAATTGCATTTTTGACTTTTTTATCCATGAATAATATTAAGACATTCCTATTGATTATTAAAAGATAAACTGTTAGATATGTGACTGATTTTGATAACAGGAGAGAAAAGATTTAATATTATCGGAACATTGGGGGAATATTCTCTGAAGGTTTACAGCTGGGTGGAAAAATAATCAAATTATTAACAAAGAAATTAGTTTCACTTAAAGGCACTTTTTAAGCAATATACAAGACGAGAAAATTTGAATGATTAAACGCAGGAAAATAGCCAAATATTTTGAAGTTGATAGCTAGTCTGATAGAACACACCCTATTTCAGGGTCACATGTGCTATTATTTTCTACAACAGAAAATAATTATGTTTTGCTTCTGTACAACCAAACAGTCACAATCAGCTTGTAACAGAATTTCACCGATTTGGAGGTATATTTCTCAAATCTTATCTTTTGCGTTTCCTCTAGCATTGCCATTTTTTTTACTTCGAACAGAAATTTCAAATTCGCTGATGGCGTTGAAAATATTGTCCACAAATCAATTACACCAAAATATTGACATAAATGCCAGATTGAGTTTGTGATGGAAATTTTATCCATTCTCTAAAAGTCACCACGATAAATTTGTCCACCATTATTAAATAAATACGAAATATGACTCTTGGGACTAAATTTGAGCGGTCTCAAGGTAACCCATCCATCTATCGGATAGAAAACAGAGATATCTCCCACTTTCATTAATGTCTCAAAGCCGTGGGAAAGTGAACTCTATGTGCATGGAAGCAATGTTTATTACATTATTGAAAACACTCTTTTTTACAAGCAATAAGTCTTCAATAAATGAAATATTGATCAGAAATATTCATTCAAAACATTGTGATGGTGTGAGATGCTTCCAAAAAACAATATTCGACAATCAGAACATCTTTAAACTCAACTAATATGTGAAATCAAGCGAAGAGTACACAAGTTGTCACAGTATTTATCTTATCATTAAAAAATTAATAACATCATTTACACAACGGGTAAAAAGAGAGAGTCAAAATTTTGAAAATACATTTTTTGCTGTTAAAGTTCATTTTAGAAATTAATTGCTACATAATGCATCCCAATCTCATTGTTATGAGATGACGGCAGTTTTAACTAGGTCATAATAAACAAGGGATATTCAATAAAGCTGATCTCATTTTTACCACATAATTAATCGAACAATAATTTCATACTGTGATATGTTGTTGACTTAATGTGTAATTCATATGTGGTGCTAGCTTCTTTTATTTGACTCTAGTATCACGTCGGCGGCAGCTGTTGAAAGTTTAAATATGATCAGTATCCATTCACATGACAAAGATGGAAGTTACACATAATGAACAATACTTTCCATTGAAATGTTGTTTTCGCCGGAAAAAAACGTCAACCGAGAAATATTTATGTGTAATGCTACATGAGGCTTTTGGAGAGTCTGTTCTCGTGTCCGCTACAAAGTTGAAGTCATCTCATTTTCCGATATTAGGGGAATGTTGTACAAGCATGTTGTGCCAGCGCAAACAACTGTAGATGAAGTATACTTTAGGGATATACTGAAAATATTTCAGACCATTTCAACCGAAAAAGGCGACATTTCACTGCAACAGGCTGGATGCTACACGAAGATGATGCACGACCGAACATCACAAATACTACAACCGAACATCACGCGAATATCAATGTGAAGTATGTTTCTCATCATCCCTTAAGTCCAGGCCTGGCCCCATATGCCTTTCCCCGTTTTTCAATGTAAATAAATACCTTCATGTAAAGCGTTTTTTATCATTAGAAGTAGGCTACGGCAAACCGAACGAATGTCAGCTGAAAGCGGTCGCCGCATAAACAATACTCGAGTCAACTAAGGAGAACCTGTACCGAACACACATTATGCTAGCAACATGGCAAGATTAAAATTTTGCATAGTTAATCATGCGAATAAAACATTTATGATCACTCTTTATAGAAAATCCCTCTTATATAAGTACATACACGTATGAGCGTAGAGTAGACACGTATTTAACATGAATGAAAATTGCTACACCTTTTAAGATTAGGTTTAGAAAGAATTGCGTACTATATTTCAGAATAAATATGAAGGAATGGAGAAGGAAAATTTTCCTTACGTAATAATTTTTCGGCTGTATGCCTAAGCAGAAATAGTAACTAAAAATAAATAGGAAAATTAGGAATCTATCATTTACTAAACCAGGAATAAAGAGCGGTAAATTCAATTCACCAAGAAAGGACAAATTTCTCAATCCCTATATTTGCAAATTCAGCCAATTTCTTTTCCTATTTGTAAATCCAATCATGAATTTAATATGTTTAACATATTCTTTACGAGACATTAAAAAACATGTTTTAAAAGTGTATCTTCTCGTACGTATTCTTCTCAACAAATTTGAAATTAAACTTACTCATAGAAACAATTATCATTGATTTTCACGAACTCAAGAATTCCGGTGTGCAGCGCTACAAGGCCTATTTTGTTATAAGAATATGAATATGGGCATCGAGATTTTCCAGCTATCCAGCAAATATTATCACATTGAAAAAAGGCATGCTCATTAAAAATTAGACTAAAAAAATAACCATAAAAGTCCAACCTATTACGCGATCTTGATCTCTAAGTGACAGATCGCAACGTAAGGCAAATATGCATATGGATCACCCTATCCTGAGAAGCATATACTACTACTACTAAACACAATGAAAGCCGAAACTTTCTCCAGATACATTCTTATTAATTGGAATAAATCCACCCCAGCGTCGGCCACCCTATAAAAATGAATCGCTCATCTACATTGCCCTAGAGCCAAAATTCTTCTAAATCTAGGGTTCGTAGCATAAATGTATCACCAAATATTTTCCTGAACCAAATCCTTCATTCATCAGTCACGAATTACTCCACACTAACAGTCACATCACCGAATATGGAACAAAATTTTCAAAACAGTATATTAACAGCTTCAGATCATGAGAAAACAGGCATGCCGTGAAAATAATGGGAAGTCTGTCCGCTGAGTTGGAGAAACAATGCAGAGGCCAACAAATTAAACTCATCAACATCAACTGTCCCTTCAGTCTGGATGTGACACGTATGCGTCGATTTCTTCCAAACTCATCAAATGCCGGGGGATGCGGCTCAGGGCCAGTTCCAGGAAAGGAGACCGTTTCTCCCGCCATGACAGAGGGGAGGGGTGGCCGCCACTAAATGGATGACGTGCCGACTCGGCGATGACGACACCGTGAAGGGGACTTGCCGTCGGATCAGGAAGGGGTAAGTGGAACGGAGTGGACTGGACTGAAGATTGGAGGGGCAGGGGAGACGAGAGGGGCTTAAAAGAGCGAGGAAGGTTTCTGGAACGATTCGGAAGGCTGCCCACACGGGACGACATGTGTTTCACGAGAAAAGATCAGGAGGCTGGGTCATCGGCTAGCCCAGATAAACAGGGAGTTCTCACATCCGTCGGGATCAAGGGAAGGAATCGAGGGGCGAATGGAAAGGTACCCGAGAGAGAGAAAGGTAAACAAGAAGCAGACTGGAGCGCACCACGACGTCACCATTCCAAGAATAGCCTTCAGACGCCGAGACAACTGATACATGAACTGATAAACGACGCTGAACTGCACACCTTACAAATCAATGGCCGCAATGGGCTTGTTTGCCCCAGCGACCCATATATTTTCTGAGGACATAAATAGAAGTGTTTTAAATATTTCAACATCTATCGAAGCTTATATTTTCGTGAAATTTTTATATGAATAATGTATCTAATAATTTTTCAAACACAAATGAAAATTGTACTCAGAACTTATTCAAACATTAAGTTTTCCAATAAATCGCGACAAGAAAATCAATTCCTCAAGTCGTGAAGTGATACCGGAAGAGAATGACGGGCTGAGGAATTCCGACTGACAAATGGTATGATTGCTATATAGTATTTCCCAAATACTATGAATTTATAAGGGATGTGGGTTGTTCAATAGGTCCTTAGAAAAAAAATAACTATTTTGGGTAGACTCGTTTATTTTTCAACATAATTTCCTTTTAGCTCAATGCACTTTTTTCCCATCGCTTCTCCAACTGTTAGAAGTCGTCCAAAATGTAGGATTTCGGGAGGTTCACTAAATAGGCATCTGTGCTGACAATGACCTCCTCATTCGACGTAAATCGTTCTTCGTCGAGCCATCTTTTCAAGCTTGGAAATCAAAAAGAATCAATGGGGGGCAAATATAGTGGATACGGTAAGTTTTGCAACAAATTCGAGTCTTAATCCCATAATTTTCGTCACCAAAAATGTGCAGGTGTGTGCTCAAACATTGCCTTAATGGAAGAGAATTTTTTCCTTTGTTAAATGTGGAATTTTTTATCGATTTCTTCGCTCAACCGGTGCAATAACGATGCGTAATACTCTTCATTTATCGTTTGTCTTTTTTTTCGAGTAATCGATGTAAATAGTCCCACGTGCATCCCAATATAACCGTGGCCATTCGGTCAATTTCACTGTCTCCGCCTTCTACAGAGTCGGATAACTTGTATAAATCAACCCACTGTTGGAACTGTTCCTTTGTCTCTGAAGTGTACGTGGTAGTATATCCATGTTTCGTCCACAGTTATGTATCGGATCAGAAACTCGTCATGATTTTGAAGGAAAAGAGTCAAACCAACCTCCAAATCGAACAGACGATTTCGTTCATTCTCCGCCGAGGGTGAAACCCATCTTGCCAAAATTTTCTTAAATGTAGCCTCAACTATTTCGTGAACTCTGATTCGTCGATCACTCATAAATATATCGTGCATTCAGTCAATCATTTCGGAGGAAGTCACTTCCACTGGACGTCCCGAATGATATTCATCGTTTGTGGATGCACGGTCACATTTAAACTCATTTACCAAATTGCAAACAGTCGCCAACAGGAGAGCAGATGTGCCATGAAATTCATCCAATTCTGCTTCGATCTCTTTCGGTATTTAGCCTTTTAAGTGGAGTGTTTAATTGCCACACGAAACTCGTTATTTTTATTTTTTGAAGAAACAAAAGTTTTTTATTCAATCGACTACGAAAATGTAACAACGTCATAGATATAGCTGAAACTTTAACAGCAGTCTAGTGAAATACGTGCATGTATTACTAAAAGCAAAGTATCCTGGCACTATAAATACCATCTCTTGGATTTCTTAATAAATCATTAAACTACCCTGGTAGACTAAGTTCTGGACTACATAAGGTAATAAAGAGAAGAAATGATTACGTCCTATACTCATGAACTTATATTTATCTCAATTTTTTACCTTTGAAATTGCCGTATTGAAACGAAGGAAATTACCTAACCCTTCGTGTATGGTCACGATCGCTAATGGTATTTTTTCCAAATATCTTTAAAAAGTTGTTTGCGTCAAGTTAAAAAATGAGATTTAAAAATATTCCACTCAAAATAACCTCTCGCCTTTTTCATAAAGGAGGTTTTATCATGAAATATAAAATCCAGCGGAAAGAGAAATGGGGGGATCGGGATGGTGCGTTGACTAATGTACTGTCTTTCCACCCGGAGGGCCTAGGTTTGAATTCTGGCGGCAGATCTTCTTCAGTGGTATCCCTATCCCTACTTGAGAAACTTTGTGGTGTAATTAAGTACACTGTCCGTCAGATGGGACGTTCAACTGTGGGCATCTTTGCTCTCTACGTTCCTTCAGTACTACCCATCCCTAATTACCTCAACCGTCGGTCGCCTCCACTAAAGCTACTACTACTACTAGAAATGGTTCTATTATCCCTTTTATCCATCCTCCTTAGTCCATGTCGAAAAAAGGAGGACCCAATGACATACTCCACAAAGGAAACAAACAAACAAAGAGCCGGCGACTAATTCAACCCTTCCTCCACCTGCATCCACACCGACCACCTTAACGGCTCCCGTCCTATCCCGAAACAATTATCCCTCGGGCGCCAACCCATAGGAATATCGAAATGGCGAATAAAAGATGGCCTCACAATCGACAACACGTAAAGTGACATCGCCTCTCCGTCCGTCTCTCCCTTTCGAAGCGACGACACTCCGATCCTCGTCTCCAAAGTCGCACTAAACAAGTTGACGAAACTTCCACGGCCACATGAAACCGATCGATCCATCAAATAAAGCGCCCATTTTGCTCATCTGCCGTTCGCCAATACTAAATGAAAAGTTCTCAGCCATGATGATAAAAAAACTAATAATAAGTGTACTCGTAAGCGTCTCCACACACGATTACTGCCACATACCACACGGATGACGAGGCTTTCCATTAGAAGAAACGACACCTGATGGCAAATGATGTACACACTGGAAGCGACTCATAACAACTTTAATCTGGAGTATACCTCACTGAGGACGTGAGACGCCGACGATAGGAGCAGCAGGGAGAAGATGATGTTGAATCGTGGATGGAAATGCGGAAGGATGATGGAAATAAATGGATAGAAAGGGGAACCAACGGAGGGGTAAATACGTAATTCAAAGAGCGACTGAAGAGAGAAGCAATTGAACGACATTCGTAGAAAGAATGGGGAAACAAATTGGGCACATCCTGAGGCAAGATAGTTTACCGCCGACCGTAGCTGTGAGAAAAACTTCGGGAAGAATTATGCTGAAAAAGGCGAGGACGAGCGACGAGAAACTGGTGACGAAAGTCGTCACGCAAGGAGTCGTGAGGAAATGCAAAGAATAATAGGGATCTAAATGCACGTGTTGTAGAATTACTGCAAACCATTTTCTCTTATCCAATTCCCGTGATGGTGATGACCATAGCGATGGGATTACTTCGATGGCCCAAAAGGTTTCGAGCGTGAGAGCTTACACAAACAGCATCGAAGATTTAAATCCAAGATCGGAGGATGGCGGTAGAATTAGAGGGAGTCGGGCTCATGTCTAGCCGATGGCTTGTGGAGGATATGTTCTACCTTCTGCAATTTACAATCGCAACACAAGGAGTGGCTAACTGAAAAATTAATACATTCTCTACCTTTTTAAAACTTACTCTACAGCCGTGTTTCCCAACTTCGGCCACACGCTTCACAGAGAGGAGCACCCTGAATATTTCTGGCGCAAAAAGAAAATACCACCTTTGTCACCTCATCCAATTTAGAGTAAAAATATAACCATTTTTGGTAAAATTAAATTTTTTGAAGAAGTTGAAATTAAAACTTTTAATTGTGCCCCTTTTTTATTCAAAGTGATATTTATATTATCCCACCCGATTGACTACAAACTTCAATATTTTGGAAGGGCTTATGTATTCTGATGACCCCTAGAGCTGTACTGTGGGGAGCATAGTTTACTCCTATTACGGTCACCCATGCCGGATAGATCGAAGATTAGGAACCGGACGAAAGGCAGTCCGCACAGCATCTGTTCCTCAGTGAGGCGGCTGCAAAGACGTCTGACCCTAGTGAAATACAATACTGAATAAATTAACGGGAAACCACCTCAACGGTCCATCCTAAGAATGCCATGGTGGACAATACGATATAGAGAATGTGAATACGAGACTCGGCCCATTCGCCCGTGTCGTGACTAGCAGCGAGAGAGACAAGGCTTCCACAGTGGCCATCTCATGACATTCTTTCAAAGGGAAAGCGACCGTAATAGCAGCACAAAAGACAGAAGGCGACCACATCTGATAAAAGAGGGACTTGAAATATTTTAACAATGAACAGCACGGGGAAATTAGAAAATATGAAGCGAAAGATGGGGAGAGGAAATATTTGCGATATGTGCGAGTTTAGAAGGAGGATTACTGGAGCCATTGTCATAGAGTTATACAAGCACGGCGGAAGGGTGGCAATAGTATTGAAAAAAGTTAAAAAGAAGCGTAGTAAACATACATGTTGGTAACCATACCTGTAGATCAAGCGAGTGATGGATTATTATAATATAAGTAAAAGCTGAACCAACGAATTTGGTCACTATTCAAGTAAACAGCCCAAAAAGTAACAATAGGGAGGAAGACATGTACAGTAAATAGAGAAAAATATAGGAAATTATTGCTTGTGTCCCTGAGAGGAAATATTTAATCATGACGGGGTTTTGGAACGCGTTGGTTGGCAAAGAAATAAATGAAGCGTTGGGGACAACGGTTTAGAAACAAGTAATGGCCGTGAGGAGAAATCAGAAGAGAACTGTAGAAAAATAGTTCAATCATAACAAACACTTGGTTGAAATATTACAATAGACTTGGTTTTACGGAGAAAATACCTGGAGATTTCGAGAGATATCAGTTTGACTATATTATGATTAGACATAGATTTAGGAACAGCGTGATTAATCAGAAGTTTCCCGGGAGCGGATGCGGATTCAGATCATAAGTTATTAATAATGAAGAGTAGCATCTAATTCAAAAAGATAAAACAGGGTAGACAGTTTAGGAAATGCAATTTGGAAGCAATGACAGGAACGAAAGGAGTATCATCACGCTCTAGAGAAAATTATGAGCGAGGACAGGGAGCTGGGTACCAGAAAGGAAAAATGGGAACATCTCCAAAAAGGAATATCAAAAGCCGCAAACGAACCCACAGGAAAACTAAGAAATAGGAAAAAGACAAGAAAATCAGGGATTACATACAAGATGATTATGAATGATGGGTGCGAGACGGGAAAATAAGAATTTAAGCACAGTTAGTAAGTAGAAGGAAGTAATAAAATTAAATAATAAACTGAGACGGGAAACTAATAGAGCGAAATGAGTGTGTTGGAAGACACTGTGCGAAGATAAGGAAAGTTTATTTAGTAAGAGGGAAATTGGTGTCCCGTACAGGAAATAAAAGCACTGCCAAAGTTATGAAGAGAAAATCTGTACAAACAATCAAAGATAAGTCACGAAAAATGTTATTGAACCAGGAGGGACTCAAGAGAGATGGAAAGAATCTATAGAAAAACTTTATAATAAAGATATTATGCCAGGAAGCTTAGATATAGAAAAATAATATGACGTAGATGAGGATATTTAGGATGCCATTAGATGTTCCACGCACATTAGATGGTGAGATAAAGATCATAAAGGGAATTGAAATCAAATAAGGCTGTTGGGGTGGACAAAATTTCTGCGGGATAACCTATGGGTTTAGGAAAATGTGGGCTTAAAAAGTTTTAATGAACTAATTCGTAGCATTTGCGAGGGAAGAATTTCCCCGGAAAATGTCGCCATATCATTTTTAGTTCATATTCTAAAACAAGGAAAGGCAGTCGTATGTGACGATTATGCGACAACACGTGAGACAAGGCCTTTAGATGCCATTAGAGCCTCTACACCGTCAAAAGTTGATAATATGAAACGTCCATCGCTAGTATTGCATTATATTTTCGTCCGAATCCCTTAAAGACATTGCAACTTCTACTAAAATAAGTCAGCATGTGCATTTCGTAAAATATTTTCTTGGCTGAGTGATTGAGATACTCTAAGTATAGCAACGCTTGCGTGTATTCACAGATATTGACAAAGGATGTGTTCGGTTGCGCTCGGATGAATATTTGACGAACACACTGTCTTTTATGCAAGCAAAACGCCTCTGACGCTGAAGATGGCTGGCGCTCTGGTTTCGCCACGCTAATGAAGACGACCTGACCCGGGATGAGGCAGATGCTGATGAGCACCCGGGGAGCCCGCGCCGGGAGAGGTGGGCGGGAGGAGGGGACATTGAAACGTTCGAAACGTGACTGAAAGTTGTGCGACCGGCTTACAAAACGCACCTCTTATTTTAAGTGCAAGTGATGCGAAGAAGGATGAGGGATCTCCGCTTGCCTCACAGAGAAAGTGAATCCCATGCGGAGGGGCGGGTGTGCGGGCGGGCACCCGACCCGGGGCACGAACACGGCGTGCACCAACGACCAAGGAGGTCACGCCCCATTGGCAACTTGCCTCGGCGCACGTGAACCAAACGTCGATAGTGCTCACCGCCACATCGGCAAAACAGCAACCGGCGTTTTCTTCAATGACTAGCTCAACCAGAGGTCCTAGCAATGCAATATGGAACAAACCATCAATTTGTCATATTATACCTGTTTAACATATCGCTGTAAGTGTGTCCGAAACGTGTGCAGCGAGTCATATAAAATTGAGTAATCCCCTATGGATCACGTGCCGCCCTCTCGAGGGATATGAGCGCATTACCAAATGCTGTAACTATATTGCAGTGATGTGTTAAAGGAGCTCTAAATTAAAATGCAACAATTTCAAAGCGTAAAAACCATTCGCCTTGACTGAAATACGACCCCGGATCCTGGTCAAGTCGAATGACTTTTACACTTTGAAATTTCTACATTTTAATGCATATTTAGCGGATGACTCCGTTAAGGCATCTCTCGCAATTCACAGAACCCTAAGTTCAAAATAGAATTTTGGATTGAGTTCTATATTTCCTACCAACCAACTTAGCCAGCGGCCTTTACTTTCGCTACAAGCAACTATCTAACTAGCCTCACGGGTTAAAAGGTACTTCACAAGCAGAAATACTCATCATAGAAAAGACTGTCTTCATATTTTGATACAATTATTATTATGATTATTGAAATCATTCTAATTCAACGCGATTGGCCAAATAATCCGATCCTCTTTCGGGTGGAGCGTTAGAGCGCAGGGGAAGGAGCCAGGAGACGACAGACTAAAGCTCCAGGGAAGTGCTTGGAGCGACGGATGCCGAAACTTCATCGACGACGGGCAAGCCTTCAGTAGCTCCTGGTAAGCTTGACACAAGCCCTTCCGGGTAAAACCCTCTTCGTATTAGCACCTTCTCTGTTCGGCGATGTTAATTGCCGTCGGTAATTCTCCGTATTGGTACAGTAAATTACGAATTCCCGAAGTACTCGTATTCGACAAGTGCTCATTTCAACATCTTTTGCTAACTGTAAAAAACAGCAGCTCATCTACCCAGGGTTTTCCTTTCTTGGTCTTTCCTCTCTTTTTATTTTATCATGGAAAGTCTTTGAAGGTTCGGAAGCAGTTCAATGAGTGCACACAAGAAAATAGTTGAGATGGACCCGCAGGAAAGACGAAAAGTGATTCTGAGGAGTGGGGAGGGAATTTTGACGAAGAAAATGAATGAAGTTTTTTAAATGAGCAAATCTCAACAAAATAGCATCCTAAATTCAAGAATGCTAACTTCAAGTCCTAGAAATAAAGTAAGAATTTCTAAATTAAGCGGCGGAAGGAAGAGAAATGAGACGAGTGATCGAATGGTGAGAGATAACCAGTCAGTTGAGAGATGATTTAGGATAGGGTTCGCCATGTAGTTGAGGACATGGAGACACAAGGATGTTACACGAGGCCTGCTGTGACCAAGACATGGAGTAAGTATACTTTGACGATCTAATAGGAGGCTGGGAGGCATGAATATGCCAAGACAATCCATTATTACCTCCCTTGGCTTTTTCAATTTTCTTTTATGTTAATTTCAATTTTCTCTTTTTTTCAATTTTCAATTTTATTTTCTATTACTCTGACAGTCATTGACAACTCTCATAAAGAGAGAGTTAAACTAAAATATGCTTAATGATTAAGTGATTAATAATGATAACTAGTTCAAACCTACTTTTATCACGTAGCCTTTCGTTTAGGCCTTTCGAATATTGACCTTGAGTAAAGTTACGTGAATGTATATCATTTTTATAAGCATCATTTTTTCGAGCAGTATTTAATTAATATTAATTAAATATAATCGTTTAATCCTTCGCTAACAGGGAAACTTTTCAGTTGACAGTCTCAGGAAAACATTTACTAATAATATTTAAATTTAAAATCAATTTGTAAGAAATGAATGCAGCTATCGTTGAATTCGATGGTTTCGGGCTCTACTTTATGAAAATTTATGATCACAGAATACATTTCTTTGTTAATAAAACAGAGTATTTGTGAATAGGTAGTTCCTTTCCCTGTGCCACGAATTGATTGTCTTGAAAACATATGTTCTATCAACTTGAAAAGACATTCTGCTTGGTGAAGGTCAGAGCGTCGTCCACAGTCACCGTAAATCGAACCCTGACCCTTCGATCAGTAGTCTAACGCTCCTAATCCAACACACTACCATGCTCCATTATGAATATATGGCGAAGAGTCATTCAAAACAGTCATTCCGTAAATTCCTTATCCCGGAAGCAGCTTCATCTCCATTCAAGAGGCCACTTACTTGGGTGGCGGAACCTTCATTTGCCTTTATTCGCGGAATCCGGCGGTGGCCGGATTCCGCGAATAAAGGCAGATGAAGGCGCGATTAACGCAGATTTCCGTGTACCTATGCACATTTAAAATATTTCGGTCACACCATTGATTAGCATTGAGAATATCAGCATGAGAAATGAATCTTATTTCGTAATGGTTTCATGAACGATCACGAACGGACGGCGCCGTCAATTTAAAGGTTTCGCGCAAGAATTGCATCCCAGGCGAATTTTTCTACCAATGTTTAACTCTCATGCCTATTTAAAATTATATTTACGTAAATGTTAACCCAATCGGAAGCACACTGTCAGTTTACTGAAAGCGCTCGACCGCAATTCATGCCATAAAAATAACGCACTTAAAACTAGAACGTAAAAACAACGCACTTACACTAGTAGAAGTTCGTCAGTTAACGATTATACAGTTAGAAATTTTAAAAATACCTATGCTTTATGCCTTAAAATCTGACTCAGACTGTGCCATGTTCCATCTTCTTAAAACTCTAGAATGTTCCTAATATACAAGGGTGCTAGTTCTCATAATTAGATTTTTAGAAATAGTCCACCGGTTAGAGTGATTTTTATACACCCAGGCACTACACATTGCTACACTTCTAATAATTGTCCAACACAATAACACCCTTTAACCCCATGTTAAATATTACAATAAATGATTGTTTGACTTTGTATATTTTCCACCTTTCTTTGTCAAAAATTCCTATTCTTTTCCTCCATCTACCTTACCCAGCATGATCCCCTATATTATCTATATATTCAGCATTTCATTACCTCTCACTAGTTCCTTAACAAAATTTTACCACCCTCAAAGTGCTCCCAAGAGGTCCCCTACCGTGCCTTTCAATTCTTCATTCGTTTCATTTCCTGTTCACTCCGCTTCGTCCTTCTTTCCCCACATCTACATCTCAAAAGCCTCCAACTACTTTCATCTTCCTGCTTCAACAAACAAGCTTCAGAGTTATACACAACTATGCTCCATACTTAAACTTTCGCTAATCTTCTCTTTACATCTTTATTTATAGCTCTACTCTCCCCTTTTTTTAAAAGAAGCGTATTTCCCTAACGAAACTCTTCTTGCTTCAATATCCTCTTTCTTGTCATTCACCATTCTTGTCTTTACTGATTGTTCCATTTTTTATCGAAGACACTTCCTAAATAAGCGAAATATCCTACCTACTCCTATTCAAATCCTCTACCTATAATTTTTTATCTTGTCTTCCATCCACATCTACGCAATCGACCCCGCAAGCCGCCGCAAGGGCGTGTGGCGGGGGTGTTAGGTCACCATCCGTCTTCACTATTCTTCAGTACCTTATTAACTTCGCTTTCTTATTTTCTCTTAAATATTCATTATTGGCCATAAGATTGATACCTAACATATTCACAGCCAATAGTTCACACCATTTGCCTTCCGTTTCATTCTGATTGATTCATATATAGCACTCATCACACTGGTTCTATCATGCGCTAAGACATGATGGCAATACTTTAGCTTAGTGATTGCTTGCTTAGTGACAACTTGGTCATCTGAAAATCTGATTTAATGGATCCCCAATCTACTTTCACTCCTGGCTCCAGTCCTACCAATGGTTCTCTTACTGCACCGTGACGGGCAATGATAAATGCCCCTGGTTGGGTCACTCACGCTAAAGAGAGACTGTCGAAGGGAAGTGGTAAAAGACGTGGAGTTTCTGCCCCTCATTGAGGCGGTTACAAAGGCATTTGATCCAAGAGCACAGTAGGATAAAATCGGAAAAAGCTAGCCAAAATTAAATTTTCAACTTTTTTCAAGATTCGGATCGATTATATTATTTTTGCCCTGCATGAACTCCCTCAGATCCATCAATCATTTGCTTTATAAACTCCTATATTTAGTGCCAGAAACTGTTCCAATTTCAGGGAAAAGCGAACTTAGCGGCGGCTACGATAATTTTCTCAGAAAAATATCTGAAATGTTTCTTGTTAGGCTGAGACTACTAGGAATTATAAGGTAATTGATATCATATTATCTTAATCAATAAATAGTATATGAATGTTTCCATATATAATTTAAATATGTTAAACAATTAATGGAGGTCTTAGAATACCAAAAAAATGCTTATTGCATTTTACAAATTTTGTGTTAAACGCAGCAAATCTTTTTCATCAACACTAGCAGACAGAGTTTTTTGCATTGCTATAAAGAATGAAATCCAAAGAATACCATGCAGAAGGAAACAGGGATAGACCAGATGTCTGCCTGTGGAGCCGAAAATTTTTCAGTTTATAAAATATTTGTGAATGGTTTTTCGGAACGAGGCAACTACACACTAACAGGAAAAATAAATACAATAATGGTATTTCGGAACGAGGCAACGAGAAAATAGATCCCTGAACCCATGGTGAAAGGCAGCAGTTTTACCATAAGGTACTGGTGGCGCAGACCGAGTGGGTTGGCCCGGCATCAGCTGCCACAGCTGCGGGCGAGAGTGAAGTGGACGGTACTGCGATGTGGAAGGCAACGGGAAACCGCCGCATTATTCTCCCTAGAATATGCAGCCATGCGTTCAAATATGACAAGTTGGCTTTCCTCCCGGTAAAATATTCCGGAGGTAAACTAGTCCAAAATTGGATTTCCGGGTGGGGACTACTGTGAGGGGAACATCAGTCAAGTTGGATAAATGCAAAATAGGGGTATGGAACGTTAGGTCATTAGGGGTGTGCGAGAAACTATTAAATGCAAAGATGGAGATGGATAGGCTGGGGATAGACATCCTGGGAGTGAGCGAAATTAAGTGGGCGGGGGCGAACGACTTCTGAAAGGACGGCTACAGAGTTATATACTCGGGAGACGACCAGAAAATTGCAGGAGTAGGTATCATACTTAGGAAGAAATGGGCAAGGAAAGTAATATCGTGCTGACAATATAATGAAAGGATTTGACGATAACGTTAGAGGCAGAACCTACGGATGCAGTGATAGTACAGGCGTATATGCCGACGTCCAGCCATTCAGATGAGGTAATAGCGGAAGTATACGTACGACTGGAAGAGGTTCTACAGGTAGGAACAGTAAAAGAGAAGGAAAACCTCATAGTAATGGGAGATTGGAACGCTGTGGTCGACGAGGGGCGAGAGGAGAGAGGGAAGTAACGTGGGATACTTAGGATTGAGAAAACTAAACGCCGCGGGAGAGTGACTGATAGAATTCGGCAACGAGAAAAACGTGGTAGTGGTAAATACCATCTTCGGTCAACATCCGAGAAGAAGATACACATGGAAGATGCCTGGAGACAAAGCACGATGCCAAATTGACTACATCCTTGCCAGGAAGAGATACATGAACCAAGTTAAGAAGTGTAAGAGCTACCCCGGCGTAGATATAAATAGCGATCGCAACCTGGTGATCATGGACAGCAGACTGCGACACAAGAAGATGAAGAACACAACAACCCAGATGTAACACAAAGATGCTGGAAGAAAAGGGCGCAAGAGTTCGCCATTCACCACGGATATCGAAAGGGAAGTAAAAGGAAATAATGAAAATACCAGCACTGACGGTCGATGGAAAGAAATAAAGAATATAATTACCAAAGCTGAAGGTGAGCTCCTTGTGATTTAGGTGAAAATATCTAAGAAGCCATGGATAACAGCTCAAATAAGAGGTCTCATAGACGAAAGAAGAAAATACAAGAATCCAAGAAATGAGAGTGAAGAAGACCTCTATAAAAAGTTGCGGAACCAGGTCATACGAGAGTGCAAGAAGGCAAAGGAAGAAGGGGCAGAAAGCTGCGGCGAGGAACTTAATCATAACGTGAAAAATAGAAATAACGAGATGCTTATAAACTAGTGAAGAGGCAATTTGGGGAAAGAAAAACAATATTCCAAAACACCTGAGTCACTAATGGAAAAATACTAATAGATGATGACTACATTTGGAATAGATGGAAAGAATACATTGAAGTACTCTATCAAGCTCCCAAACAACTAGAAAATGGATTGATTTAAGATGAAAGTGTGATATGTAAAGATGATCGAGGTATGCAGATATTAAGAATCGAATTCGAGAGAGCCATGACCTGAGAAAGTGGCTACGACAGCGGAAAGATACCGGAAGACTTCCAGAAAAGTATAATGATTGCAATACCGAAGAAACCGAAAACAGATAAATAAAAAACGAAGAACGCAGAACATTGAGCCTGGTGACTCAAGCATCGAAAATCCTTACTCAGATAATTACCCGAAGAATAGAAGGAAGGATTGAAGGAAACCTCACAGAAAACCAATTCGGATTCAGGAAAAACCTCAGAGCAAGAGAAGCCATTCTCAGCTTGAGAGTTCTGCCGAAAAAATGAGACGCGTAAATAAGCCATTAAATGTAGTATTCATCGACTTAAAGAAGGCCTTCGACAACATCGAATGGAACAGGATGTTCAAGATACTAGAAGCGCTTGGATTGGACTACAACGACAGAATAATTATCCACAACCTCTACAATAATCAGGTTAAAGCAATGCAAACGAAAATTGGAAGAAAAATAGAAGCCAAAATAAACAAAGGAGTAAGACAAGGGTGAAATCTCTCGCCAGCAATTATCATGAAAGTAGTTGTTTTTCGATGTCAGTTGTTAAATTGCGTTAGCCCAAATATCAAATTACTTTCGCCGCAAAAGAAATAACTCTCTCAGATTTTAGCTTCACCGGCTGAAAGCTTTTTAAAGACGGCCGGAAAACATGTTGAGCAATCTAGGCAAAGATCAAAAGGAAGAAAAACGTCAGAACTATGGGGTAGCACTTCCGCTCCAGGCTATAATTGCTATTAATTGCTGTAATTTGTGTCTGTAATTGTATTGCTGGTAATTCCTGGTAATCTATTTCTGCATTGATGGAATGACGAGGCGGTGATGGTGAGGCTACTGCAAAATTAATCAGGGAGGTTACTGCTGCATACATGAGCGAAACGGATCTTGAGTGATTGGAAGAAAGCAAATGTCCATCAAAGTGAGTTGCTGCCTAAAGAGGCTCTATCGTCAATATTTTGAAAATTCCCAAAGACTTTATTGTACATTAGACTCGATTATTTTAAGTGTTAATGAGCCTTCAAAAAAGAAAATTAAAAGTTTAGTCGCCGGTATTAGAGAGTTACGAGTACTAATCTTGGACTACGTAGAAAGAGGTACAGAGACTGAACCACGTGACAGAGACGGGGGTCACCAGTTTCTATTAGTTTTGTTGACAGTATTGTATCCTTGTTCATGTTCCCCCTATTTGTTGTAGTATGTACTATTGCATATGAAAGAATCAAAGATACTCTGAAAGGGTCATATTTTTTCCTGCACTTTAAAGGTTTCAACCATCAGCACTTACTCCAAAGAGAGTATCAGAGAAGCTAGAAGGATAATAGCAAAGCTAATGCCACACTCATATTTTGGAGGTTAAAAATATTACATCAAGTCATTTTCAGCTGTTTTCATAATGTTTCTGATTTTTGGTCAGCTTATTTTTCCAATTTGTATCCGCTCTGCAGTTGGTCGCTCACTTTCAGTGATAGAGTCACGTCAAACCATTATTCAGGAAGACAACGGGAAATCACCTTCATCGCTTGTCATCATTAAAGTTGAAAAATAAAAACGCGAGGAAGTGGTAGAATTCACATATTTATACAGTGCTTTAGGAAGAAAACGATCACAGTAATAGCGATATTGGGAGGAGAAAGTGTTGAGGAAAGAAGAATTTATCAGAAAAAGGGCGTTAACGACAGGTACGGCAAGTAGTTAAAATAAAACTAGTAAAATCTATTAAATAGAAATCACCGCTCTATGGATCCGAAACATGGCATTTGAAGAAATAGGATGTGTGTAGACTAGAAGGATAATTGCACTTGAGATACATGAAGAAGAATAGAGAAAGTGAATTGGTCAGCATCGGTTGGATGTCGATATTCCTGCGTGCCTAGCTGTTACTCTAACACCCCCACCATACTCCCTTGCGACGATCTAAGTGTTAGATTTGGACGTACGATATATAATTAACGCACATCATTTCTACGACTCATCCTCTAGAAAAACCACATATTGCACGGTCAAAATGAAACCGGATGAGGACGTCTAAGTGTACACAAAATTAAAAATTACTTATATCATTTCACCATATTGGGCACTAGATTAAAGATAAAATTTAAAAAGTGGTGAAATACCTACTCGGAACGATGGCACTAATAGGGGGAGGGGTGATCAGGGTCAGCTTACTCCACCCACTCAGGATATCAACGATTCTCGTTACCGGTTATTTCTGCATACGCTCATGTCTTGGGCAAAAACAGATGAAACAACTGCATTATTTTCAATTTCATTCCTTTTTTATTTACGTATTCACTTATGAATTACCTGAGGAAGCCACTAGATGTCCGCAATTCCACTTATATGTGGCTCACTACCTTCATGACGTACAAAATCAGCAATCAAAAAGACTAAAAATATGCATCCGATTTTCAATTCCTTCACTTACTTTTATGAATTGTTACGGACAAATATAAAGCAACACACTTAGAATTGGCGAATACATCATAAAGTATAATTGAAAATGTTGCTTACACGGTTGTGGACATGGTGGTACATGTTTTGCTAGATGGAATAAGAATTAATTATTAGGAATGGACCCGCACACCCGCTGGTAGATAAGATTTGCCATAAACTGTAAGACGTCATCTAATCCTCAAGGCCCATCACGGGAATGACAAATAAGCAAGACCATAACCGTAAACTGGAACTTGTTCTTCGAGCCGAACAGAATTTTTACGTTTTGTTTGGTTTGAAATGCATATTCCAAAGCATGTAAAGTTATTCTTGTTCATGAAATCTAATCTTATAATTACACATGTATACCCCACACCGAAAGTCACTGTCACTGCCCATCGAGTAGTGGAGCCAAGCGAAGACCGATGTGCACTTGGACGACGGATTTTCTGGAATCGTTCCCGCACAAAAATGCATAAGAGTTTTTCAAAAATCCCGAGTAACAAGAAAATCCCTGAGTATTTTCCAATTTTCTTGTTTACTCCCATTGATGGAGACCTTGACTAAACTTGGAGAATTAAATAACGACGTTGCTATAGACGAAACTCTTCAAAATGGTTGAAATAGATAGTGACTCTTCAGACTTCATAAAGTGTTTGGAATTTACAGTTAATGGATTATCGTAGAATTAATGACGTAGGAATTTGACTTGACAAATGACTTCATTGGACCTAGTTTAAAACCTTAATCTAGGAAAGAGAAAAAGAGTTTAATACAAGGGCGTTGGGAATATAGCTTAATTTCGCTCTGACAAAAGATTAATAAGAGAATTTGTGCCATGCGATCAAGGGAGATATTGCAAAGACTCGTTTATATATTTCGTATAAAAAGTATATATTCATTCATTCACCCTCCCATGGACTACAACCTTGTCGTGGTGGAAGGGCTTGTGTGTTCCGATGACCCCTAGAGCTGTGCTGGCGGGAGTTATAATAATTACTCCTGGAAGGGTCACCCATGCCAGATAGGTCGAAGGTTAGGAGCCAGACGAAAGGTAGTCCACGCAGCGTCTGTTCCTCAGTGAGGCGGTTGCAATGGCGTCTGACCCCAGAGGGGCGGCCATTAAGTGATGGTGTCACGTTAAAAACACTATTGAGGAAGGCAACGGGAAACCACCTCAATTATGATTCCCAAGAATATAATGATGGACGCTATAGATAATATGAGTCCTGGCAACTACGGAACTCGGCCCAAGAGGCCGTGTGTCGTGCCCGGCAGCGGGAGAGGCAAGGCTTCCGCGGTCGTCATCCCACGAAACCCTTGCAGGGAAGAAATAACAGCAGCAGGACATAAGACGCAGAAGAAGACGAATGTAGTTAGAATAGGAACATGGAACGTCAGGACAATGTTGAGGACAGGAAAATTAGAAAATATTAAGCGAGAGATGGAAAGAGGTAATATAGATGTTTTAGGTCTCTGCGAGGTGAGATGGAAGGATAGCGGGGATTACTGGAGTGACAATTATAGAGTGATATACAACGGCGGGGACGAGAGCCAACGAGGGGTTGCCATAATATTAAATAAAGGGGTAGGAAGAAGCGTAGTCAAAATAGAGCAAGCGACAGATAGAATTTTACTCGTAGAGATTAAAGCAGAGCCGACGAACTTGGTCATTTTTCAGGTATACATGCCACCGAGCAATCACAAGGAGGAAGAAGTCGATAGGATGTACGATGAGTTAGAGGATATAATCGCGCGTGTTCCTGCAGGGAAACATTTGATAGTGATGGGGGATTGGAATGCGACGGTAGGCGAAGGAAGAGAGGGTGGTGAGGTGGGGGACTATGGGTTAGGCACGAGGAATGAACGCGGGGAGAAAGCGATTGAATTCTGCAGGAGACAGGGGTTAGTCATCACCAACACTTGGTTTAGACATCACAAAAGGTGAAGGTATACATGGAAAATGCCAGGTGACTCAGAAAGGTATCAGTTAGATTATATTATGGTTAGGCACAGGTTTAGGAATAGTGTGATAAATTCGCACAGTTTCCCAGGAGCGGATGCGGACTCTGACCACAATTTAGTTGTTATGAAATGCAACGTCCGTTTCAAGAAGATAAGCCAAGGGCGGCGGTTTAGGAAATAGAACGTACGAGCATTAAATGGATTAACGAGGAAGGAGTATCAGCAGGCTGTAGAGAAAATAATGGATGACGGTAAAGAACTGAGTACAATCGAAGAAAAATGGGAATGTATCAAGCAAGGGATATCGGAAGCAGCAAAAGGCACTATAGGAACCATTAACGGGAAAAGAATAAGGAAACCATGGGTCACGGATGAGATGATTGCAAAGATGGATGAGAGAAGAAGATGGAAGAATGTAAACACAGAGTTAGGCAAAATGAAGTACAAAGAGTTAAACAATAAATTGAGAAGGGCCACAAATAAAGCAAAAGAAGAATGGTGGAAAACACAATGCGAGGATATGGAAAGTTTACAGAAGAAGGGTGAAATTGGTGCTCTATACAGCAAGGTTAAGTTATTAACGGGAAGTAAGAAGACAAGATCTGTGCTAACAGTTAAAGATAAGTAGGGTAAGATAATAGTTGAACCAGGAAAAATCCAAGAGAGATGGAAGGACTATATAGAAACACTGTATGGTAAAGAACTTAGGCCGACAAGGTTAGACATAGAAAAGGAACATGATGTAGAAGAAGATAGCTTAGGTCCAGGCATACTCGACGATGAAATAGAAAAGACATTAAAGGAGATGAAAGCAAATAAGGCCGTGGGGGTGGACAACATACCTGTAGAACTGTTGAAATGTTTAGGAAAATGCGGGAAGAAGGCCCTATATGGACTGATTCGTAGTATCTATGAAGAAGGAATCTGGCCGGAAGATTTTGTGAGATCGGTGTTAGTTCCTATTCCAAAAAAGGCAAAGTCTATATCATGTGAGGATTACAGAACAATAAGTTTGATATCCCACGCAGCTTAAGTTATTCTCAGGATCATCAACAAAAGGATAGAGAGTAAGGCAAATGATTACTTAGGGGATGATCAGTTTGGGTTTAGGAAGGGAAGAGGTACGCGTGATGCCATTGCAGTAATGAGATCACTAATTGAGAGGAATATAGAATACAACCAGGACGTTTTTACCTGTTTTGTAGATTTCGAAAAAGCGTTTGATAGAGTGAATTGGGAAAAATTAATGCGTGTATTGCAGAAAATAGGAATGTATTGGAGGGACAGGAGACTGATCCGCAACCTGTACATGTATCAGACTGCTCAGGTGCGAGTGGGGAACGAAGAGTCCGGATGGGCAGTGTTAGGAAGAGGGGTAAGGCAGGGTTGCCCACTGTCACCGGTGCTGTTCAACGTATATGTGGAGGAAATGATTAAAGAGGCATGGGAAGAACTGAAGGTAGGAATGAAAGTCGGAGGGGAATTCGTAAAATCGGTTAGGTTTGCTGATGACCAAGCATTAGTTGCTCAGTCAGCCAAGGGGTTGCAAGCATTGCTGAGTGAATTGGAGGTTCAGTGCGATAAATGTGGGATGAGAATCAATATTAATAAAACAAAGGTTATGCGATTTTCCAGAAAGAAAAAGGCTAAGCTAAATATTAAAATAGGCGGGGAAAGAATAGAGCAGGTAGAGCAGTTTACATATCTCGGAAGTGTTTTGGACCAATACGGTCAAAGTGGTAGGGACATAAGGAGAAGAATTGCGCTAGGCAAGGAAGCTTTCTCAAGGAGGAGGGAGTTGATGACGGGGACGTTGAGTAGGGATGTTAAGACAAGACTCGTAAAAACTCTGATATGGAGCGAGCTCTGATATGGAGCGCGTACGGCGCGGAAACGTGGTCACTGAAGCAGGAGGAGAGACTTAGATTGGAGGCTTTTGAAATGTGGGTGTGGAGAAGAATGAAGAAGGTGAAATGGACCGAAAGGAAAACAAACGAGGAAGTACCAGAGATGGTGGGTAGGGGAGAGGGGTTTGTTGAGAGAAATCGCATGGAGGCAGGAAAAATGGATGAAAAGCGTATTGAGCGGTAGTGGAATGTTGAAGAAGGTAATAGAGGGGAGAATTTTGGGCAAGCGAGGTAAGGGCAGGAACAGGATAGGAATGTAGGACGGGATGAAGGGAGGAAAGAAGTACACCGAGATGAAGAGGGACCTGATATAGATTAGTTTGATAGGTGGGGAGGCACAAAATGTTTATTTGATAGTTGTGTCCATCCAAAAAACCTACCTTAAACGGTAGATTATCTAATAATAATAATATTCATTCAAACATGGAAATAGGTATAAGGAAAGGGGATAGGAAAACACGTGAAAGGCGAACACAGGACATGTGGGGAAGGCGGTTTTTTGAGCAGATCACGAATGTAAAAATATTTCCTTAACCGGGATTTGAACACCGGACCTTCTACTTGCCGGGCGGATGTGCTACCGATTAGACCACCAAGGAAACCTAATTTACACTGAGATCTACCTATTTCTATGCATGAATGAATATTTGTGCGCCGTATGGCGGGACTTCGTATTTGAATGTGTATCTGGCCAATGTGTCTCATCTCTTCTTCTGGCTATGCGTGCCATTAAACGTACTGTTCCTATTCTCTATGATACTATATGCTTTCTAACCAACTGTCCCCTCTTCTTGTGTGTATTGTCTATTTCTCCTGTGATGGGTGGAACAGCTCCCTAAAGCCTTCCTTTGGCAAATGATTCGGAGCACTTGGGCGTTTTAAAACATCGCAGATCTCAGTGTAAATTAGGTTTCCTTGGTGGTGTAATCGGTAGCACATCCGCCCGGCGAGTGGAAGGTCCGGTGTTCAAATCCCGTTTAAGAAAATATTTTTACATTCGTGATCTGCTCAAAAACCGCCTTCCCCACATGTCCTGTGTTCGCCTTTTATGTGTTTTCCTATCCCCTTTCCTTATATGAATAATATATTTCCTTATATGGATGAATATTTGTGCGCCGCATAGTGGGACTTCGTATTTGAATATGTACATACATATATACATATATATATACACATTTTTGGAAAACTCACAAACGTGTAATGTAAATTCACTGATAGTCATAACAAACACAGAAACCAAAACACAAAAGAGGAAAAACTCACTGGTTCTCGAATTTTCGGTGGTCCAACCACCTTTCTCAAGAGGAAGTTCTGTTCCTAATTCCTCTTGAGAAAGGTGGTTGGACCACCGAAAATTCGAGAACCAGTGAGTTTTTCCTCTTTTGTGTTTTGGTTTCTGTGTTTGTTATGACTATCAGTGAATTTATATATATACACACATATATAAACATATATACACTAGTAAAAGATATTTGTCTTCAAACACGAAGAAGCATAAGTTAAACCACCTCAGCCTTGCCTTCTTTGCCTTCCACAAGAAATTTCTTTACCAATGTTTGAAATAAACTGGGTAAAATGTAACACAACAAACTTAATCCCACATTAGAGCGCCATCCATCAAGAACTGTATAATAAGAAATAGTCCCATGGTCAGACAAAGGGGTTGGTGTAGCTGCATTTTTCATAGGTGTGCCGTGCCCCTAAAGCTTGCTGTCTCCCGTTCCTAATCAGTTGATAAGACTAGAGGAGTCAGCAAAACCTTAGCACACCATCTTGAAAGTCAATCCACCAAAGCATAAAAACTAATATCAATCACATAAAACCTTTCAGAAACTAATGTAAAACTTACTACTGCACTGAAAAATGACCCAGAATATCAAGTAATCACTTCAAGAGTGGATGAACTACTCATCCTGTTTCAATATAGACCCTGGATATCACAGATTCCCAACTGAAACCGAATTGGTGTAATAGAGAACAATATTCCATAGTCCCTGAAATTCAAAATTATACAATTCTGGAGACACAATATGGTATATTATCAAAAATGTCATGTATTTTGTGATATTTCATACTAAATGTTGAATTTTTAAGGCCACTGATTAAGAGAGACAAAAGCAAGAGCATATTATTTTTATGAACCATGAACACAGATATCAACCCAAAGTTTAGTTTGATATATGAGGGTAGGGTACACCCAATACTAAGGCCAACAGCATGTGTAATTCACACATTAGGGTAGTGGGGCCGGTTCCTATACATGTGCCACTTACGGTTTCTCAGGAAGTTCTGGTACTTGCAAAATCACACAGCTCAGGTGAAGCTGAGGGTACCCAGAGACTTGCCCAGAAATTGAAGCCAGGCCCTGCGATCAGTAGTTCAATGCTCTACCCCTGGACTACCATGTCCTATAATATTTTTATAAACCTTTGTGCTAATTTTTGCATAGGCTGGTACATAAAGCTATTGGAAAATTTATAACTCACCTCTGAATGATGGACCAACAATGTGACCCACTTATGAAGTGGATCACATTGTTGCTCCATTGCCCAGGTCTACAATCAAAGTGAATTAAGGAAAAATAACAAATTTGTAGTAAAGCTTTACAAGACAGTCATTCCTAATTCCTAATATATCCACAAACCAGAGTACCTTAACCAGTCAACCTTAAAGTGCTCTAAGAAAGCATATCACACAAACAAACACTTAGAAGTATACTAAGCTATAGACAGCCAGAGATGAGTGGCTAAAAAAATGAATGAAGGCCTAAAACAAACCTGATAGTATAAGCACACTGATAAACAAACAACCAGCACTTTGTAAACTCAATAATCTGAATGTGGGTAGGAACTAGATTTTTATCTCTCATTAAGGCCTACAATATATGTATTTCTCTTTACACAGTGACATTACTCTCTTACACACTGTACCTTAGATGCCCAACTCACCTCCTACGAAACCCTAAACCAATTTCCAAAGCACAACATGTGATGCCCACTAAATCACCGCATTTGTGAGCTCCCTGGAGGTGTGCCAGACTAATTATTGAAATATTATGAAAGAAGAAACCAAAAAAATTCAATGCTGGCAAACACCCTCTAGCTGATAAAAAGAGACGTTTCAGGCGTGATATGGTGGAATAACATGATAAATTAAAATTAGCAATTTTCCACAAAAATATATTTTCGTGGAAAATTGCTAATTTTAATTAACACTCTAGCTATTTCCATCTGAGGATTAGCCTTCACATAAAATTTCAATTCTATAAATCACCCAGAAACAATTGAAAACATTTGAAAGGTAGAAAGGGAGCATGTAGACAGGCATCTACAAATTATTATTTCAAGTTTCCTCCACTATATGTGACACCGAGGACTAGATGAATCTTAAGGATATTATCATCGTTTAAAAGTGAAGACAGCCAATAGTTACCTACTAGAGATACCTAAAAGCTTTTCAAAAATTAATTTAAATCCTTAGAATGTCTACTTTCCTCAGACTATGGGCTAAAATAGTTCTGAGAAGATTAAAAACACCTATATTTTCTACTGCCTTAAATTTAAATATACACAGAAGGACAGCTAATCTGTTGGTGAACACATTTATATAGTTTCATGATATTCCTTCGTAAATTGACAAAATTTATGGACATGATATTCACTTCCTTTTGAATGAAGTCAGTCAAAATACAAATAGCAGGAAAAGTGCACAAAATCAACATGAATTTAAAATACACAGATGCACACACATAGTTTTGTCTTCCATTGTCCACACATTACATTTCTAAATTTTCCAACATACAACTTTGCGCTAATATTCTTTCCACTTTATATTAAAATGAAACCCTTAGTAAAATATTCTGATCCAGCTACTATTACTCACCAATGCTTCTGATAAAAATTGTCCAGTTTGGAACACATAAGGAAAAATGCAGAGAATTTACTCAGAAGTAACTGCCCATCAATTTTAGGATTAACACAGAATTTTAAATATGATGACTATTTTAAGAAACTTTTTCCACAGGAACATAAAAAGGAGAGATATATTTCATAACTGGCAAAGAAAATGAGTGTAAGCCCTTCAAAATGTTCCAACATGCATAATACCCATGAATGTTGTTGCCCTTTCCCCAAAATGCCATCCCCAGAAACATGAATGTAGTTTTTGAAATGGTGTACTTTTCAAGAAAGACACAGTGGCATACAATGAACTGCACCTTAGATGCCAAACTCACCTACTAAGAACTACCTCAACCAATCTGAATTCCTCAGTTCTGGTGCAGCTAGGCTTCTGCATGTTTGGAAAAAGTGCCCAACATTTTATGCACCTGCATTTCACGTACCAGTTATGGCAAGCAGAACACACTTGAATCTTTTTAGCCCAGAGATGTGCCTCTATACCTACATGCAGAACAACAGAGAATACCGCGTTACCTTCTAATGTCAAATGAGACCAAAACCTGAGCAAAAATGGCATCTTCCATACAGTTCACTGAGAATATTTTATAAGCAGCAATGCTTGTGAATTATGAAACTTGATTTAAAAATTTAAATATACAAGGAACATAGCTACAGTCGTGAATCAATGTAAACAAAAAATACCGGGACTGTAAACTTGAATGGGAACAAATAATAATAAAAAATAAGGTTTTCTCAGGCACTTACCTACCCACAATTTTAGTTCTTTAATTTTGTTTGTGTGACTGACAGGTCCCTGCCATAGGAGGAATCCTTGTAAACCCTGAATGAGTGAGTACGTGTGTTTCACAAAGGTCGGATACACCTGAGTGATTGAGTGAATGCGTTTTTTACCGAAGCCCCTCATTTCCATTTAGTTATTTTCATGTGATTGGCGGGTCCCTGACCTAGGAGGAATCCTGGTAAACCCTGAAAGGGTGAGTGCGTGCGTTTCACAAAGGTCGGATACACCTGAGTGATTGAGTGAATGCGTTTTTTACCGAAGCCCCTTATTTCCGTTTAGTTATTTTTGTGTGATTGGCGGGTCCCTGGCCTGGGAGGAATCCTGGTAAACCCTGAACGTGTGAGTATATGTGAATCACAAAGGTCAATATTTTCGAGCATACCTGAGTGATTGAGTGACTGTGTATTCACATAAGTTGATTTGTTTCTTTACATCCTTTAATAATTTTCATTCATTTGGGTGATTGACGGGTCACTGACATAGGAGGGATCCTTGCAAACCCTGAGTGTGTGTGTGAATGTTATTCACTAGAGTGAAAGTTATTTTGTAACTCACCCTAGTGATCGAGTGGTTTGTAAGTTTATTTTATTATTTTTTATTGATTTTATTATTATTATTTTATTTCTTTAATTATTTGTTTCGAATTTGTGTGTGTGTGGTGTTTTTTTTTTCATTTAATTTTATTTTTTTAATTATAAATTTCATTATTATTATTTATTTATTCAAATTTATTATTATTTTTTATTATTATTCCATTTATTTATTTTTATTTATTATTATTATTATTTTTTATTATTATTTGGTGCCATTCAAGTTTACGGTCCCGGTATTTTTTGTTTACATTGATTTAAAAACCTTTAAAAGGATAATGAATGCAATACGAGGGAACTTTTACCAGGAGTTTAACTGTCAGAAGTCAGATTTTTCAGTAGATCCCCATCATTAAATCTTCCACAACTTTCTATGCCAAAATGTGTCATAATAATGAAAGCCAAAAGAGGAAAGGCGATCAAGCAAAGATGAAGATAAGAGAAATGTTATCCAAAGCAGCCAGATAAACCATAAATACAATAATCAACACGAAAGTTAGTTTGATAGGTGATTGTATAGTTCATCCAATATTAAGCCAAATGATATGTGAAATTCACACAACAGGATATGGGGCCAAAACCTTTCCCTTTGCCACCAATGATTTCCCAGGAAGTTCTGGTACACAAAAAATCACACAGCTTGGGAGAAGCTGAGGGTATCCAGAGGCATGCCTGGGAATCCAACTTGAACCCTCTGATCAATAATCCAACACTTTACCCCTGGAACACCATATCAAATCAGCCAGAGATATAAGAGCCAAAAGAGTATGTCCAGTCTTTCAAATGGGAAGTATTTTTCCTATTATTTTCAAGAATTTCACCACCTTTCATTAATTAAAAAAATTGGGTGGTCTTAAATAGCCAAACTTTCGATGCATGTTTGCCATTAAAAGTAAAATTAACTAGAAGCCTGACCTTCTATTGCTAACATCTTGTTCTTGTATATATATCATCAACAAACAAAAAACAAAGTTGTATCCATAAAGTGCAGTCTATTGATTGTTTCCAAAGTCACAAAGTTAACGTTCTCAGTAACAAGTAGACATGTGGCAGTCAGTTCTTTAAAATCAAGAAACCACACTATGTAGCTGTTGATATGTTTTTTAATTAGTTCTCACTTAGTGTGTTGCTTGAGAAACCACATCCTCTACACCAACTTCTTCTTAAAAGTACAACTTTAAAATTCATCTTTCATCTTCTTAAGTGACGCTGAGACAGAGGATGACAATTAAAACCAGACACCAACATTTGTATAGCACCAGCTTTTTCTTCTATTATATTGGCTTTTCCTTCCATTTAACAGAGTTAAACAAATTTTGAAGTCATTCAAAATTTTTGTAAAAGGATCCGAATGAGGGCTTCAATTTGAAGATCTTTACAAATAAAATGCAACATTAGCAGTATTGATTGAGAAATATTTCAAGTGATTTATCTTGCATAGAATGGTAAGAGTTCCACCTCCATATTCTTGTGATATATGTTAAAACATATGGTTTATTATTTCAGTGGTTCAGCAGTCCAATATACTTACAAACAAACCTTCGGATTAATCGTATTAATTGATAGGTGATATTTTTATATTGAATTGGGAAATTGTCAGTCAATATTATTAATTTTTCAATGATTTGGCATTTTAACAAGTTCCATTTACCCAAGCAAGAAGCCAGTTGGCTTCTCAGTCTCTTCTCCTTTAATTTCATGCTATATGAAGCAGTTTCATTTGTCTTTTCCATCAATGATTGAGTGACTTTGTGTCAACGGTGCACACAAATAAAACCTTGAATATTCGTAAGAACTGGAAAGTGTTCACTAGTCATCATGAATCAACCATTTCTGCTTTTCAATTACTAGAAATTATCTCTTTTCCCAAAGGTGGTTCTGGTTGGTGCACCATTAACTCCAACACCCTATCAGCAGACCTTTTTCCCCTCTTCCTCTCCTCATGCTGTTGAACACTCAGCCACCAACATTCATCATTAGTTGGTGTAGAGTTTAAAAGAATCCTTACTTGTTTTTGAATATATTGTAACTTGAAAATGTATTTTTCTTGGGGTATTAATATCCTCTCTGGGCAATCATGATGCACAATATCCAATTCAGCAAACTTCACAGATATTTTTTGTCGCTACATTCATGACTGTGTTGATATTTTCTATTATAAACAATAAGGTATGCTCTTTATCATTGTTATTTGCTCCTTTGTTTAACTAGGATGATTTTTTTGTCAAAAGTCCTTTTGATATTGGAACTCACTGAGCTGTTTCTTTTTGATTATATACTATAGTTAAATTTTTCCCCTGAGTTCCAATATATTTAGAAAAACATTGTTACCATTTCCAATTATATTAAATGTGTAACTCCCATTTTTTTGTTTGTATTCTCTGCGGGAGCTGTGCCTCGGCCAATACCTACAATATCAATGCTGAATTTCACTGATAAAGAAGCATATGATGATATCTTGGTTCATGACTTCTCACTGAACCAATGAAAAACTCTTTTCCAAAAGTGTGGGTGGTTTTATCTCAGTGATGTCTTGTTTCTTCTCTTCTCTTGGCATCCCTCTCCCTCTCTCTAGACTCCACTTCCTTAAAGAGCATTTGTTCCATTCTTTTGAATCTATTCATTCACAGAGTATGATCATTTCCTCTTTGCCATTTACCTTGAAAATAAAGTCTTCACATTCATCTGAATCCATAGATGTATTACAGCTTGAATTCAGGAATCATTCAACTTTGAATTGAAAGTTGGAAGACAAGAACAAAGTACTGAAATTACAACTAAAAACCCATCTGTATTTCCAACCTGAATTTCTAACAAATTGTGTACCCAATACAATAGAAAATTGTCTTTTTGTTTGTTAATTTGTGCCCAAGGGAAACATCCATTAAATTACATATCCTCACATTTGATAACCGAGTATATATATTGGTTCAAACAAAACCTTTAAGGTCATTCTTCCATTTATCTACAGTCTTGGAGGGTATCACTGTCTTTACCTAGAATTTCTCATTGTGTTTGCACAGAGTTTTTGAGGAATAAAAAATTAGATGTACAAGAAAGCTTATCGGTATAATAGAAGCAAGCCATGGCCAACACTGAGGTGTTGAGCAATACACTTTGCCTTGAGTTATGTTAAAGGGATCTTTTATTCCCCTGTAACTCTCAAAAAAGATATCACTAATGAAACCTATATTCCAGTAATTTTGCATGTCACATAAGAAGGCAGTAGGTTTCGACTGACAGCCTCTGTGAGAATATTTGGGATATTTTGAAAGAATGACAATTTTAAACCTGCCTGGTGATGAGTGATGACTGATGAAAAGACGGGTCAGATAAGTGAACTTCCATGTGGAAGCAAAACAGAAGTGAAACTAAATTCATTACTAATTGATAAACAATGTAGTGAATTTAATGAGACTATCATTTATGTTCTCCATATGATATGGTTTTATAAGAATATCATGTGAAAATTGTGTGCATAATAATTTCATAGGATTTTTTAGAACTTTTACGTTATAGTACACTTTTGTAATAAATTTCACCTCCTCAGCCAAAATCACATTTGATTAGGCCAATATCTTACAACCATGCAATATCAACATAATCTAAAATGGAATCATGATGAATTAGTATAGTAAATTGCATCAGAAGTACTATTAAACATGGAGTGCCATTGCATTAAAAGGTTGTTGTAACATTCAATGCTATTCATGGAGTATCCTGGTCTACTCATCTTAATTATTGTCATTATTATTAATTCTGCACTCTCCAGCACTTATCCATTGTGCTCATGTAGGTGTGTGCTTTCAAACTAACTGCATGTTTATCAATCTGTTAATGGCAATACTATTTCAGACTGCTCTAGCCACCATTAGCATTCTTGTAACACCATTTCTAAACTTAATATGCTGAACACTAATTGGTAAACATTTGATCAAGATTGGGAGAATATTGCTATAGTTAAAATATTTATCTGTCCCATCTAACATTTACATGAAGAATCAGATGAGTCAAAAAATACAAATGCACATACATAACCATAAACTGCAGAAAATAGTCTTTGGTCACCTCAATATAGTATCATTAAGAAACTCACTAACAGAGTAACACAGTCATCCCAGTATGAATTTTTTCAAGTTGAATTTTAGGGATGGCTAGCATCTTTCAAAGACTGGAATTTTATGAAATAGTATCACATCCAAATTTTCAATCCATTCCATTGAGTGTCTTTGTCAGATTAATTTTAAAAAGTTGCAAGTTTCCTTTCTATTTTCTCTCGTGTTGAGTCAAGGCATATTTTTTAGGGGGTGAGTTACTGTTTTCCCAGATGAGTACTAATGTACATATGATATACTTGGTAGGGGTAGGAGCTTGTGAGATTCAAACAAAGGCTGACAAGGTGAGCCAGGAGAGAGAGTAGGTGCAGTTGGCATCAATGCCAGATTAAAGTAGATCCTGGAAGCAAATAGTAGTCCTCTTCTATTTCAGTTACAAAGTGAGAAAGTATCTCTCTAATAGTTGTAATAGCTTCCTATTTAAATAAAAGATAACAAGCACCAAAATATATGAAAATAGAACTGCTGGAATTCGTAGCACAAAAATAAATGAATAAATAATGAGTGTGCATTAATCAGAATCCAACTGCTGTGTTGTTACCATAGTGCTCATCAAAGGTCATCAATCCAAGGATTGGTTTGCATGATTTCTCCAATCTACTTAATGTAGTTCAACCTTGAACTTCCTCCCTATGACCTTCAGTAACCTATTGTGCCTCAGGATGTGTTCCATTAGCTTCCCTCTTCTTAATATTTACAGGCTTATTTGTTTATCTTCTAAATCTTCAAAATATTCCATTAGTCATTTAGCTTATCCATATTACTTTTGTCATTACTCTATAAAATCACATTTTCATTGCTTCCAAACTTCTTTTTTTGCTGTTATCATCCGTCTATCCATTTTTAAAGCATAAGCTATTTACATGATAGTTTACAAATGGCTCCTTTATGTCTAGGTTAGATCTAAGGGAGCTGTTAAAAAAAAACTGTATATCAAGCTGACATTCTCTACTTGCCATTAGGAGTTATTTCCTGCAGCTATTCCCCTTGGTATAGGCCATTCTGCTTCTATACCCCCCCATATGTCAATTTTGACGAAATGAATGACCATTTTGATGGTAATGCTGCAAATGTTGAGAATATTGTGGCCGACAATGTTGATATCAATATCCATGAGCATCAAAATTGTTCAATTTCTGTGTGTATCAGCTCAAATGTCTTAAATACATAACGGAAGAATTTAACTTCAAACAAGTTCGAATAGTGTATGTGTTGTAACTCATCGCAAAATGACTCACACTGGATGAGATCGGATGGGAAGAAGTATTCCATAAAACTTATTGCATGATATATTACTGCAAGATTTCCTTCATATTTAGTACAGCAGATATTAGGAATCATTATTGACATTATTGTCCTATGGAATCCTACAAAACTTAGGCATAATGCTTAAAGATATAGCCAATGTGTATCCAAACCAGATGGAGCCACTTGTTGCTTACTCAGATTTATGAAATGTTTTGTAACAGAAGATCTGCTCCTATATCCACATCAAACTAAAAAAAAAGTCATCAATATCACCCTCGGCATGACATCTCCTAAGCTATGTTGATGACACCTTAGACTTGACATTAAAGTAAAAATCAACAATCGTATCAAAGTGTTGCACAGCCCTAGTGGAGATATTTTTTTGACATTTGAGATTAAAAAGACTGGACACCAAATGCAGCATAGTAAAAATTAAAATATTTGTGATGATTTGAAATTGAATAGAAATTTTCCTTGAGTATTTTGATGCCATATTAATTGTATGTTTGACACTTTGATGAATCCAAACTTCTCATAACAGCTAACCTCTTTCAATTTCTTTAATTGGGTGAGGTTACAATGCCAAACTTCTCATAACAGCTAACCTCTTTCAATTTCTTTAATTGGGTGAGGTTACAATGCCTTCATGTTGAAACCTCTTAGTCTCCGAGGTCCCCAAGAACAGGTTGCATATTTGCAACATGCTCACCTCATGTATGGAAGCCAAGTTAAATCATATTGCTCACATCAAATTCCCAAGAATATAGGGTTATCATTGCTGACATGAAATCATAAACGATGTTAGCAAGAATTTTGGCTTAGATTACTCAAATCCATTTGAAAATAAATCTGACAATTATGCATTACTCATTTCAAATTTCAGCATCTTACGATATCTTTTATTGTGAATCAAGGCTTGTGGAAGAAGAGTGATCAGTGAAGAAGTCACTAGTGGCAAAGGCTACAATTTTTGACTAACCATGTCAAATGCTTTGAATTCAAGGATAGCCTTCTCATAGTAATGGATTGCTCCTTTATTTCTATTGAGTAAAGTAAAATAACAAAAATAAATCAGCCAAAAATAATTAGTGAAAACTATTATTCGATGTCCATTTGGCAATGTGAAAGAACAATTATCAACAGAACTTTCTTTGATGGTCAATGGAAGGCCAAGAAGTTACAAAATATGCAAAGCTTTCGATCAGTTCTTTAGATCATTCTTTGAATGTGGATTCAAACCATGTGGAGACATAAGAACAAAACTATACAGAGAATAAATAAATGATCATTTTCTAAATGAGTAGAGTTATTCATCCACCTTATGATGTTGATTTAAGAACAGTTTTAAAGTAAAGAAACTATGAAAATTCTATTTTCAAGGGAAATGACTTCATTATTTTGAAAAGGGCAGTCTGTGATCAAAACACAGACTGAAAAAACAACTTGGTCTTCAATGATTTATTAATCAGTCTGACATACTATGAAAGTACTCTCAATCGATATTGTGATATCTTTTATTTTTTAAAATTCCCATGTAAGAACCACACCTACTTACATATCTGCTTGAGGATAATGTTCAATTATATCCACTTGGAAGACAAAGTCATCCTTTGTATCCCAGGTTATTTGTTTTATCAAGTCATTGGTTATGATTTTCTGGATCTTGACTTAAAATATCTGTTTTAACAATCATAGCAATTGTAAGTTAAACTATCTGATACCAATGGCAGATGTACCCAACACGAGAGTGGTCTAATGCTCATAGCATTAATCAAATGATTAAATGTTGGCTGATGCTAAACGGTTGCTTGTAAGTTAAATTTAAGAAAATCCTCTTTGCCCCCGTTGTCTCTTCCCTCCTCCATCCCTTAGCCAACTAACTAATGCCTTTCACTCATTATCAGGCTGTAAAAATAATCATATTTAGATCCAATCACTTGGTAAGAAATAAAATAACTTGTTAATTAGCTCAATTAATCCATGAATTATCCCTAGAGAAGAGCATCTTTCTTTCAGTCACTATTATTTGCTTGAATATATTGATATGGATGTTTCTGGAATCCCAAGTAGCTACACATTAAAATATCAGGAAATTTTGTTGGCTTTTTGTGAGGAAATTGTGTAATATTATATCTGATTATTCAATTGGGACCTCTAATGTTTTCTATTGTGTACAGAAAAAATATCTTCCTGTAGAATAGTAAAAAAATCATGCATTCTGAAATGTTAACAGTACTTGGAAAAAATTTAAGTTGTTTCAACAGAATTTTTTCCAACTTTTGCTCAAGGTAATTTTTTCTAAATTGCATTTATAACATAGTTTTTGACAATCAACAAAACGCACATCCTTGCCACCAAAAAATGACACTTCAAGAATGAAAATAGTGAATCAAAAGATGGAATAAAATGTCTTGACTCATCAGTTTTTTTACACCTAAATTAAACACCAGCAAATCTATGATGATTGCTATAATCATTTGATAACAATGAAAATACCTCATGACTCTGGAATATTAAAGCAACGCTGTCTAAATAATGAACAAAGAACATGAACACATTAAATAAACTTCAGAAGAGAATAGCACAAACAGCCGCATAGCACATGTAACTTCAATGGACCACATGTAATCTGGGACCGTTTCTCAAAGCTGTAAGTCAGTGTACAAGTCCTTATTATTTTCACGTGCTGAGTCTGCTGATGGTTTATTGTATGCAGCACTTATTATTGCCAAAACTAAACAGTGTGGACATTTGAAAGTTTTATCATGAAATTAAGGGCCCTTTTCAGAGGGATTTTTAATCAATTTGTAACTTGAAGAAAGTTTCCCCAGAAGTCATGTGCTTATCTTTGAATCCTTATATATAGGATTTTTCAAGCAACTATGGCCGCGAATCCATATGTCTCACTTTATTTAGAGATTCACAGCACTTGATTCTCACACCCGTCTAAAGTTTCAAACATACTTGTCGGTTTTTCGAGAGTGTATATACGAATGCACGGGGATTCACACCCGAGATGGAAGCTCAAAGACACTTCAGGGACTGGATGTACTGGCGTAACCTTCGTTCTTACGGATTGGAAACCTTCCGCAACTTTGCCGCGAATAAAGGAAACGACCGGCCCCGGCGTGAGCCTCCACAACTACGCTCGCGAGCGGGAGTAATGGAAACGGCGGACGGCATCCTCCAAACGACGGATGAATGATGGATGCCCGCCGTGCCAATTCCCGTCAGCCTGGACGATGTTTCAACCGAAAGTGAAACAACCACACCTCGTTCCATTTCAAAAGCCATGGAAATCTTTGTTGATCCGACGCCTTTCAAAGCAAGGCAACACCCAACGGTAGCTTCGCTCAACAATAATGCATTTCACCGCGGATCAGAGCCTAGAGGTCAAAGGGTGAAGGGAGCATCTTCTGCACGTTTCACACTTGCAGTCCCAATTCTTGCCTTCCCCCCGAGCGTTGGAGTCTCCGGGGCGTGGGCGTAGGGGGGCGGGGGCTCGTTGGGGTGGATGGGATTTCGGAGGGACAGCAACTCTCCTCGGCGGGGCCCGGGTTCGCGGTGGTCAGACCCGCGGGCGAGTCAAGGAGGGACCCCCGCGAAACGGCGCCGAGGGCCCGCGAGGAGAGGGGGGCGGGAGAAAGAGAGACGCCCGGCAGGCCGCGGTGGAGATCGGAAGCGAATCGCGTCGCGACGGACTCCCGCGATTCCTTTCCTTTTCCAGCGGCGGCGTTGATTCGCGGCCCCGAGGACTTGGCCGCCTCTTTGCTGAAACATATCAATCCCTGCGACCGAGAGAAAATCGTACCGGAAAGGAGTAATAAAAAAAGCAGAAAAACGGATATCGTCTCCCTGCCTCCCTTTCTCTCCCCCTAGTACAGAGCGATCCCCGTCCCCCCATTAAAATAACTCCTCGCATGGTCTCCCACGAAGTGCACCCCATCCCATCGGCAATCTCCTCTGACCACGCCCCAGATTCCCTGCACCCTCCCCCCCCCGCACTTCGACCCAGCCCCCGTGGCACCACCACCGTCCCACCCCCATCCTATTCCCTCCTTAGTGAGACTGTGCGGGCCGGAGCCAACATCTTGATAGGTAAAGACGATTGGCGGGAGGAGGGCAATGGGATTAGGGGGAGGGAGGGGGCGCGTGACAGGGGTGAGGGCTGAAGGTGGTGGTGGGGTCGGCTTGGAAGAAAAGAAGCCACTCCATAATGTATCGCGGACCTGGAATCAATTCAGGAAAAAATACGGGAAACAAAAGAGCAGGGTTCTGGGGGGGAGGAGGTGATGGTGGTGGGAGGAGGGAAGGTGGTCGATGTGTGGGGTGTCCATCGGCGGCGGCGGGTATATAAGCGCCGGCCGCCGCTCAGTCGGAGTCGTCAAGCCAGAGGGACAAGATTGTCGAGGCGGAGAGGAAGAGAGAGGTGTTGTGTCCTTCTCGAGTCGCTCGAAAAGAGTTTGAAGGAAGTCGTCGGCTAGGGGATTAAGGGAAGAAGCCATCGCATCCTCCTCTTATCCGCACAAGCCGCGAGGCGCACGATCTAACTTTTCGAAACATTTCGGATCGGAGTTCGTGTCTTACCTGAAAAAGGAAGGGCAACCGAAGAGAGAAAGGACCTCCAGCCAACAGATTTCGCCCTTCATTTCCGACACTTCCTTATATACTCTTCTCGCCACCGCCGTCACTCGGGACCGCTGCTCCTTCTTCTTCGAAAGGGCACTCCGAAAATACCATCACGACCCCTCCTCATCTTCAAAGATCGAGAGGAACTGTGACCGTCCGACGGTAAAGATCATCCGACAGTGATTCGAAGGGAGAAGTCTACATCCTACTACCACCCTCTGAACATCGCCGGGAGTAATCCAGGGAGAGAGAGAAAATGGAGTTGGCCGGTAGCATGACTCACCTGCTGGTCGCGGGGATCGTCATCCTGATGCTCATGTGCCTGGTGGACGCCCTGAGGGCTCGTCTGGTCTCCGCCGAGGAGAAGAAGAACAAGCGGGGCAAAAAGAAGGATGTCGGGCTCGAGGCCCCGGGTCCTAAGGGCCTTCCCCTCCTCGGCTCGCTGCATCTGCTCTCAGGCTACGAAGTGCCGTACGAAGCATTCGGCGTCATCGGCCGCCAGTTCGGGCCCGTCGCCTCCCTATCTCTCGGCTCCGTCAAGTGCCTCGTAGTCAACGGGGCGGAAGCCGTGCGGGAGGTGCTCCTGGGCCCCAAGGGCGGCCACTTCGACGGACGACCTGATTTCCGCCGATACCACCAGCTTTTCTGCGGAGACAAGGAAAATTGTGAGTTTGCTCATATTTTTGCTTTCTTTCTAAAGTTCACTGGTGGGAAAGACGAAATCTCAAGACGCACATGGTCTCGTGGTCGGAAGGGCGAAGTGTTCGCATTCTTCCGCCAGCCCCTCGCTCAAATAAGACCAGTCTTCCGAGATCACAATTAGGCAACTAAGAGTTCGTCACTCGGTACAGAAATCGTTCAAAATTTGCACTTCAAGCGTTCCCGAAAACCATTGCTTTTTCTTTAGTTGCTTTGGCAATTTCCATTTGCTATTCTTGAACAATTTCCTCCCTAAGTGAACAAACATTCAATTCATGGCATAATATCGACGTAATTCGGTCAATTACTACTCATCCCTTCCGGGATCCACGAATTCCAACTACCCCTCCCTCACTCTCCCACCAACCCCAAGCTCACATTTATTTTACTCCCGTCGATTTACCCTTACAAGCTTACCCATGACCTTGATCCATCCATACCTTTCATATTTCTTCTACACTCTGTTCAAGGTTACGGTCATTTGATGATAAATTCATGATAGCGAATGGCATTTGATTTCGAACCCGAATATTTATAATTCAGTGATTTTGATTTCCTGCATTCTAGTCAATAAGAGGTAATTGTGTGACTTTGTCCAAACTTTGAATCAATTCAAAATGTTATGACTTGTGAACATTATATTCAATAGTGTATTTCTAATGGAAGATAATTGGATAAATTCGTGCTTATTCCTTGATTTCCACTTCCGCAAAAACTTGGCATCATAGAGAATCGTATGTAAAATCAAACAGCAAGTGAATATTGAGTTTAAAAAAAATTAATTCTACCGTTTAAATCTACTTTTCGCATAGAAATCATCCCTTGGCGTATCAAAACCCTCTCGTCCTAGTAACATCATGGCATCCGCTCAGGCCCTACACTGCAGTACATAAAAATTCTCGAAACGTCCACAACCCAGGCAGAGTACTCTCAAAGAAAAAAATTCAAGCGTTTCCGGTTTTATCGTCTTTTGGCTAACGCTCCGTCTTCTCTCTCTCTCTCTTCCTCCAGCTCTCGCCTTCTGCAATTGGTCCGACGTACAGAGACTGAGGCGTGACATGCTCAAGGGGCACACCTTTCCGAGAGCCTTCTCCGCCAGATTCCACGTGCTCGACGCCATCCTCGCCACCGAGATGCAAGCCCTCCTGCGGCGCATCGAGACGGCCTCCTTCACCGCCGCTGCCGCCTCCCTTCATGGCAATCGCAACGCCGCCCTCGCTCTCAGCGGAGGCAACGGCCGGAGCGTGCAGGGTCGCGCCTTCGACAACGCCTCCAAGCTTGCCCTCGGCGTCGCCTCCCTGCTGCGCCGCTCCCTCTCGGGGCCCTCCATCCTCACCACCGTTGAGGGCGAGGCCATCAGGGTCGGCGGGACTACCCAGCAGGCGGCGCCCTCCAGGCCCGCCACCCCCGCAAAGCCCCTCATCCTGCACACGGTAGCCAACGTCTTCACGTCCTATTTCGCCGGCAAGCGGTTCGAGGAGGACGGAGCCGATCCCGCCTTCGCCCGCATGGTCACCGACTTCGACGCCATCTTCCACGAGGTCAACCAGGGCTACGCCGCCGACTTCCTGCCCTGGCTGCTGCCCCTCCACGGACGCCACCTGGCCAAGCTGTCAGCCTGGTCGCACCGCATCCGTGGGTTCATGATGGACGCTCTGGTGGGAGGGCGCACGGAGCAGTGGGAGGCGAAGAGAGCGGCCGGGGGTGAGGGGGAGGAAGGGGAGATGGACTACGTGGACGCGCTCGTGGGCCACGTGCGCTCGGAGGCAGAGCCACGCTTGTCCTGGGACACGGCCCTCTTTGCCCTCGAGGACATCATCGGGGGTCACTCGGCCGTAGGGAACCTGCTCATCAAAGTGCTGGCGTTTGTCTCGACCCGTCCCGAAGTGCAGGAAAGGGTTAGGGCCGAGCTAAAGGCGGCCTTGGCAGGGGAGAAGAGGCCAGTGAAGCTGTCGGACAGACTGGCGATGCCGTACACCGAGGCAATCGTCTTCGAGGCCATCCGACTCATTGCCTCACCCATAGTCCCTCACGTCGCCAACAAGGACAGCACCATTGGAGGTAAGCATGGGTTAACACTACTCGAATCAGTCAATAAGGAGACCGTGGGTTTAACTATTCCTTTAAAAAAGGAAGACCATGCTATCACCATTTGAGTGAAAGCCAGCATTTTGGATAATTGTCCGGAGTAGGAGGTATGTTAGCACCTCCGCATAGTTACAGTCGAAAATGAACATTCAAGGTTTTAAAATAGCAGTACCGATTAATTGTTCAAATATTTGAGGTCTTCCTTCCTTGAATCAATCATTAGCAAATAATAAAATTCAATATATCTAACATGAACAAAGAGACGAAAATGATTGTAATCAAATTCCTTCTTTTCCTTGATGAACAGGATATCGAGTGGAGAAAGACACCTTGATTTTCCTCAACAATTATGACCTCAACATGAGCCCCGATCTTTGGGAGGAACCAGAGGCCTTCAAGCCAGAGAGGTTCTTGGGCAAGGACGAAGGGGGAGAAGGGTACAGACTGAAGAAACCTGAGCATTTCCTGCCCTTCGGCGCCGGACGACGATCCTGTATGGGCTACAAACTGGTGCAATACGTGTCATTTGTCGTTCTGGCCACGATCCTCGAGCAGTACAACATTCTCCCTGTGCCCGGGGAGGATTACACCGTCAAGGTTGGCAACCTTGCACTGCCGGAAGACACCTATAAGTTTATTTTCGAGAAGGTTCGATGAGGGAATCTCGAAACGGGTTTGGTTATTTATATTAAAATTATCAGGTTTAAACTACCGTTGGCAACCGTTAGTTTATCACGAGTTGGTTAAAAATTGATCTTCATTCGATGGGGCATAAATGTATTTTCTTACTTGTCCCTCAGCGGGTAACTGAGACAATAAGGAAGGCACTCTGCAGCATTTAATGAACAGCTGGGTCTGTTGTGGACTCCGACGATCATAGGCTGGAGATCCCCACGAATGAAAGGCAGCCAGCGGTCTTAGTTAAACCTCGGGCACTGTAAGCAAATCTGCATCGCCTGTGAGCTGTACATAGCTTATGAGATGTTCCTCCTCCTTAAATGCTGAATATGGATTACGAACGAACACCATGTAACCAAAGCGTTCCCAAGAACTGAAAATATGCCAATCTCCATGTCTAGAAAGTTATATTTATTCACTGTTGTTAATTTAATCGAATTCAAGATCCTAATGCTTGGTGCTAAAACGTTCGACCTCGATGATTTCAAACGCCAAAAATGAACAAAATTCAATTATTTATGAAATATTACCTAGAGTCAGAAAAGGAATAGATAATACATCCAAACATTTTTGATGAGGATATATAGACTGCGAAATGGTTGAAGAATGAGTGGTACCAACTGGAAACTTATGTCACCGACAAGGACTCAGATACAACAAATACCTTAAATGCAGATATTATATGTTATGGTTCAATTAGCGGGAAGAGATCTGCTTATATAGGATTAAGAGGTCTTGAAATTTGAAAAACTCTTTGTAAAATGTATTTGTGAAAATATGTAATTATTTTCTCACTTTACTCTTAAGGGCTATTAATTATAACCAAAGAAATGTTTGAACTGAAGTAGGCAGTCACACGTTGTATCAACGTGAAGCTACAGCCTTTGTTTGTGACTAGGTGAACTATAATTATGTTCCACTTTGAGGCCTCGTGAGCAAACTAAACAAAGACTACCATTACAGAAGACTTTTCCCTGAGTAACTAAACATTTCTTATGTCAATCAGCACTCTGTGATAATGTTAATTCTTTTATTATGTTAAAAATGTGTAAAGTCAAAAGGTGGTCCCTGTTAGTATAAATTGTGATACTTGGTTCTACGCCTTTTATTGCTGTATATAACCAAAGAACAAACAGGTGACAATCTCTCTCAGCTGAAATAAACTGTAGCTTACGTACTCCCCTTTCCACTATGATAGCATAGCACGTAATCCTGCTACTATGTTAAGTAAGATAATTATTTTTCCAGCTTATATATATGTTATTTAAAGCCTATATTGTCATGTCTACCACAAAACTGGTAGCTCAGTAGGTATATGTTATTATGTCTTAAGAAATCTTAACACATAAGTTTGTGATTTTATTGTGTATAACAATCCACTATTAATAAAAATGTTATATTTTCAAAATAATTCATTATTTTATTGAAATCACCGCATAACCCGAACCTATTGAACCGTTAAAGAGCTTTCAACCTTTGCCTTGGAGAAAAAGGTTAATGACTTGTCAAAAAATCTTGCCTTGGAGCAATAGTATTTCCCGCAATCCTCTTTCGTGCACCGCTAGTCACTCAAAACAAAGAGGCATTCAAAAATACATTTACGAGTACATGCATGAAAGGAGGATTTAGAAGGAAATATTTAAGGATTCGAAAAATTTCAAGACAATTTCCTTGAGAAAGTCATCTTCACTTCACTTCAAGCGTTTCAATACGAATTTCCAATCCAATTTAATTATTTCAAAATTAGTTTACAACAAAACGTAAACGCGCCACAATGTTCTCAATGCTCATGCATCACCGCTTTCTTGAACTTCCTTGAAATATATTACATTCTTTTTTAGCACCTAGTAAGGAGTTTCTACAGATTATGGCCAGCTAGATCCAATATTTCCCTAGAATTAAAAAAACACTATAGTAAACGCTTTTATTAGGGATAATCTCGAGGAACTGCGAAGCTTCATTACGCAAATATATATCAAATATAATCATCAATTACTGTGCTAACGACCATTATATCCTCTCACTTTTTGATGATATAGCGCTCTTTCATCTTTCACCGCCCGCGCTAAACAATACTTTGTTAAAATAAAATTATATTTAGAATTTAATATTTAACGTGAGCTAGACATCTTTTACCGGACTAATAAAAATATCATATAACCGTTACATCAATGCTACATAGGAATGTCAGTTAATGAAAAGGTGACTATTTAATGATGGGCCAGCGATAGCGGACGCGGTTAGTTCATACTGCGTCTATCGATGCAAAAACCTCTGATTCACGGAGTTAAATATAAAAAGCTTTCTTTTTTACACCCTCGAGAAGTTCATTTCGTCCATTCAGGTCGTCACACTTAATATTGGAGAGAGGCGTCCATAATATGCCATAATACAAGTTCCAACGGTCAACAACCAAGGCGAAATACTGCCCCAGGGAGTATGTCGTCTTCCGGATTGGACGCTGTAAATTGTGAACCAGAAAAATATGACAAAAAATTAGGTGTTCACATATCTCCGAAGCAAAGAGAGACAAGTAGATACTGTCTTGTCTCCCGCATCTGCCTCAGTTTCAAATGGAAAAGACAATCACTGAAACGCAGAAGTAAAAAGAAGATATCAAAGTAAGCCCCAATATGTAAAACACGCACGTCTTCAAAGCTGTCAGAAAATTGTTCCTAATGCGTCTGGCATTCCATTTCCAGGAAGCGGGGCCCTAACCCAGATCCATTCCAAAACCTTTCCATTAAGGGCACGCTGCATTAAATCAAGCAATTGATTTTGAGGTCACTGACATTATTCAGCATAAGTATGTTTTGGACTTGATTTCGGACCCAATATGAAAATTTGTAAGTCAGAAAGTTGTAAAAAGTGAAAGCTGCATACTCTAAACTACTTTTAAACATAAACTATGAATGTGAACAACGCGACACTTCTGAACTCCATTAGAGACACTGAATAAAAGAGCTTGGCTGAAATGAAAGGCTTATTCGTCCAAACACACAACTCGTTCGATGATCCAGAAAACTGTGGGCAGAAAATCTTTCAACCTCAATATGTTTTAATTTATGAAAACCATCGGATTGACTAGGACACAAAACAATATAATGTTAATTTGCATTGTGCTTTAACAATAACATATATTAACGGGTGTGAATATCCTTCTCCATTAATTACAAAAACTGTGTTAACAAATAAAGCAAATATCAAAAACATAACATGACTTCAAAAATAGGGAAACTATATTGTTAATTAGTATTAAATAAAATCAATAATAATATAAAATAATAATAGCATTATCCCTCCCATGGACTACAACCTTGTCGTGGTGGAAGGGCTTGTGTGTTCCGATGACCCCTAGAGCTGTGCTGGCGGGAGTAATAATAATTACTCCTGGAAGGGTCACCCATGCCAGATAGGTCGAAGGTTAGGAGCCAGACGAAAGGTAGTCCACGCAGCGTCTGTTCCTCAGTGAGGCGGCTGCAATGGCGTCTGACCCCAGTGGGGCGGCCATTAAGTGATGGTGTCACGTTAAAAACACTATTGAGGAAGGCAACGGGAAACCACCTCAATTATGATTCCCAAGAATATAATGATGGACGCTATAGATAATATGAGTCCTGGCAACTACGGGACACGGCCCAAGAGGCCGTGTGTCGTGCCCGGCAGCGGGAGAGGCAAGGCTTCCGCGGTCGTCATCCCACGAAACCCTTGCAGGGAAGAAATAACTTCAGCAGGACAGAAGACTCAGAAGAAGGCGAAAGTAGTTAGAATAGGAACCTGGAACGTCAGGACAATGTTGAGGAGAGGCAAATTAGAAAATATTAAGCGAGAGATGGAAAGAGGTAACATAGATGTTTTAGGCCTCTGCGAGGTGAGATGGAAGGATAGCGGGGATTACTGGAGTGACAATTATAGAGTAATATACAGCGGCGGGGATGAGAGCCAACGAGGGGTTGCCGTAATTTTAAATAAAGGGGTAGGAAGAAGCGTAGTCAACATAGAGCAAGCGACAGATAGAATTTTACTCGTAGAGATTAAAGCAGAGCCGACAAACTTGGTCATTATTCAGGTATACATGCCACCGAGCAACCACAAGGAGGAAGAAGTCGATAGGATGTATGATGAGTTAGAGGATATCATCGCGAGTGTTCCTGCAGGGAAACATTTGATAGTGATGGGGGATTGGAATGCGACGGTAGGCGAAGGAAGAGATGGTGGTGAGGTGGGGGACTATGGGTTAGGCACGAGGAATGAACGCGGGGAGAAAGCAATTGAATTCTGCAGGAGACAGGGGTTAGTCATCACTAACACATGGTTTAGACACCACAAAAGGCGTAGGTATACATGGAAAATGCCAGGTGACTCAGAAAGGTATCAGTTAGATTATATTATGGTTAGGCACAGGTTTAGGAACAGTGTGATAAATTCGCACAGTTTCCCAGGAGCGGATGCGGACTCTGACCACAATTTAGTTGTTATGAAATGTAATGTTCGTTTCAAGAAGATAAGGCAAGGGCGGCGGGTTAAAAAATGGAATTTAGAAGCAGTAAATGAATTAACGAGGAAGGAGTATCAGGAGGCTGTAGAGAAAATGATGGATGACGGTAAAGAACTGAGTGCTATCGAAGAAAAATGGGGATGTATCAAGAAAGGGATATTGGAAGCCGCTAAAGACACTATAGGAACCGTTAACGGGAAAAGGATAAGGAAACCATGGGTAACGGATGAGATGATTGCGAAGATGGATGAGAGAAGAAGATGGAAAAATGTAAACACAGAGTTAGGCAAAATGAAGTACAAAGAGTTAAACAATAAATTGAGAAGGGCCACAAATAAAGCAAAAGAAGAATGGTGGAAAACGCAATGCGAGCATATGGAAAGTTTACAGAAGAAGGGTGAAATTGGTGCTCTATACAGCAAGGTTAAGTTATTATCGGGAAGTAAGAAGGCAAGAGCTGTGCTAACAGTTAAAGATAAATGGGGTGAGATAATAGTTGAACCAGGAAAAATCCAAGAGAGATGGAAGGAATATATAGAAACACTGTATGGTAAAGAACTTAGGCCGACAAGGTTAGACATAGAAAAGGAACATGACGTAGAAGAAGATAGCTTAGGTCCAGGCATACTCGACGATGAAATAGAAAGGGCATTAAAGGAGATGAAAGCAAATAAGGCTGTGGGGGTGGACAATATTCCTGTAGAAATGTTGAAATGGTTAGGGAAAGGTGGGAAAAAGGCCATATATGGACTGATTCGTAGTATCTATGAGGAAGGAATCTGGCCGGAAGATTTTGTGAGATCGGTGTTAGTTCCTATTCCAAAAAAGGCAAAGGCTTCGTCATGTGAGGATTACAGAACAATAAGTTTGATATCCCACGCAGCTAAAGTTATTCTCAGGATCATCAACAAAAGGATAGAGAGTAAGGCAAATGATTACTTAGGGGATGATCAGTTTGGGTTCAGGAAAGGAAGAGGTACGCGTGATGCCATTGCAGTAATGAGATCACTAGTCGAGAGGAATATAGAATACAATCAGGACGTTTTTGCCTGTTTTGTAGTATTCGAAAAAGCGTTTGATAGAGTGAATTGGGAAAAATTAATGCGTGTATTGCAGAAAATAGGAATGGATTGGAGGGACAGGAGACTGATCCGCAACCTGTACATGTCTCAGACTGCTCAGGTGCGAGTGGGGAACGGAGAGTCTGGATGGGCAGTGTTAGGAAGAGGTGTAAGGCAGGGTTGCCCATTGTCACCGGTACTGTTCAACGTATATGTAGAGGAAATGATTAAAGAGGCATGGGAAGAACTGGAGGTAGGAATGAAAGTCGGAGGGGAACTCGTAAAATCGGTTAGGTTTGCTGATGACCAAGCATTAGTTGCTCAGTCAGCCAAGGGGTTGCAAGCATTGTTGAGTGAATTGGAGGTTCAGTGCGATAAATATGGGATGAGAATCAATATTAATAAAACAAAGGTTATGCGATTTTCCAGAAAGAAAAAGGCTAAGCTAAATATTAAAATAGGCGGGGAAAGAATAGAGCAGGTAGAGCAGTTTACATATCTCGGAAGTGTTTTGGACCAATACGGTCAAAGTGGTAGGGACGTAAGGAGAAGAATTGCGCTAGGCAAGGAGGCTTTCTCAAGGAGGAGGGAGTTGATGACGGGGACGTTGAGTAGGGATGTTAAGACAAGACTCGTAAAAACTCTGATATGGAGCGTAGCTATGTACGGCGCGGAAACGTGGTCGCTGAAGCAGGAGGATAGACGTAGATTGGAGGCTTTTGAAATGTGGGTGTGGAGAAGAATGGAGAAGGTGAAATGGACCGAAAGGAAAACAAATGAGGAAGTACTGGAAATGGTGGGTGAGGAGAGGGGTTTGTTGAGAGAAATCCTATGGAGGCAGGAAAAATGGATGAAAGGCGTATTGAGCGGTAGTGGAATGTTGAAGAGGGTAATAGAGGGGAGAATGTTGGGCAAGCGAGGTAAGGGTAGGAACAGGATAGGGATGTTGGACGGGATGAAGGGAGGAAAGAAGTACACCGAGATGAAGAGGGACCTGATATAGATTAGTTTGCTAGGTGGGGAGTCACAAAATGTTTATTTGATAGTTGTGTCCATCCAAAAACCTACCTTAACCGGTAGATTACCTAATAATAATAATAGCATTATGTAAAAAGTAGCGAGCAGGAAATATGTATATTTAAGTAATGTTAAAATTATAATAAAATATGTCATATTAGTATACGACTCTTACAGTGGGTCGCGGTAGTCCAGGGGGGAGCGCGTTGGACTACTGACCGGAGGGCCCGGGTACGATTCCCGCGAAAGCCTCTCTGGGCACCTGCGGTTCCACCCAAGCTATGTGATATTTCGGGTAACAGATCTTCCTGGGAAGCTTATGAATTTGGCACGCCATCGGGCTTAGTACTGGGTGAACGCTACCATCACCTACCAAACCGACCTTAGGGTTGATTATTATGGTTATGGTTATTAGCATACACGTATTTGCGATTTAAATTGTAGCAAAAATGAGTGTGAAATATGTAATACTTTTGTGCTGGATAAATACTACACCGATGTAATCTAAGAAAACATTTGACTCAATGTTATGCAGCTAAACCAAATGCTTATCCTGGTCAAAAACATAAGAGAAGTCAAAATGAATGCCGCCCACGTGCCTGTCTTTCGATATCATGAGTTGTGAAATGGTGGAGAGACGATGCCAGAGTCGGAGTTTAAGGTCACATGCAGAAGTGTAAATTATTGCAACAAAATGAAAGAAGGAAAAAGCCTATAATTTCAAATATTTGCTTTTACTTTTGCAAAATCATCAATGAAATTTCTGTATTAGTGAAATTTCTTGTTCAATTGATATTATTGAAATTCAATCATGTCTCAGTTGAAACATGGGTAACCTAAGGTACAATTTTTTAAAAGTTATAGTTAGCTGAATTCTCTTCCGCGGGAGGTACATGTAACAGAAATGTCACAGAAGAACTTTGGAGCTATACAGATATCCCTGGATGGGCACTTTCAAGCCTGCTCTTGTAAAGTTTAGAAGCACACGCTTCTGCCCACGAAGTCTACTGGAGTGAAGCGTTTACTTTAAAAATCGTGTTTCCTGAAGTCAAATTAGCATTATTTAAATGTTGTCGTTCGCGATACGATGATATTTAGCATGTTTTATAAGAGTTTAACCGCTCTAGGCTGAAATATAATACATTTGCCACATCAAAATGAGAATCCCTCTCAAACCTGCCTCATTGTGGTGAATCTTTCACGCAAACATTTTAGCTTTGCTCCCATTAACCCTTTCTTTTTCACGCCAAATCTGGTGTACAGGAGACAGTGTGTCCGCTAATGGAACGTGTGTAAGAAAGGACACAAGACTCACTAAATACCGCTCTCCTCTTGGCGTATCTCAATTAGTCTTCACAAAGTCAGCCGAGTTCCTGATGTGGTGCTGACAAGATCCCACGAATGACACCAAATCACCTGTGAGAAATGTCGTCAAGTTGCAGGTGGGAGAAGCAATGGCACTCACGATCGGCCTCATTGGTATACCGTCCCCGTGGATCTTGAGTAAGCCGCAGAGCTTGAAAGGAACCGGTGCTAATAATCTCAGCGTTTGGGCAGTATCGGCTGGTAACCCCGATTTCCTGACGAGGTCGACTGTCTTCTTCGTATTGGCGTCCATGGGATCACAGGGCAGGTTCACGTAGGTTTTGTCTTGAAGAATAGCCTCTACTTCCTGCTTGTATTCTTCCTTATACATGAGTATGGTGGCATTACCCTTGTCAGCAGACAAATTGGTCATGGTCGCACTTCTCCATATTGTGTGGAGTGCGTCCCGCTTCTCCGTGAATTTGGATTTTGGTGGTAGACCCTTTTTAGGACTAGGGAAATCTCAGCATGCACTACAGGCACTACGACCAGGTGTATGCGCTTCCGGGCCAAGGCAAGTCTGGTTCGCACGACCATGCGTTGGACCGCCGATGATTTCACGGACGACCGCGCCTCGGCAAAAGCCAGGGTGACCTCTTCGTCATGGCATCTCAACTGGAGACGATGCCCGAGAATCGATACGTCGGTCAGAATGGACACTCGCTCGGTGGGAGACCCGAGAAGATTTTTCTACATACAAGGGCCAACTTAATTCTGCACAAAAATTGCCGGATCGGTTTTAGAGCGCTCCCCAAAAAAGTGATCCCAAGTTTTTATTCGAAACATTTTTTCCACTGAAATTTTATTTTTTGGGATCTTGTCGGCTCGATTTGTAATGTGCATGCGATAAAAGTTCCATTGATTCGACTTCAGTGTCGGGGCAGCCGTTGAAAGTTGAAACTGCTCAGTTTGCCTACGGCAACGACGGGGGTAACATGCGACGTTACATCGAAATTTTACTTTCGTCTGGATAAATCATCAACCGATGCCTTTGAAATGCTACAGGAGGATGACAAAGAGTTTGTTTTTACCCTATCACAGCAATGAGATGGTTAAAAATGTGTGAAGAGGGGATACAATAAGTTTCACAGGAAGGTGGACCTAAGCTCCAGTCACTGCTCTCCCGGAAGAAAACAATAACGCTGCCCCTGCAATCGTGAGATAAATCTTCCAATATAATTAGGAGCACATTAACAAAATACTAAAACTTTCATTGAGTGCCCGCTAAGCGTTGAAAACAGAAAATTTAAACATGAGACATGTTAGAGTGGCGGGGGCGAGAATGCTCATACTCGAAAAACAGTACGCCCACCCGCAGGTTTGCTCACAGTTGCAGTAACTCTTATAGGAAGATGAGGACTTTATTTCGAAGGTAATCCCTGGATATGAAATTCGGCAACATCATTTTGATCACGAGAGCAAACAGCAAAGCTCTGAGTGAAAATCCACGGCATCACCACCACCAAAAAAGGAAAAGTACTGGTAAAGTGATGGTCGTATCGTGTTTCGTTATTAATGAAATAGTGTATCAACATATCTTGCCTATACAAACAACTGGAAACAGAGCATACTAGAGGGATGTACTGAAAATTCTCCAAAGCCATATCAACCTCGTGAGGCCACATTTAAACTCGACAGGTTGGACGGTACGCAACGATAATGCGCGGTTGCACATCGCAAATGCTGTTGCTGAATATCTCACGCAAATCAATGCGAAGTGTGTTGCTCATCATCTCTATACTCCAAACCTAGCCCCATAAGACTTATTCCTGTTCCCCAGTGTGAAGAAACACTTTCATGGAAAGCGTTTTCCATCACTAGAAGCAGGAGTAGACGAAATGAACGTTTCCACTTGCAACATCTGCCGCTGACGCAATATTGGAATCAATAGGATGAAACTTGTACTACATATATATTACACATTAATCCAACATTATGACATAAAATTACATTTTTGTGCAATTAAGTATACGACTAAAAAGGCTACGGTCACCATTCATTAAAGAACCCTCTTAGATAGGGTAACAAAACCTCCGGACGTCTCGTAACAAAAAAATTCACTGAGGATGGAATTTGAGCCTGTGCGGGCGAGGCCAATGAACATCCGGTCTAACTTCTTAACTATTCGGACACCGCAACCACAGGATCGCTCTAGTGATACATCAGACGTCAAAGAAGTCTCACCGATTACAGCAAAACTCCCGAAATTAAATCGTAGATACTCTCCATTCATTCGAGTCCGACGTTAGAATGGTACGGTACCATCATATGTACCTGAATGCGGTATTTAACTGTCATTGAGTTGCATAAAATTTCCGAGAATCACAGCTGAGAATCAAATAGACAAGAGACTCAGCGGAATATCATCGCAATAATTTCATTACACCATGCTAACGGAGAGATTTCGAGGATTATCTCGTATCCATAATTCTAACCCAAACTAGATGGAAGTAAGCATAAGTAGGTGCATTATCATTTTCCCGCTCTACTACTTGGAAGATGGGCGACATGTGTATCGCATTTGGGTTTCCAAGAGGCAGATTGTTATGCATGCAGCTGACCCAATGAAGTCCAGAAATACAGCAACTCCAGGATTCAGATTAATTTCATTTCACTATGACTTTAAGCATGTTAAATTTCTTGAAACCTTAAATCACTCCACTGCTTTAGCATTAGTTGTGATTAGGGTACGCCTGCTGTTAAGATCGTAGAGGATCTCTCTCGACAAAATACGTTCATAAGAAAGACATGTAACTACCCAAATAAGGGTACTATCAACATTAAGATAACATTAAAGCAAAATATTTGTGACTTTGATCCCTTGCATGTTACTAGAGTCATAGGAGACCAGATTTCTTTAAAAGAACTCTTACTCGGCTAAGGACAACTGGGTTATTACCTGGCTTAGAAAAAGAGACCTCCATCGATGGTCAATCACACTCCGCTCTGCTCGATATTTCTCGCATTCCATCAGGAGATGACCGACGGTCACCGAGGGATTGCTAACTTCACAGAGAGATGGAGTTTTATGTTCAGCGTAAAGGTAAGAGTGTGCCAGAGAACAGTTTCCTATTCTCAATCGCCAAATGGCGACCTTCTTCCTCCGTGTACTTCTGACAAAGGATGACCACACTGAAGTCAAGGGCTTCACGGTGCGAAGCTTTTTCCCGGTGTAACCATCCGCCGAGTATCATTACACTGCTTTTGGGAAACATTCTTTAATGCCGTTTTCGGATCCGCAGCCGGCATCACCAAAGTTTCAAGGCTAGTAGCATTCAGGGCTCCTTCATTTCCAGTAATTCCCAAGCATCCTGTAACCCAAATAAAAATATACTATACTATAACACTATATATAAAATAACTATACTTTAACACCTTTATTGTTGAGGACGGGGAGGGACAACTGAATTTCCTGCGTGATAGGATGAAATGGTGTAAAACTGGAAATGCATTGCGGCGCATTCGTTGAGTATGTACCAATTAGAAAGAAGCGGTTACTGTGAGTGATGCCACCGAGAGCCATCTTAACAGCATAGAGCCCTGCTGTGCAGATCAAACGTTAGGAGCCAGACGAGAGGTAGTCTACGCAGCGTCTGTTCTTCAGTGAGACGGCTGCAAACCCATCTGATCACAGTGGGGTGGCCATGGAGTGATGGTGTTACGTTTAAAACACTATTGAGGAAGGCAACGGAAAACACACGCAAATGATATGGAAAGTCCTCAGAGGAAGGGTCCATTATACTAGGTTAAAGCACTATCGGGAAGTAAAAAGGGAAAATCTGTGTTAACAGAGATAAGTCAGGTAATAAAATAGTTGAAACATAAAAAAACAAAAGACATGGAAGGAATATAAAGCAGAACTGTATGGTTAAGAACTTCGGCCAACAAGTTTAGAAATTGTAAAGGAGCATGACGTAGAGGATGATAGGTTCCAGGTATACCCGACGATGAGATAGAAATGGCAATAAAATCGAATAAGGCCATATGGGTAGACAACTTCCCTGCAGAACTACTCAAAGGTTTAGAAAGATGTGGAAGGAAGTTTTTATGGCCTGATTCGCAGCACTTATGAGAAAGGAAATTGACCAGAAGACTGAAGATGAGTGTTAATTCCTATTAAAAAAAAATTAAGGCTACAACATGTTATGACTACAAAACCATAAGTTCGATTTTGCACTTAGCTAAAGTTGTTCTCAGGATCATCAACAAAAGGATGAGAGCAGGTCAAACGATTACTTAGGGGATGGTCAGTTTGGGTTTAGCAAGGGGAGAGGTGTGCATGATGCCATTGCAATAATAAGATCACTAATACAGAGGAATATAGAATACAATCACAACATAATTGCTGTTTCATAGATGTGGAAAAGGTATTTGATACAGTGACTTTGGAAAAATGAATTAATATACTGCAGAAAATAGGAATATATTGGAGGGACAGGAGGCTAATCCGCAACCTGCACATGCCTCAGACTGCTCAAGTGCGAGTGGGGAACGGAGAGTCCGGATGAGCAGTGTTAGGAAGAGGTGTAAGGCAGGGTTGCCCATTATCAACGGTGCAGTTCAATGTATATGAGGAGGAAATGATTAAAGAGGTATGGGAGAAGAACTTGAGATAAGAATGAAACTCAGTGGAGAATTCATAAAATCAGTTAGGTTTGTTGATGACCAAGCTTAGGTTGTCAATTAGCCAAGGGGTTGCAAGCATTGCTGAATGAATTGAAAATTCAGTACAATAGGAATCGGATCAGAATAAATGTAAGTAAAACAAAGGCTAAGCAGTTTTCCCAAAAGAAAAGACTAAGTTAAGATTTAAAATATGAGGGCACCAACTAGAGCAAGAGGAACAGTTTATGTATCTCAGAAGTGTTTTGGACCAAAATGGTCGAAGTAGTAGGGATATAGGGAGAAGAATTGCATTAGGCAAAGAACTTTCACAAGGAGGAGGGAATTGGAAGTTGATGACCAGAACGTTGATTTAGGATGTTAAGAAAAGGCTCCTCAAAACTTTGATATGTAGTGTAGTTATGTACACTGCAGAAACATACTCACTGAAGCAGGATGATAGACACTGGAGGCTTTTGAAATGCAGGTGAGAATAAGAATGGAGAAAGTGAAGGGAACAGAAAGGAAAACAAGTGAGGAAGTGTTAGGATTTTTGGGGGAGGAGGGAGGATTGTTGAGAGCAATCATAAGGAGACATGAAAAAAATGGATGCAAGGCATATGGATTGGCAAAGGGATATTGTTGAAGACTGTAGTAGAGAGGAGTCAGGCAAACAAGGAAGGGGCAGGAATAGGATATGGATGTTGGATGGAATGGAAAGAGGAAGGGAGTATATGTAGATGAAGAGGGGCTTATCGAGTAGGATGTTGGATTGTTTTTTGTCAGTAGAAACAAAATATTTATTTGGTAGCTGTCTCCCAGTAGCTAGTGATCTCCATCCGAAACTTACTTTAACCAGTAGATTACCTAATTAAGATATAGCCAAATTAATTCAGAAATACAAGGGGTGGGCTGAAAAGTAATGTGCACCTGCTTGTGGAGTGCGAACAAAAATAAACAGCAAGATTGAGCGAAAAGTGCATCAAAGTACAATTCTTAAGTTTCAAAATCATATATTAATTTTTCAACATAGTCGCTGTTAAGGCTAACGCATTTCCCCCATGTGTTCCGACTTTTCCCGAATCCAGGATTTGACAGCTGCCTTCACCTCATCGTCCGAGGTGTAATGATTACCCTTGAGGTGCCTCTTGAGTTTAGGAAAAAAATTAAAATTGCAATGGCACAAGATTGGGGGAATAAGGAGGGTGTGGTATCAGTTCAAATTTCAGGTTTCGCAGAGCCTCTCCAGAGGTGCACGAGGTGTGTGGATGAGCATTGTCATGATGCAAGATTATTGGTGCCAAGCTGCCTTTAACACAACAAACTCGACGTCGGAGGTGTTTTAGTCTGTAGATACTGATTTGTTGGTCATTTTGAATCAAATAATTGACGAGTTTGTGATGTTTATCATATGTGGCAGTGATCAGGTATCTACTGCATGTTTCATCAACAATCACAGCTTTTACCGGCTCGCAACCATGAAATTTTACTACACATCAATTTACAGTAGACCTATCAACAGCATCATCACCATAAACAGCCTTTAAATGACGATGAATCTTAGCAGGAGTCACTTTTTCAGCAGTTAAAAATTCAATAATAGCACACTGTTTCACTTGTGTTGACATAGCACTAGAACACATCTCCATATTTCTGCTTCTCAAAATACACCGAATGTGACGATCTTAAACCTGCACATAGGATTGAGGGGAATGTTACTTCCACATGGCTCCAGGCATACTTCTGAAAGTCATTTCGTTCACTCTCTACAAGCATGTGTGCATTTATTTTCAGCCTACCCTCAGATGGTGCTTTGTTTAAAGAAGGGCTGGGCAAGTTTAAATATGAAAGACTTTCTCTCAAGATTCATCACTCCCTCAAGGCAATATTTTTTTTAATCTTGGCCTATGCCTGTTCTTGGTCTGAATATTTTTTGTCAAGCATTAATAAATATAATAGATTAAAAAAGGAAGATGATTTCCTTGGTTAGAAATTCAGAATGGGGAACACATTTAGTTCCTGTGGTGCAGCAAGATGGTTGATTGTGACTGTGTTGACTACAAGGTGACAGTAAATAAAAATGTCGACAATGTTGAACACCCTTAGATCTAGGAATTGTTAGCAGCATTGCAGGGTGGGGAATATTTTGTTAAGTTTATTTTTACCATGCTCACAATCAACTAGAGGCAACAGATGAGACCGAATGATTGTTGGCTTGAAGCACTCATAGGGGGATATTTGTTCCTAATAGACTTCCATTCTGGACTAAACCAGCGTGTGCACTGTCCCAGAAAGTCATGGAAAACATTATAAAAGGTGAACTGGAGTAATAATCTTCTTGGATGATATTGTAGCTACTGGGAAAATTAGAGAAGGACATTTTAAAAATTTGGACGAGGTTTGCAAAAGTTTAAATAAGGTATGCTTTTCTCTAGATCTTAAAAAATGTCCCTTCTTCCAGGGTAAGATGATTTCTGCTGGATGATGAAACTGGACTAAGTAATGCGTCAGAGGTCAAGGCATATCCAGATGGTTAACTCATATGCAAAATTTATGCCAGGGTTATCAACTGTACTGGATGCTCTTCATAAATTGCTGAAAGCAAGTACAAACACAATTGGACAGCAGACTGAGATAGATATTTTAAGATAAGTTAAATGTATCATCACTTCTGAGCAGTTTGGTCTATTTTGATTCAAGTGTTGATGTTTGACTACTTTGTGATGCATCCATTTGAGGCTTAGGGGTATTCTTCTTTCTCATGTATCCCGATAAAAGTGAAAGGCTGATATACTTTGCTTCTCATACTTTAAAGCCAACAGAAATGAAGTACTTGGTCATCCATTTCAAAGTTCTCGCTATTTACTGTGGTGTAAATGAATTCAACCAATATTTGATGGACTGCAAATCTTTGCTTTGTGCAGAACATAAACCTCTCCTACCACTTTTTGGTGAAAAAAGAAACATCCCTGATGGCAGCAGATTGATTACAAAGATGGATACTGCTCCTTAGTGGATTTCTTACTATACCTTCCATCATATTACAGGTAATATGAATGATGAAAAAGGCTAAGCAAAACATTAAAATAGGAGTGGAAAAAATAGAGCAGGTATGACAGTTTACATATCTCAGAAGTGTTTTGGACCAATACAGTCAAAGTGGTAGGGACGCAAGGAGAAGAATTCCGCTAGGCAAGGAGGCTTTCTCAAGGAGGAGAGAGTTGATGACGGGGACGTTGAGTAGGGATGTTAAGACAAGACTCGTAAAAACTCTGATATGGAGCGTAGCTATGAACGGCGCGGAAACATGGTCACTTAAGCAGGAGGATAGACGTAGATTGGAGGCTTTTGAAATGTGGGTGTGGAGAAGAATGGAGAAGGTGAAATGGACCGAAAGGAAAACAAATGAGGAAGTACTGGAGATGGTGGGTTAGGAGAGGGGTTTGTTGAGAGAAATCCTATGGAGGCAGGAAAATGGATGGAAGGCATATTGAGCGGTAGTTGAATGTTGAAGAAGGTAATAGAGGGGAGGATGTTGGGCAAGCGAGGAAAGGGCAGGAACAGGATAGGGATGTTGGACGGGAGGAAAGAAGTACACAGAGATGAAGACGGACCTGATGTAGATTAGGTTGCTGGATTGGGTTTTGTTTGGAGTTACAAAATGTTTATTTGATTTGTCCATCCAAAAACCTACCTTAACCGGTAGATTACCTAGTAACGAATGATGAAGCCAATGGGTTATCCTGACTCCCTTGAAACATCACGTCTAGAAAACAACAATTATGGTCATTTAAACTTGATAGTTGAAGATAAACTCCCTATAGAAGCAATGTAACTGTATTAAGAAGAGATAAGAAGTGTAGTGGGTAGAAGTAACATTTTGAGCAAAGTGATTTTATGCTGTAGAAATGGTGTACCTGCAAGGGGTTGTGAAGAGTTAAAGACATTGTTTAAGTGTTTAAATGAAATCATGCTAAACAATTTTCTTTAAATGTGGGGTTACAAGGTGATAATTTCAATCAAATTTCACAAACAGCTTTAAGATGAGATTCATGGGGCAAAATTTGGAAGTGTCAAAATGAAAATGCCTACATGCCAGTATTTTTGGTGGCCAGACTGGATGAAGAAATAGATGGCTACACTAAAAACTATCATCCTTGTATAAGTAATTCCTGTCCTCCTGAAAAATTAATTTTAATTAAGTTCAACCAAGCTAAACATAAATTTGAATGCAATCAATGTTTTGTGGGACCTTTGGAAGGCAAAATATTCTTGATAATTATTGATTGAGTCTCTTCCTCAAAATAAGGACTACTATCTACCTATATAAGTGGCCAGGTTTATGAAATGATCAAAAGAGATTTACAACCAACCATCGAGAATTGACGGCATTGATTTGCCTGCTTTGGGCTTCCTAATGTCATAATTATGGACAATGGCAGTCCATTTACATCATTCGAATTTGAAAAATTTTGTGGAAGTAACAGAATTCTTCACTGGACATCTGCTACCCATCCAATGAATACTGTGAAGGCCTTTTTGGGAACTTTAAAGACCATCAATTTATACGTGACAGGTTGAGTTATTGAAATTTATTTATGGCGTAACTTTATGGAATTTACACAACATATTGAAATTAATTACGTAACCTTGTACACATACTTTATTTAGAATACGACCTAGGTTTCAATGTTGGACATCATGATCAGATGATGATGATGATGTCCAATGTCGAAACCCAAGTCGTGCTCTAAATAAAGTGTGTGTGGAATTACGAACTTATTTATTTCATTTCAATAAGTTGAGTTAATTGTGTTCCCTGGTTAGCTAGTTTTTTCCCCATATTATACAATGCCACATTGTTCTACAAAAAGAACTGTCAAAATTGATGCTTAAACATGAACCAAGGGCAACGTTATCCTTCTTATAAAGGCCCATTGTGGATAAATACAGAGAGAAATACATTGAATATCATCATGGTCACAAAGATAAAAATTTTAATGCTGGGGAAGTAATGTATGTAAAGGGTTGTTGTACTTCAAATAAGAAAACCTGAAGAACAACCATTGTAAAGCCACTGGGTTTTAGGATATATTGGTGAGTAATTGCAAATGAACATTGTTGTTTATAAGAGAAACACACACCAGATTATTAGAGTTGAGGAGTTTTATAGTGATATTGGGGTTGATAAATATGGTAGGTAGCAAATATGTTAAAATTGCTGACTCTGAACCTGAAGTGAATCCAAATTTAGTAAGAATTATTAATGATAATTTGGGTGAATCTTCTATTGATAGTAATCTATGTGAATCTTCTTCCCTCCCACCCCAGAGAGTTTTACTACAGTAAATGATTAGGTGTGACATACCACAGGTAGTTAGGAATGACAGAACACACACAATAGTCATGTCTGTGTCCCCAGGCCAAAAATTTCATCCAAATATTTCGAGTAGGCCCCGTAGATTGTCTAAGCCACCAGTCAGGTTATGCTTGTAAAAAAATAATTCAAATGTAAGTAAAAGTGTGTTTTGATAAGGCCAGGGCTGAGCGTTTTGATACATTATTATGTTTATGATTAATATTGCATATATTGTATCGTGTAATTCTGACAAGTATTGTTAGTCAAAGCAATACCACTTCTGAGTTGAATGGGTGAATGAATGATGAATGAAATGATGAGTTGGATGGGTGAAATATATCTAATGATTAACTTTTAAATAACAATAATTCATTTGCTCATGTAAATAATACAAATTCTCAGCTCACTGTTTACTAATTTTGCCTGTTCAATTGTTTTTTTATCAACTGACCCAATAAAGGAATATATTCCAGTTAACCTTTCTCATTTTCAACACATTACAATGATCAAAATGGAAGACCACATAAGTAAACATTTTACTCTTCAAATCCACACTAACCTCAATTATTTGTCAAAAATCCTTACTGAAAAAACAATTGGAGTCGATTTGAATGACCCTTAATATGACTGAACTTGATTTGACAAACATGTAGTTCCACTCCAAAAAATTTATTTTATATTGGTATGCACAACTCTCTTAAAAATCTCTTGGAGTCAACAATTTGTAAAAGGAAACATGAAAAACTAACTCAAGTGAAACTTAGACCTTTCCCACTGTAGAAACATGCATCAAATATAGTAAAAAACAACGACAAACTCGGTCAATCACTTAAAAAAGAAACCATTACATGGATTTATGCAAAAGCTCTTGTAGAATAGGTATATCCTCCTATCAATTTCCTCTTCTATGCAACACACTACTTCATCTACTTATTGTTACCAGTTTTTCCATTGAACCATCTAGACTCTTAATTAAACAACATCAAAGTGACTGGTAACACTGCATTTTCTTCATATTTTCCCTCAGTTAAGGGTGAGATATGAGGGAAGAGGTGGAGATATAGCCACCTTTTATCTACTGCATCAGAAAGACTGATTTTATATAAACTGACTAATACTATTGAGGTGCTAATAGATGGTCTTTTGGTAAGTTTGCAGAATCATATTGAACTTTATTTTGTTCACAAGCATCCCCTCTCAAATGAAACAACAAGATGACAGAGAGCCTGGAAGATACCAACATAAATTTTAACAAAAAACCTCAACTACCACATTATTTTTTGTAATGCAGAATCCTAAGCAGCTTATGCTAAATTTAGCATGAAAGAAAAATATTTTGCCAATGACATGCATTTTTTCCAAGACTAGATTCTTGTAAACACTGGATACCAGGATCAGGGAATGAAAATACTGAACCGTGTAATGATGATAGGATTTATGGAATTAGGAGTAATACAAGCAGACATCAATTACCATCCTATAAATCTGGAAGAGCTGCTCCGCCAACTGATACAAAAAGTCATGGCAAAAACAAGCAATAATCAAATATTAAATTTAAAAATTAGCCATTATTAATTTCTGCATCCTTTTTTTCAATATTAGATGAATTAAAATGTTTTTAATGATGTTAGGAAGGTACATAAATAAAGATTAATAAATATATGACTCATTCAATTATAAGTAATAATTAGGCAGATGTACAGTTCAAATGTAAAAAAAAACATTGACTAATTTCTGGAGTGCATGATAGATTAAAAAAATTCATGAAAGTGTCTACATGGAAGTTTTCCATATTACATGAAAATTGTTTCAGGATGGTTGAAAATTTACTTTTCAAATACATGCCATCCCAATGTCAACAAACTAGTACACATTTAAATAATAAACACTTTATAACAAAGGAACATTATTAGTCACATAAAATATTATCCAACTTCAAATTTCTACAAAGATATAATTAACAAAATATATACTCAACACTTTAAAATCACATATTAAAAATTAATTCCAAAGTTACCTTAAAACTCACAAATTTGAACTTTGGGATTGCTAGAATTCATAACACTATTCATAGAAAAATACTGGTATACAGTACAAAAGAACAGATTTAAAAGGCATACCAGGATATTTAAAATTTCACAATAAACAAAAATATACCATTACATAGAGATGTTAGGTTTTAGCTCAATAGCTGACATTTCTTGCCTGTCATTCATTAATGAAGATCCAGAAATACAGCAAGATTTTCCTATGAATGCTCATAGCCACATTGATGCATAGGTGCACCAAGAGGAACAATGGAAGATGATGTCTGAAAAAGTTGGCTCACCATGCTCTAGGCAAAATGGAAGTCAAGGGCAAACTATTTCTGTAATTATTTAAAGCAGTACTCTTCAACCACTTGATAACCTATGGCACAACTGAATGCCCCCTCATTTCCAAGGGGACCCGTCAAAACAATGCTTTCCGAGATGTCAATCAGATTCTAGATTTTGATATGAAATACAAAAAGAACCTCTAAAAAAAACCAATTCAATGAGGAAGATTAATTATGGAGTGGATAGAAGAGAAATGCAATATATTAAACCCTCTTTCATGTGAAAGGGGAAAAGGTAGTCCAGTAGGTGGAGGGCACTCGGCTACTGACCATTTCAATGAAAGTTCAATTCTGAATTCTAGGCGATGCCCCTTAGCTTCACCAAAAGCATTTGATTTTTGGGCAGATCTTCCTGGGAAACCACAGATAACATATGGAAAAGAAATAACTCCAAAGCCCAGTTTATTTGTGAATTTCACACGTTGCTTAGGCCTTAGTATTATGTGATCTCTAATGCAAAACTAATTAACCTTAAGTTTGATTAATATTGCAGCTAATAGTCCATTGTTAATATTCACTGAAATGAGAATTGGTAACGATTCAGCTATTAACTTTGGATGTAACAATGGAGAAGCCAAAGATGGATGTTCTATAGAAAGTCAAGAGATTGAAAATGAGAATCCATCTGAGAAATTTTGCCTGCACACTTTATGGAAGAAACAATATCACATATTATTTTTTGCTACCTCTCCAAACACTTTGGATTCAAAGGAATGCAATGAAGAGAGAAAGCCTAAAATGCAAAAACACAAGAATAAATAATGCAGATGGATATAGTAAAGATTTACCCCTTGACATTTAAATCCAGTAGTAATTTAGTTTTCCATTGAATAGTAAGTTCATGATTTGAAAAATGTTATGGTATGTTTCAATAATGGACAGAAATAATGCATAAACTTTTAAATATGATTATGGAAAACAAATAATTTCTCTTTTGAGATTACAAAAAAACTATAAATTTAATGAGTTTCACACAAATGTCCTTATGTCTTATGACAGACAACATAAAATTACATTGCAAATCAAATAAACTTTTGTGCTTTCTATTGTTTCAGGCTCAACTTTGTGGAAGTTCATGTTCATTAAATTAAGAACACAATGTATATATCCACTGTTCTTTATTTCAATGCTTAGGCGTCATCATCAGGTATATTGAAATAGCATTTATGAGGGAGAGTGGAGTGGATGAGAGAGGGGGAGGAAAAAGAGGGTAAAAAATCAGGCTGTGATCGGCATAAATGGGAAGGAGGAGAGGGGTGTTAAGCGCAGAGGGCCGCAGCTGGTTTTATTTTGTACCTGATGATGACGCCTAAGCGTTGAAACTAGTTGTACAAGAATAAAGAACAGTGGATATATACATTTTCTTCTCAATTTAATGAAATAAACATTAATTACAATACCACTGAATTCATAACAATGAATTTTAAGGAGGGTGATGTATGCATGGCACAATAATTCAATTGCATGGCCTTTCCATGAATCAAAGATTTTCCAGCATAATTGGAAGCTTCCAACTTTTTTCACACTAAAAAAAGTGTCATTAATGTAGTGTAATCAATTTATTCCTGGCATTCCTCAAACTGCAGTTAGATGACTAAACTGCTCAGGCAAAATGGCTGAGGCACCAAACAATCCAAAGGCCAAAACTTTCAAATGTCACAGAAAACTATATTTCAAAACTATATTATGCCTTCATATGATGAGCACTTTTTCAGAGTTTAGATAGATTGAATTAGTAGGTAGAATATTTTTAGTAGACAACAGAATTTAGAAAAAATCACATGCAGATGCCATTAGTAAAATTTCTATGTGTAACCTTCCATATTAAATTCAACTATCAACATCTACCCAACATTTATCTTCTCTTGCAAATTAAAACTAAGTCTTTGCCCACTACTATTGACAAATGAAGTTTTTAGCTGCAAAAAATAATGGAAAAATCCACTCCAGTCAAAACTTAATCATGGAATTTCATTTGTTGGGTCTTCACCATAATAGTATTGATCCTACCTGAAAAACACTAACCTCACCTTGTATTTTTGAGTATTTGAAATGAAGATTGAAAATGTTTTGGTCAAAACAAATGGGAGTATCTAGAGAACAACAATTGCCAACCATTCTGAAAATGGATCTTTCCACTTTTTGCAACTATACATCTCAAATAACCTTCCTTTGGGCTAAGATTCAGCAAGACCACTTTTGAGTACCTTAGCAATACATTTCCTTGCACTACATAATAACATTAGAAAGGTAAATAAATACCCATATTGCTGCTAATACCAGCAATTGCCAGTAATACCTTTTGGCCAAATTTTGGCCTTTTGGGGAATTGGCCAAATTTTTACTTGTTTAAATGCTATACATATACAATGTTTTTACTTTTTTGTGCACTGCTCTATTCAAAAATATAATTTGTCATTAAACCTTAAAAGGAAGAAAGTTTTTCACTTGCATGCATTCATCTGCCATCCATTCAGATCTATGTCAAATTTGAAAAATCATAATACACCACTGAAATGTTCTTGAGAAATGACCTGTTTTCTGAATTCCTAAAAATGTTAACAGCCTCTAATGCCATTAAATGATATTCTGTACTGTTTGTAGTTTGTTCAATTGGAAATCACTTAGATATATGTATCCATGCTATTATCACTTCATTTATATGACTATAATGGTGCACAAGAAACTAAAACATGCATAATACATTTAAAAAAAGGACATTAAAGGAAATTATATTACATAACTAGAATATTGTGAAAAAATATTTTAAAGTACCAACTCAATAGTTGGTAGCTACAAGAATTTGGTATATTTGTCAATGTAGGACTTCTAATAAGTTCTTTAAAATATAACCAAAGCAGTTGCTCCATATCCATTCATATATTCTTTGCATAAAATCAACACATTTTAATGAATTGAACAAAATTTAAGAAAAATAAAAAACAAATTAAAATTGGAAGCAATAGCAAGCCACAGGAAGCTGACACCATTGTATTATTTCTCATCTAACTTACCACCGCTCTTTTTTATCTATCAAACTATAATAATGATTTATTTTACACACACAGGTCACTGCAAGTACATGCGTTATATTTAAAAACTATTAAAAGTTCCAATCCCACATTCTTGACAGGACAAAATTAAGCACATCTGAGGGTTCAATCATTTAGAGAACCTTTTATTGCTAACTTTCTTTTGGTTCTCTCAAGCGCTGTGGCTCACCACTGACCTTACAGCACAAGGCATTTTGCGTGAAGCACAAAATGTATTTTCCAGGAATTTTTCTGCTATATAGAAAATCAGAATATCCTAACTTCATATAGAATTGAACATAAATTGGGATTATCAGGAAAATGATCAATAATGCAACTAAATATCAGTAACTCTTTGTCAATCTTAAAGCTATTCAAAAATAACTTTTACTTTGCTATCACTAACCTATTTTTATTAACCACCAGTCAAATTACTGGCTGGCTGTGTTAGAAAAATAACACCCCATTAGGCACATTAAGAGGCCTAGTAGCAATGTATTCTTGAATGCCCGCTTGAAATGGCCATTCCAATGCTCATTGGAGTAACAAAACTCCATTGGACAAAACACCTTTCTCCCTTTTCTTTCGAAATATGTAATCCTAGACATAGCCATTAGAGAGAAATTTTGTCCAGCCTTTAAAAAATAATGGGACTGAGAGCAGAACTTAGTTTACATGTCCATTTGAACCTATGCGCACTTAACTTAAAAATGTAGGCTTACTTGAAAGTTAAAATCTCAACGACAACAGTTAAACAATAGAGACTAGATCTAACAAAACCTCAGCCAAATGTGCTATGACAAAGGTGGACTTGAGTCCTAAGGAGCACCATATCATTTCAAAATAACACAGGTTGAAAAGTGGCGAATACCAAAATCTGCACTGGGGTTTAAGAGTGTCATTCCTGTCACCAGATTCGACAGATACGTGCACAATTAGCTGGGCAGATCATACCAAAGTAACTAAAATAATACAATGTGTACATGAAAATTTCGATGCTTCCTTGTCATCTTTTAAATGCATGTTTACAGGGTTTGTACTATATGGTAATGACTGTCAACAACACAACAATGCCAATTACGATGAGAATTAAGCACCACATTACCTAGTGCTCTCAATTTCACCACCGTAAGCTAAATTGCTATATACAATCCATTAAAAATGAGAATCAGCATTTCCTGAATGCATTTCACAAATGCTCAGCCTAATTCGGCACAGCTGAGATTGTTCTCAAACACACCTCTGGGACCTCCCACCAAACCTGACCCATCAGTTGGGAGTGAAATACTGAAACACTATTTCAAGAAGTGATATCAATGGTAGAACAAGCTCACATGTTACAGCATCAATGCTTTTTTTTATAAAAAGCACCTTGCCCAGTTGCCACCTGGAGTAGTTAGTCAGCAAAAGAATCCTTAAAATTAGCTGTCTCGGGCATAAATTTATGGAACTCACACAACATGCTGAAATGAAACAAGTACTTATGTAATTCCACACACATTCACACAGTGTGTGTATGAGGAATTACAAACTGGGTGTGGAATTACCAAGTTACTTATTTCATTTCAATAAAAGAATACTACCCATGATTCACCTCATATTTCAGTGAGTGACTCATAATCAATGGAAACAAATTACATAGCACTTTTAATTCTAAGGAATCACAAATGCCAAATGCATTAATAATACTTATTGTGCTTTAGGGCACAGTAACAAAACCTGGGTAACATTATTACCATGGTGAGCATTTTTCAACAGATTTTGTCATGACTTATACAGAAAGACATTAAATACCTTTCAATATTCTTCTATCTTCATAAATATATATTCCTTAAGCACATTAAACGGTGGGGACTGATGGAGTACACTTCCCTTTTCTTGATCATCACAAAAGTCTAAGACTGGAAGTGTTCCATGATTTCAGAGCTTATAACCAATTTTCTTCCCAAAGCCAAATGAGCTAGGGGCCTTCGAATATGGGGGTGGCGGGCCTTGTGGAGGATACGTTGAGTTGATACTCTGGCTGCTCAAGTTCACTTCTCCTGATGAGCGAGTGGGCAGAATAACTTCATGGAGGCTTTCATCATCATCATCACAAGGCTACAATAGAAATTTAAATATGTTAAGCATTTATTAAAAAATGGTAAAGAAATACAAGGTCTTTTGTCTCTCAAATTCGATAACATAAGTGTGGGATAAAAGAAATTAACCATTTATATCATATCACCACGTTTCCGCGCCGTACATAGCTACGGAAACGTTGTCACTGAAGCAGGAGGATAGACGTAGATTGGAGGCTTTTGAAATGTGGGTGTGGAGAAGAATGGAGAAGGTGAAATGGACCGAAAGGAAAACAAATGAGGAAGTACTAGAGATGGTGGGTGAGGAGAGGGGTTTGTTGAGAGAAATCCTATGGAGGCAGAAAAAATGGATGAAAGGCGTATTGAGCGGTAGTGGAATGTTGAAGAAGGTAATAGAGGGGAGAATGTTGGGCAGGCGAGGTAAGGGCAGGAACTGGATAGGGATGTTGGACGGGATGAAGGGAGGAAAGAAGTACACCGAGATGAAGAGGGACCTGATATAGATTAGTTGGATAGGTCGGGAGTCACAAAATGTTTATTTGATAGTTGTGTCCATCCAAAAACCTACCTTAAACTGTAGATTACCTAATAATTATCATATCACCACAAAAAATAGGGACATAAAATATCATTGGCAGTAAAAAATTAAAGTGGTATTGATTAAGAAGTGAAATATTCAAGAACTATTTGCTGAGAAACTCTATCCACAGAGGAGTACATGAAAGTGTTAACCCGCTTAATTTTTGGGATGAAAAACATAGTTTAGGTAAGGGGATAGAACTGCATATTTCACTAGTCTGCGAGAGAAATGAACTGAAGCCCAGAAGTGGCCATTACCAAGTGTACGAGGGTAATTCCAGAAGTACCCAACCCAACAAAGAAAACACAAAATTTTTGGAAAAAAATGTATTTATTTTTCAACATAATCCCCTTTCAGCTTTTCACACATTTCCCAGCAATGTTCAATATGTTCGATACCCTTTTTATAATAAGAACTGTCTTGCACCTCAAAATAGCACTAACTTCCTACATCACTTCTTCACGGTTGGAAAATCTTTGACCACGGAGCCATTTTTTCAAGTTTGCGAACAGAAAATAATCGGAGGGGCTAAACCTGGCAAATAGGGTGCATGAGGCAGCAATTCAAACTTTAATTCATGAATTTTAGCCATTGCAATAATGGATTTGTGAGCTGGTGCATTGTCTTGATGAAACAATGTCAACAAAAAATACTGGGACCGTAAACTTGTTTAAGTTTACGGTCCTGGTACTTTTTGTTTACATTGATTCACGACCGTAGCTACATTCCTTGTATATTTAATTTCATGAAACAACACATTCCTCTTGGTATAATGCGGCCGCTTTTGCTTGATTTCTTCGCTCAAATGTTGCCATAAGTTCGCGTGAAACTTGCCATTGATAGTTTTTCCTTTTTCAATGAAAATTATCCCATATTCATCCAAGAACACCAACACCATCACCTTGCCTGCAGATGAAGTGGTCTTTGCCTTCTTTGGAACCGGTTCTCCCTTTTGAATCCATTGTTTTGACTGTTCTTGTCTCAGGTGTGAAGTAATGGACCCATATTTCATCCATGGCTATGAAATGTCACAAAAATTCTGCTCTGTTGCTGTGAAACTTTACTAAACACTTGATTGAAACATCGTCACAACACTGGTTTTGCTCGAGTGTGAGCAAACGCGGCACCCATCATGCATACAGATTTCTCATGTCCAAATTTTCAGTTATTATGCAATGTACCGCACTTTTTGAAATGCCTATTATGTCTGCTAGCTCATGCACTTTTAGTTGATGATCATCCAGTATCACTTTGTGGATTTTCTTCACCGTTTACAGAGTCGTCACCTCATTTGGTCGACCAATGCGATGCTTGTCTTAACAATTCATGCGGCCTCGTTTAAACTCTGCTACCTAATATTTTACTGTTGTAGACGAAGGAGCAGACCCGCCCAGAGTAGAATCTAGTTCAGCTTTTATATTGGTTGGGCTGAGGCCTTTCAAGTGAAAGTATTGTATCACATAGCAATGACCAATTTTCACCATTCTCACAAATTCATTGAAAAAGTTCACTATTGATGGGTGCCAAACAAATACTAAACAACAAGGCATTTTCAAACTTGAAACATGCTTTATAGATTGCATACTTTCTAAGAGAGTGATATTTTTCAAACAACTACCGCCATCTATGGGTCTGGCCAGGTACTTCTGGGACCATCCTTGTATTTCAGAAGTCTTACCCCGAAATAACTTTAAACCCACTTCTACGGATTCCTTAGAAGAATATTGAATTAATTTATTTTGCTATTTATGCCAACCAAATGGTTTCCATAAGGATTTCCATACATTCCTGGATATTCAGCAATGTAGGCATTTTTTATTTCACACTTCTAGAGTATAAATTATACAAACAAGATAACATTCACCTTGTAAAGAGTGAATGCAAAAAAAGTAAAAAATATATATTTTTCAATAGTTATGTCTTCAAAGAAGTAATAAAATTAAAATAGTTATTTGCAAATAGAGCTATTCAAAAAGAAATATTTTTGGGCATTAGCAAACCATAGTATTAATGCTGTTGGTTTTGTTTTATTATTAGGTATCTGATCACAGATGGGAGCAATTCTTCCACAGCTATAAAAATCTTAACTATGCACAAATTTTAGTCGAGCAAGGCAATCTATTAGTGTACTATTAAATACTTAAGAGCATACTGTTTGTTCAACATAAAGTTCGATTCATTTTCAATTCAAGTAAACTAATTAAAAATGCCCCAAGAACTCTAAGAAATTTTTTAACTTAACAATAAATTCACACTGATAAACTATTTAATAAAATATTTACTAAAAAGAAAGGCCATCACCGGTAAATATTGATCATTCATATATGAAAAATATTAATGACCAATAAACAATTTTATTATAACATTAGGAAGCCTTAGTTTATAATATTATATTAATTTTCACCAGGACATAAACAAAGTTTACCTCATTACAGACTGCATTTTATGATTTTAACATCAAAGAAGTAAGCAAACTAATATGTCTGGGTGTTTAGATTGATTTTATTACATCATGGGAGGACCACATAAGTCAACACTGAAAATTAGGTTCAATCTCATTTTCAATCCATGTCTTATTCAGAGTCACATCCCTTAATGTGTAAATGACTGTCTACTAGAGTTTAGAGCCAAGGTTAACACATGTTATCCCTCTGAGAGATTCTTCTTCTAAGTGACCCTCTCATTATTATAAAAATGAAGAATGAGGGTTCCTTGTATTCTGCTAAGCTTTTTTAACATGTTTATTTTTCTAAGACCCAACTTTGAAAGCCCTCCTTGCAGGCTAAACCTTAAGGCTCAACATGGCCTGCTATCACCCCAGAATCACTATTATGATTATTCCAAGACCAAATGTAAGGTTAATTTAACCATAAGGTCTGGCCATACAAGTTTCGTAATAACCCTACTGTGATCCCTATCTACTCCATAGTAACTGATTTTGCAACCCACTGACTTGGACCCAATGTTTTTGCAAAAAGCAAGAGATTTAACCTGATGGCTTTGTATGTTTGCAAAAGAGTATTGCAGAAACCTGAAATTTGTTAGTAGCATAGGAAGCAGTGGATGTGGAATGTTAATTAACTTTAACTCACCCTGCAAATTCGTTAACATACCCATTACTTTCTGTTTTACCTGAATCTTGTCCAAGCCTTAGTAGGCACATAAATTCTCCGCTCCTTTATATCCCTACCGCCATCTCCATCTCCTTTTGCCATAAACATAACCCCTATCACTACCTAACCACATTGTAAATTATTGAAAATTAAGGTAATTTTCAAAATCAGTCAAAACAGTTATTGGAGGATACGAATATTGCAAAGCTGTTTTTTTGTAAATAGGATCAAGTTCCACAAAGTCAATTCACTTGCCACCTAATTAAAACTCTCCCAATGTTATGTGCACCTCGCTTCTCCCTCAAACGTGCTTAAAATTTTAGTACAGAAACCGAATGGCATGGCTATCCATCCACTTTCTTGAAATATCTCCCACTTGCCCAGGAGTACCATTAATATAGCTCTTTATCTTTAATTGCACAAATTACTCATTTCACATCTCATACAAAACCGTGGAAATATTACTTTGGGCAAACAAAATAACTGGCTAAAAGTTGGGCATAGTACAAAACGTGTACCAACAACATGGGGTATTATAATAAGCGATTTAATTTTTTTAATAGGATGGACTTTAACTGGAGTTACTCAAAAGGCTCTTAAATATTGAAACAAAGTATTCCTTTATACTAGACGTCAAAAACTCAAAATAAATAAAATTCACCAAGTCTTACAATATATTGGTGCATCTCGCTCGAAGCCGATGGTTCAGTTGGCAGAGGTACATAGTTCGTCACCTGAAAATGATACAAAGGAGTTAAATCGATAACGAACACAAATATAAAAACTACAATCATTGACGCGATAACTTAAACATGTAAATGATCTAGTTCACAGAATTGCAGACATTAACTTTCAAATTATGCTCGAACAGTACCAGAACTTACCTGATGAACAATAATTTGAGGTCTTACTGCGTAGCAGCACCGAAAAAACCAACAAGACGAAAGCATGACGACTACAAGCAATACACCAGCCCTGAAATAAAAATTTACAACAGTAACCATCATACTGGAAGAGGGGCCACAGATTCAGCCATTAGGCAATCTGAGTACTTGGCAATACTTACCAGAAGTACCACAAACTGTACACATTGCTACAGCACAAATTGTCCCCACAACAATATTGGTCAGAACTACAATAATTTCCTTTACAATAGTAACCGGATGCCTAAAAATATAAAACATATTGGAAGTTTCAAGCATAGAATACCTTCTCGGACAACTAAATAAATTAAATGTATAGTACTTATGGTGAAATAAATAATAAGAAAAAAGCCCAAATCGATATACTAATATTCAATATAACACATTAAGTCAAAATATTTTACGCATTCGAAGCCTGTCACACTTACATAACCACAATACAGTAAAAGTATAACAACTGTCAAGTATTTCACAAATACGTTACGCGCCATCTTACCGGCAGGTCTTTATTTCCACGATTTCCACTGACGCACTGCCGGTCAAATATACAGAAACTTAATTCCAAAATAATTATAAGATTACAAAATAAAAATCTCTTCTAATTTTACTTAATTTTTTAGAGGCTAAATTCTTTTAAATATTTATTTGTAAGTGCATTAGCCTTCATTGCGATAATGTAGTACATAAATGGCGCCCATTTGATTTGTACTTAATCACAAACACAAAGCGCAATGACAAAAATATAACTGTTTGTCGTTTTATAATCAACTCAATGGAAAACACATTTTCAAAGCATGGTATTCTTGGTCCTATTAAAAACAAAAGTTTTTCATCAAGGCCTAGTACGCTGAAATTTCTTTACCAGGATAATATCAAAGAAGAAGAAAAAGAACTGATATTGACAAATGTGTCGAATTCTTCGCGCAGATTGTGCATTCGTCCTCCGATTACAAAATATTTTAAAATGAAGAATTTCGGGGAAAACTCTGAACGGGTAGATGAAAAAACAGCAACTTAACCTAAACATATGCATAAATATTGGTAATTCAATATTTCTGATAATTAGGTTTGGATAGAACCGGGACGCAGCGTTTCAGTTAAATTGACATTTGAGCCAAACCCAAGCGAGAGAGTAAGACATTATAAAGATTATCTTCGAGTACTTTGTGAAACTGGAGAAAGTGAGGTAAAAAAGAATGTAGTTTCTAGCACAACACCAGGCTTATTTCAGGAGGAAGTGCTGCAAATACCACTTCTTGCCCTACCATATACCTTGCAATGCAATCTACCAGAAGAAATTTTCTTTGGCCATGTTCACCTGGGAAAAAGGTTGATTTATTTGGTGTCTTATGTTTTTTTTGAACGATGCATCTCAAAATATCATTTAAGATTTGCCAAATCAACATTAAAACTCAAATTATGCTATCAATTTTCATTAGATATCACACTTTTTATTAATAGGGATTCTTTTCGATCTCGTAATTGATCACAGAATTATTTTACAGGGTTCAAACAAGTTTTACCATTTCTCCGATGCCAGGAAAAAAGGTTACATATTTTATTAATGTTCCTGAGAAAAATACAGATTTCATCATTTATCCTTTATATGGTAATATTTCATGAGCATCATATGTTGCTTAATGGATCTATCTTTATATGAATATGGACACCATGTTACTGCCCCTTTTTCTCTCTTCTGTATTGATGCTACTCACAGAACTTTCATTATTATCGCAACTCATTTTAAAGTAAGAAACTATTATTATATAAATATTAATGGCTATATCAATTCTTCCTTTGAAAAGTTTCAAAGGGCATTCTTTTTATCACTAGCATTATAATGGCAAAAAATTATAAAAATAAAGAAAGATCTTTCTTCATGAATTAAAATTAGAACTATAATAATTTTCAAAATTTTCTCAGTGTTTTAGAGAACATAAGACATAGCTCATTAGGAGAGCAACAATTTTTAACAAAGTGTCTCGCAATTCCACAGGGACTTGTATTTCCTCCTTTTATATTTCCCTCAAACTCTTTCTTTAACTACTCACCAAAGACACTCTTGAATCTGGGTCTAAAGAGGAATAGACTGAATAGGGTGGGCAAATCAAATCGATGTTTTGAAACTCATGGAGCACATGGATCATGTCATCACCATCATGTTATACCTTGCTATAACTCCCTGTTGACACCTAGGAGGTACTTATTAAATAAATTAATTTTTTTAAGGATGTGATTTCATAGAATTACAATAGATGATGAAAGAGAACCATGGTTTAAATAAAAAATTATAAACTTGGAAGTATGTATCATTTAGCTATGGAAAGTTCCAGAATCAAAGATAAATGAAATAGAGTTAATAAATGATAAGTTCATCCAAGGTACATAACTTGTCCGCCTTCATGCTGTCTAAAACGCCTAATCTCTTCCTTCCTCAACTTTTCATTCTATCACTGCCTTCAACATACCATAACCTCACAATACGAGGTCTGTTAACAAGTATCACGAAGTTTGAATTTTGGTATATCATTTTACGGTTAGGTATATTTGGTTTTCAATTATTTTTGAGGCTTTATGTTAGTACTTATGTCTCTCACTTAAGCCGAAAAGTTCAGCCATTTTCATTGTTCAGTTAATTGTTAACAGCTGTTTCACTTGGACGTATTTTGGCTTGTCTTCATGTAGTAGACAAAAGTAATTCTCAGGATCATCAACAAAAGGATAGCGAGTAGGGCAAATGATTACTTAGGGGATGACCAGTTTGGGTTTAGGAAGGAGAGAGGCATAACAGTTTCAGGCTTAACTTTGTGGAATTCCTTCATCTCAACTTGACAAGCACCAATGGAATTCCATTTCTTGGCCACATTTCACTCAGGATTCAACAAATACTCTCCAAAAACAAAATCAAGACAGCATTTCATGGCACATACACTTTGAAAAACAACAGATTCACTCAAAGACAAAATTGACATAACGCAACAAAGCGGGGTTTCATAAATCAAATGCATGGTCTACAATGCCATCTACATGGGACAGACAGGGACGACAATTGATATTAGGATTAAAGAACACCAATCATGCTTCACAAAGAAAGACATGAGATCCCAATTCACCAAACACCTATTGGAATAGAATCATACCAGTAACTTCACAGCGGACATTCTTCACATAGAAAAGAAAGAACGCAGGTTGAATGCTTTAGAGTAGTTGGAAATTTGGTAATCCCTTCAATCAGACAGATTTGAGATGGTCAACGAAACAATATACCTCTCCTGTTCCCCCCTCCTAAAATTTCCAAAAGACTCCAATGTCTTCACATACCAACCCCACCCCCACAGTGATGACCATTGACCATCCCTAAATGAATTTCAAATCACTTAAGATAAACACCCCCTCATTAAATGAAAAACACAATGTGTTTTCTTTCTGCTAATCTTTCTAAGAATGGTGGAGGGATACATTGTGTTCTTCATTTAATGAACATAAACTTCCACAACCTTGAGCCAGAAACCATTGAAAGCATACCCTCCCCCTCCCCTAGCCCACTAATAGGTTGCTGCTACAATACTCAATGTACCCTCTCTCCCTCACTCCCCCTACCATCCCCTCCTCTTGGAGCAAGGCTATAAAAATTTTTCATGTATGTTACCTGATGAAGATGCACAGCATTAAAACAATGGTCGTGTCAAGTATTAAATCTTTATGTGGAAGTGCAAAGTTTATTTTTCTACCCTCATTAGGGGAGAGGCATGTGTGATGCCATTATAGTAATGAGATCACTAATCGAGAGGAATATGGCATACAATCAGGATGTATTTATTTGTTTCATAGATTTCGAAAGGAGTTTGATAGAGTGAATTTGGAAAAACTAATTGATACATTGCAGAAAATAGGAATTCATTGGAGGGACAGGAGGCCAATCTACAACCTGTACATGTCTTAGACTGCTCTGGTGCGAGTGGGGAACAGAGTCTGGATGGGCAGTGTTAGGAAGAGGTGAAAGGCAGGGTTGCCCATTATCACCTGTGCTATTCAACCTATATGTAGAAGAAATGATTGATGAGGCATGGGAAGAATTGGAGGTAGGAATGTTGGAGGGGAATTAGTTAAATCGGTTAGGTTTGCTGATGACCTAGCTTTAGTCGGTCAGTCAACCAAGGGATTGCAAGCATTACTGAGTGAATTGGAAATTCAGAGTGATAGATATGGAATTGAGGATCAATATTAATAAAGCAAAGGTTATGCGATTTTCCAGAAAGAAAAAGGCTAAGCTAAACATTAAATAGGAGGGCAAAAACTAGAACAGTTTACGTAGGTCCGAAGAACAGTTTATTCACCTTGGAAGTATTTTGGGACAACACAGCCACAGTAGTAGGGATGTAAGGAGAAGAATTGTGCTAGACAAAGAGGCTTTCACAAGGAAGAGGGAGTTGATGAGAGGGACGTTGAGTAAGGATGTTAGGAAAAGACTCATAAAAACTTTGACATGGAGCGTAGCTATGTACGGCATGGAAAAGTGGTGACTGAAGCAGGAGGACAGACATAGATTGGAGGGTTTTGAAATGTGGGTGTGGAGAAGATTGGAGAAGGTGAAATGGACCGAAAGGAAAACAAATGAGGAAGTACTAGGGATGGTGGGTGAGGAGAGGGGTTTATTGAGAGAAATCCTATGGAGGCAGGAAAAATGGATGAAAGGCATATTGAGCAGTAGTGGGATGTTGAAGAAGGTAATAGAGGGGAGAATGTTAGGCAAACAAGGAAAGGGCAGGAACAGGATAGGGATGTTGGACGGGATTAATGGGGAAAAGAAGTACACAGAGATGAAGAGGGACCTGATGTAGAGTAGGTTGTTAGATTGAGTTTTGTTAGGAGTCACAAAATATTTATTTAATAGTTGTGTTCATCCAAAAATCTACCTTAACTGGTAGATTACTTACTTAACAATAATAATATTTGGAATGCTCTTTAGAAGATTAATTAGATTAAATTTCAAAGAAGATAAAAAAAATCCCTAAATAAGCTAGCAGACTCTTATATTGTATACTTAGGAGTCTTGAGCGAAAAGGATACACCTCAAGTTATAACTGTAGAATTTATACCCTCTGCTTACAAAACGGCGCAATTGGCAATTCAAGTGGGTATACCAACTTTTTCCATGACACCATATATAATTAAGCTCATTGGAATTTGCAAACCTTGGAAAAAATTACAAGAGCCAGTAAATTTAAGGTATGCAATCATTAAAATGCAATATTAAATATTATTTTTTACAAGATTAGACCAATTTTGTCTAAGTTACATTTTCAAATTCATTATTCATTGCATTGTTCAGTGCATTTTACCTGAAGATGCCATTTGAGTCTGCATTATGTGTTTATCTCTTTAAGTTTCAATTTTAGATGATCTTTTGAATTTCAGATTAATGCATCAACATTATGATAAATCATTAAATCTTATAAATCCAACGACAATCAACAAACAAAAGTCAAAGACACAAGAAATTCCATTGAATACAATCTATGGAGTATCCAAATTTCTTTCCAAGAAACCAACCCAGGAAAGAGATCCATATTTTGATTTGTTAGGTTAGTATTTTCCACCAGAATGCTAATTTTTATTGAGTGGGACAAAGAATAATAAATCCATTACTGCTTTGAGTGATGTAATTTTGGCATAAAAACACTAGCTCTATCGTCACTCTCAAGTGTATTTTTCAAAATAGATAATGATTAAATATCATTGAAGATGCCTTGTAAGACACACCTTATCTATGTATGTGACAAATAAGTATAAAAGAGAAATCTGTTTTTAGTAGCCTCAACATACTTAGAGGAGTTTCAAGTGCATAATATTTGAATTTGATTGGGTAGCAACAAATGAGTAGGTCCCTTTAACTTCCCCAATTCTTAATTCGAAACTTTTTCTAGCAAAAATTATTTATTTCCACATGCATAGGTAGTTTAGAAATTCCCTTCCATTAGCTTTTTGATAAACAGCTAGAATATATTTTGGCATTTTAAGGTTTAACTAAGCTTAATCTGCTGAATTTCATTTTGAAATAAACAAAGGGCCATTGGGAATGTATCAAGAGGAGGAGAATGCTTATGCTAGCGAGTTGGAGAAAGAATTCAAGGCAAAAGTCAATGCAGAAAAAGAGAGAGCTCAACTTTTGTTCTACAGGAATGAAATTTTTGTAGGGCCATCTCTTAATGATCCCCAAATTGAAAATATGGCAGAAGTCATTGTCGAACGAATTGCAGCCAGAAAAAATTATGAGGTAATCCATTAATTTAAAAAATTGTGATGCCTTGAGTTTGTTGTTGATATGTTCACTTTCCTTCTCAGGACTTGAAAAGGATAGAAAAACTAGAAGTTCTTCTCAGTTGCCAAAATCCATGGCAACTAAGAAGAAGGGTGATAAGGGATATTAATGAGGTTAGTATGATTATCCATGGCATGTTTAGATACATAAACGAGAATATTATAGAAGATATCAAATAATTATTTGGCCCTGATGTTGCAATTCAACATGATCTTTATTTGTGAAAGTGATTTTAAATGGAAATTTTAGACCTGATATTGCATTAGCTACTTTTTTTATTATTTCAGGCTCCTCAACCAAAGTTCACTTCCAATCCAGAAAACATGTGGTTCTTTCGTTACCGAAGTCTCTCTCGTTTTGTACAGTTGGTGCGCAAAGTAATAATATTGAATCGCCTGATGCGAAGATTACATTTACTAAAGGTATAAATTTGCAATTTCATAGATATAATTAAAAGGGTTCTTAGGTAATCAAAAGTCTAATTAGTTTAGTATTAAGGTAACATAAACTAAACTAATTCCTTTTAAGGATGCATTGCTCAAAGAACTGAACTCAACAGGACTGAAGACACATGTAAATCCTAAAGAAGAGAGTTGACATGAATATTTAAATGAACAGTTATAAATAAAGTGACAGTAATTCATGAAAAATACTAAATCACTGGAAAAATAAAAAGAATGAGGGTTTTTTATATGAAATAAGCCAATTCCCATTATCAAAGTTATGATAAATTCCTGGCTGAGGAGCATACTTAAAAACTGAGTGAATATTTTAAATTACAGTTCATGAGTCAGCTGCTTTGAGTATGAGACTATATTATTTGGTAATCTACCGGTTAAGGTAGGTTTTTGGATGGTCACAACTACCAAATAAACATTTTGTGACTCCAAACAAAACCCAATCCAGCAACCTACTCTACATCAGGTCCCTCTTCATCCCTGTGTACTTCCTTCCTCCCTTCATTCCATCCAACATCCCTATCCTGTTCCAGCCCTTTCCTCATTTGCCTAACATTCTCTCCTCTATTACCTTCTTTAACATCCCACTACCGCTCAATATGCCTTTCATCCATCTTTCCTGCATCCATAGGATTTTTCTCAACAAAGCCCTCTCCTCACCCACCATCTCCAGTACTTCCTCATTTGTTTTCCTTTCGATCCATTTCACCTTCTCCATTCTTCTCCACACCCACATTTCAAAAGCCTCCAGTCTGCGTCTATCCTCCTGCTTTAGCGACCACGTTTCCACGCCGTATATAGCTACGCTCCATATCAGAGATTTTATGAGTCTTTTCTTAACCTCCGTACTCAACGTCCCCGTCATTAACTCCCTCCTCCTTGAGAAAGCCTCCTTACCTAGCGCAATTCTTCTCCTTACGTGCCTACTACTTTGACCATGTTTGTCGAGAACACTTCCGAGATACGTAAACTGTTCTACCTGCTCTATTTTTTCCCCTCCTACTTTAATGTTTAGCTTAGCCTTCTTCTTCCTGGAAAATCGCAACACCTTTGTTTTATTAATACTTATTAATTCTCATCCCATATCTATCGCACTGGACGTCCAATTCACTCAGCAATTCTTGCAACCCCTTGGCTGACTGAGCAACTAATGCTTGGTCATCAGCAAACCTAACCGATTTTACGAATTCCCCTCCGACTTTCATTCCCACCTCCAATTCTTCCCACGCCTCTTTAATCATATCCTCCGCATATACGTTGAACAGTACCGGTGACAATGGGCAACCCTGCCTTACCCCTCTTCCTAACACTACCCATCAAGACTCTACGTTCTCCACTCGCACCTGAGCAGTGTGTCGCACCAGACATGTACAGGTTGTGGATCAGTCGCCTGTACCTCCAATCAATTCCCATTTTCTGCAATACACGCATTAATTTTTCCCAATTCACTCTATCAAACGCTTTTTCGAAATCTACGAAACAGGCAAATACGTCCTGATTGTATTCTATATTCCTCTCGATCAGTGATCTCATTACTGCAATGGCATCACGCGTACCTCTTCCTTTCCTAAATCCAAACTGATCATCCCCTAAGTAATCATTTGCCTTACTCTCTACCTTTTTGTTGATGATCCTGAGAATAACTGTAGCTGCTTGGAATATTAAGATTATTGTTCTGTAATCCTCACATGATGTAGCCTTTACCTTTTTCGGAAAAGGAACTAACACTGATCTCACAAAATCTTCCGGCCAGATTCCTTCCTCATAGATACTACGAATCAGTCCATATAGAGTGTTCTTCCCACATTTTCCTAAACATTTCAATAATTCCACAGGAATGTTATCCACCCCCACGGCCTTATTTGCTTTCATCTCCTTTAATGCCCTTTCTATTTAAATAAAACAGTTTCTGGTGTAACTTGGTGGAAAATCTTCATACTGACTTTTAATAATCAAACAACTTTACATTTCCACATAAACTTATGTGTTTATGTATTATGAGTTTATGTGGAAAAGTAAAGTGGTTTGATTATTAAAAGCCCTTTCTATTTCATCTTCGAGCATGCCTTGACCTAAGCTATCTTTATCTACGTCATGTTCCGTTTCTATGTCTAACCTTGTCGGCCCAAGTTCTCTACCACACAGTGTTTCTATATATTCCTTTCTTCTCTCTTAGATTTTATCTGGTTCGATTATTTTCTTACCCCACTTATCTTTAACTGTTAGCACAGATCTTGCATTCTTACTTCCCGATAATGACTTAACCTTGCTGTATAGAGCACCAATTTCACCCTTCTTCTGTAAACTTTCCATATCCTCGCATTGCGTTTTCCACCATTCTTCCTTTGCTTTATTTGGGGCCCTTCTCAATTTAATGTTTAACTCTTTGTACTCAATTTTGCCTCTGTGTTTACATTCTTCCATCTTCTTCTCTCCTCCATCTTTGCAATCATCTCATCTGTTACCCATGGTTTCCTTATCCTTTTCCCATTAACGGTTTCTATAGTATCTTCAGCGGCTTTTGATATCACTTTCTTGATACATTCCCATTTTTCTTCGATAGTACTCAGTTCTTTACCGTCATCCATCATTTTCTCTACAGCCTGCTGATACTCCTTCCTCATTAATCCATTTAATGCTTCTACATTCCATTTCCTAACCCGCTGTCCTTGCCTTATCTTCTTGAAACAGACGTTACATTTCATAACAACTAAATTGTGGTCAGAGTCCGCATCCGCTCCTGGGAAACTGCGAATTTATCACACTGTTCCTAAACCTGTGCCTAACCATAATATAATCTAACTGATACCTTTCTGATTCACCTGGCATTTTCCATGCATACCTACGGCTTTTGTGGTGTCTAAACCATGTGTTGGTGATGACTAACCCCTGTCTCCTGCAGAATTCAATTGCTTTCTCCCCACGTTCATTCCTCGTGCCTAACCCATAGTCCCCCACCTGACCACCCTCTCTTCCTTCGCCTACCGTCGCATTCCAATCCCCCAACACTATCAAATGTTTCCCTGCAGGAACACACGCGAATATATCCTCTAACTCATCGTACATCCTATCGACTTCTTCCTCCTTGTTGTTGCTCGGTGGCATGTATACCTGAACAATGACCAAGTTCGTCAGCTCTGCTTTAATCTCTACGAGTAAAATTCTATCAGTTGCTTGCTCTATGTTGACTACGCTTCTTCCTACCCATTTATTTAATATTACGGCAACCCCTCATTGGCTCTCGTCCCCGCCGCTGTATATCACTCTATAATTGCACTCCAGTAATCCCCGCTATCCTTCCATCTCACCTCGCATAGACCTAAAACATCTATCTTACCTCTTTCCATCTCTCTCTTAATATTCTCTATGAGACAAACAAGGTAAACTAAGGCATAAAAAATATTAATGGATATTAAAAAGCAGTTCTACAGAGGCTGGAGAAATCTATTCTTGCCTGAGATTTGTTTATTTAATCCAACAAAATAAAGCGGCTTGCTGATTTAAAAGGCACCATCAAATTATACTTTCAGTGGTTCAAGGAACAGGGCAACAACTTGCCTTCAAATGACTGAAGAGAGATGTCGACCACACTGGATACTAAAGCAATCACAGTACTGTATACTTGAGCAATTGTACTGTAGACCTGGCAAATGCTGCTCTATTAAAATGCTAATTGTAGTTATGGGTACCGCAGAGTATAAATCAAGATTTATCCTTCATGGATGGATGAACCAATTAGCATTGTAAGGAATAACTTGGTGGAACACTGCATGATTGAATAAAAATTCAGTTTCCTCTTCTGCATCCCAGGTGACTCTTGAAAAAATATTTAACATTTTGTGATCTAATACTGATAACAAAGAGGAATTAGGTCTTTTTGCCCTACACCAAAACTTGTTTCAGCCACTTTAAAAGCACTGCAATAAGCTTCAGATGAAACCGACAAACAAAATGAATTCTCTGTTGTTTTTATAAAAATAGGCTGACTTTGTAGGCATCATTTTTTCATTTCTGGAAGCATTTTAAGGTCAAAGTGATTTTTCATTGCTAGCTGATTACCTTAATTAGGAGTGCACCATCTGGATGTCTGTCATTGGAGCTTACTAATTCCCTGTTCTTCCTTGAGGGTGAAAGACTTCTCTTGTCTTCTTAAATTACCTCTTTTTCAATAGTTATCAGGAAATTAGTACAGTTAATAATGAAAATCAACAATTTCAACTGGAGGGGTATATATACTCTCTCCTCCTGTCAATATTCAGAGGGTCTCTTGTCATCACTCCATGGAAACCTGCAAAATAAGCTATGGCACTTTCACATGCTAAGGAAATTAACTTTGACAATTTAAAAAAATAAGGTTGAATCCATATAAGGAATTGTATTATATGTTTCTTAAAACTTGACTTTAAAACTTTTAACAATTGCCATTTCAAAGAGTAATTACATAAAATATGTTGTAGAACTCCTTTCCAAAACTGCATTAAGACTTCAGCAAAGAGACCACTAAGAATTAACTCCACATTAATCTGTGCAAAGTACCAAAATACTGGTAACATATGGTAACATATATCTTGAAATGAGCATTAAAAGGAACTATCTTTCATTTCCTCAAAAGGTCAAAACAAGACTTTAATTTTTGTAGGAAAAAACGTACTCTATGCTGCCTGTACTTAACTCAATTGGAGAGTGGGTGCCTTGTGCTAGCAACTTAATTATCAAGAGGTCTAAATTCCTCCTAGGAAGTGAATACTGCAAATAGAAATCAGTTTCCAAAATTTTATTGCCAGTTTATTTACAGATTGACAACAAGTTTAGATGTGATAAAAAGAAAACAGCAAGTACTTTTCTTTGCTTAGATAAAATTAATTCAACTGAAGATAAAATGAAATAATAAACTGAGCTTGACGAATGGCTCACCACTAGTGTATTCAAAAACAAATTAAAGTTGAAATTCATATTTATTTTCCACTTACAGATGGTATATGTGAGCATCTCACCAGCGAACACTGGCAGGTCATTGATGAATAGTTCACAAATGTATTGGTAACCAGATAAAATTTTAATATTTATAAAAATATTCTTTTAATTGTTTCATGGTTTATCAACTCAAAGAATACTGTTAAAGCATAATGGAAGATAGAGAATCATCACAATTCACATTTTCAATCACTATTTCATAATAAAAATACAAAACTATAGATTATCATACATCTCAAAATGATTAGCTCAAGCTAAAATTCACATTTCAGAACAAAATAAATATAAATAAATAGGTACACTTAATCTGCATAAAACTTGCAGCATAAGTTCCTGCAAGTTTAACATCTCACAGACTAATTAAATGCGATTGTAATATGGAAATAAGCCTATTAACTGAAAACAATTTAAATATAATACAGAACAAACGAGCTTTCGGGGAAATCATAGACAGTTTCAAGTAAGTTTACCAGAAATATACTGGCATGAAGCCCAGCTTAAGTAGGCAGAGGTATTAAAAAAATTACTCTGATGAAGATCCCTTTGGTACTTTAAAAATATTATTTTTAAATTTATGATTAGCTCTTTCTCTCTCACTCATAGAATATGCATAACAGTGGTTCTAGAATATTCAAGAAGTTTGGAAAAACATATTTACATCCTCTTTACTTGGCATAAAAAATTAAATAAAAATTCTCTCATTTTCTACAATAATCTCACCATAATGACATGATTTGATTTGAACTTCATGTCCATTAATCTAAAAGAACAATGTCAATATAAATAATTTTTTTTTAATCCTAGCGGAAGTAAAAATCTGGATACATACATCACATGATTGTTTCTGAAATTTGTGGCATTTACATAGAGGCACATGAGAGGTGAAATGTTCAGGTAATCTTTCCTTATTTTACTTACAACCATACTGCATATAAAATGCAAACTTGAGCTTTTCAATATGACGGCACAGCTTTATTGCTGGATCCAACTTCAGATTCAAGTGCTCTTGAACAGTTGGCAGATTCAGAAGCATAAATGCCTGCCCATCAATTTCCTGTGGACAAATGACAATGAAAATTACTTGGTCAGCAGTTAATGAAAAAGTCAAAAATAAAAATCCATTTTTCAAGCTTTGGTAATACATTATCTTGGGGTTTACATACTCTCCTGAGTGACTACATTATGAACAGTAAGGAATAACCTTATCACAACTATTTGCCTCACAGGGTGAATTAGGTGACTTGGCCAATCACACACAACCCAACCCAATACAACAAAAGAAGAAGAGTTATCACATTTTTAAAGAGGGAATGAAACATTGGCTCAGGTGGGAGAGCAACTTAAAAAGGATAGGAGAAACAATAAAAGAATTGATAAGGAACAAAAATGTAGGGATAATTAATATCCTGGCAGAACTACAAAAGGGTATAATTAAAAGTAGAAGGAAGATTTGTGATGGGATCATTTGTGGCATTTACGAGACAGGACTTATCCAGATGACACCATTTGATCAGTGATGATTCCCATCCCAATCCAAGAAAAAAGCAGCAGTGTATGAAGACTAGGACCATAGTTTTGGTTTCACATGCAGCTTCAGTAGTGATTGGTAATATCAACAAAAGGATGGGCAAGAAGAAAATTCATTACCTACATGATAATAAGTTTGAGTTCAAAAAGAGAAGAGATATAAATTGCAGCAGTGAAGTCACCTATAAATATAAAGAGCAACCAAGATGCAATTGTTTGCTCTGTGAATTTTGAGATGCTTGAAAAAGTAAGTGGGTAAAATTAGTGAATGTACGACAGAAGATGGGGGGTAGACTAAGGTGGTCACTTATTTGTCCCAGCTGAACAGGTGCAGGTAGCAGATGAAAAGTAAGGCAGAGTGGTAAGACAATGCTGCCCATTATCACCTTTGCTTTTCATTGTAAATCGTAAACTTTCTATTATCCATGCCAATGGATGCACTATTAAGTAGGGATAATTGAAATAAATAGATAACCAAAATGAAATGAAAATATGGTTACAGTAGAAACAGGTCATGATAAACGGAAACTCTTCTTTTCCATTCTGGGGGATTATTGTTCCAAGATTTTTTAGCCATTGAAATTAAATTTTTCCATTTTTTAGCCATTTCATAAAGATGGAATTATAAATTTACAAGAACACAAAACTATCATGAGGTAAATAGCAGAACATAACTTCCTCAGAAAGCTAAAACAATCGCATAACCAGGAAACACAAATTATGAGCGAAGGATGAATTTTAGTAAAGGATCGATGATAAGGATTCATATTCGTCATTTGATAATGCGGTAATGAAATAATGCGGTGTAGAATTTTAATGACTTATTTGCTGCTTAGTAAAACTATATATACCTTATATATACACCTTAAAGAAGAATATAGAACTATCAGGGCTAATAAATTAGAGTAAAATGATAATAGGGAAAGTATGGATCGTACAAAATGGTATAAATTAAAACACTAATACAATTGACAACCTTTGATTTTGTGATCAAAATTGAAAACTTTTAAGAAAGTACAGGTATTTCAAAAGTGTACTAAGTTTCAAAGCATTTACTAGCAATTATCTTTTCGATTATGAAATATTAAAATTTTGACGTGATTGGAAGAGAGTATCACAGATAATCCAGAAATGTATAATCAAGAGTTTACTGCAGTTAGAAACCTGCACAGATTTAGTAAATCTATGGATGTCTTTAATTATCAGGAGTTGGGCATGAGCCTTACAGTTTGTAGCTGAACCCCCTACCCTCTAGGATGATATACCCAAGAATATAAAGATAGCCATTACCCTCATGACAAGCCTTTAGAGCCCATTTATAAGCAAAGAATGCTCCAAGTCACCCACAAAACCTTGAGGCATGGGAGTAATTCCCACAGTTACCAAGGGGTGGGGTACTTCCATCTCATTTTTCATTTCCCATTATCATCTACTGACCGGAAAATTATATTGTTTATATTGTTAGATGGGATGGTCAATTCACGTCACCCAGGATTCGAACTCTCTCTGAGCAGCAGTCGAACACTCCCTGGGTGGCCAAAATTAAGTAAAGGTGCTGAGGGCGGTGACCTACTCACCTCTTCCCCTAAGCGGGCAGCGAGGTGCGCGCAGTCGTGGGTGCCCTTGATGTAACCGGTGACCTGGTTGACGGACCATTCGAGCGGATTGGAGCCGAGCCAGGGGTGCGGTCGCCCCGCGGCGGCCGGTTTGGGTGGGAGAATGCTGCCCATCTGGAGGGGGGGCGGCGGCTGAAGTGCCGGCCGGGGCGGAGGGGGGGGTGGGGGAGGGGGTGGTGGCGGGGGTGGGGGAGGAGGTGGCGGGGGCGGCGCCGTCTGGCTGGGCGGGGGGCCGTGGAGATTCTTGCGGAGAGGCGGCCGGCCCCTCGGAGGCCTCCCCGCGGTCAGGCCGCCGGCGCCTCCTCCCCCGGCGCGCCCGCTGCCTCCCTCCGCCTTGCCCCACCGGCCCGCCCTCATCTGTAGCGCGAAGTTGGGCAGCTTCGCCCCCCTTGTCTTCATCTCCATGCGAGGAACCTCTTTCTTGACGTACTTCCTTTTGAACACGGCTCCGCCTACGGATCTGTTGTTCTGAGGGGTGGAGGCCGGCGGTCTGGGGGCAGGTCGAGATTCCGAACCACTGCCTTCGCTCTCATTGCCTGGTGAACACGAAAAGTCAGGCTTACCGTACCACTCTTTTGACCAACACACAAGAGCGTGCAATGCTCTTTTCAATATGATTGTTTCAATAACCAAATTTATTTTAGAGATGGTTGAGGCTGATACCCCGTGGAAATCCATTTGTAACACACACACACAAAGAATCAAAGACAGGGTTTCCACAGGAAAGTTATTATTTTTTTCCAGCAAAGAATTTACCAAATTTAAATTGATGCCAATAATAACCAATCTCAAAGTTACAGAAGACCGTCAAGATGGTGGTGGTGGATTTTCGTAATCATTTCCAGAACTGACCATCAATTAATAGAAGAATTGTGCAAGTAAAAGCTAGGCAACTGGCAAAGCTTTTAAGAGCCAAAGATGAATTTACCAGAAAATGGCCATAACATATTGGATTTAAAATTTAGGATGGATCTAATTTTGCTTAATCTTTCATTTTTTGTGGAGCCAGAAAACCAAATTGGATCATAAAAAACTTGAATATATGAATAAAAAAGTAGAGCAGAACCTTGCTTTGTGAGCACCTTAGACAGTGAATAATTCGCATAATGAGGAAAAACATTTTGACCAAAATGACTCACTTAACAAGCGACTTTTCGCATAATGAGTGACAAGGAGAGGGGGACTTCTGGAATTATAGCATACCGGCTGCTTCAGTTCATGTTTAGCTCTCATCCCAATAGCATCATAAGGTCGCTTGTGATCACATAATTTACCAAACTGGTTTTCAAACATTGTTTGTGAAAATTTTTGTGTCTGGTGTAACTTAATAGAATTAACATTACATAGTGATATGAAATGAACTGTATCCCTCCCACTTCCCACTCCTAGAGCTACCACTCTTTCAAGTCAAAGATTGACACCAAAAGCTGTACTTCTCTTTCCCCCCCATATACTACATTTGAACCTTTTTACCCCTCCACCCTCCCTCTCTGACCAACTCTCCTACCCCACTCAGATGGTATATGTACCAAGTTGGCTTCTATGAGGACCATCTGATGATCACATTCACCATGGAAACCTGGGTTATTTTCTAAATTAAGTGTGTGGAATTATAAAGTCAATAATTTCCTTTCAATATTGTTTGTGATTTTTTGCGCAAAGTTTAATAATATTTGGTGCATAGTTTTAAACATCTCCCCACAGGAAAATCCACAAGAAGACAGCCATAAGAGAATAAAAATAGGATCATCACACATCTGTATAAGATTTTTTACTAAGGCCATAAACAAAAAATCCTAAGTACAAGAATTTCTAACACTGATTGAAGCTGCACTAAACAATGATGAGTTATTATTCATAATTCATTTGAGTAAGACCATTCTTTAATATTTTTAGCAGTGATTGCATTCCTCTGACTCACTGAAGAGTCCAATGCTCTATGTCTGGACTATCATATCTCCCATTGTCATATTATTTCTTATATTTTACATTGTATAATCTTCATGGAAAATACACTTATTAAGCGAATGTCTAATACTGAATTAGCTTGCAGTCAGATAATTTGATAGTGCTGTCATAAAAATTGACTGGTGATAGATACCTGTTGGGTGGGTGGGAGAAGAACCCTTTCCCTCAGCAACAGGAGAAGATGGTGCAGTCTCATCACAGCCATCAACATCCATTGCACCCTCATCCGATGCCCTTTGTGCTTTGATGCCTTGTATGCTTGCAGTAGATGTGAAAAGCCTTCTCCGTCCTCTCTTGCGTCTCTGTTTTGGCTTTGAAACCAAATTGCTAGCTTCCCCTTTGGGCCGTCCAATTTTTCTCTTACCTCTCAGCCAATACTGAGCTGCAAACAAGAATTTATGGGCAATTAGGTAACTTACCTAAGTACTAATAAAATGCAATAATTGATTCCAAAAAGAACAATGGAACATTCCAAAATTAATTCATACGGTATCCAATGAAAATTTTATAAAATAATACAAATCATTGGGGCACTGAAGTAAAACTGATAATGAAACAGCATCCTACTGGATGGATGCAAATTTTTACATATGTACTGCATCTACATCTAGAAGGTACATTTCCTGAATCTTCATCAATGTCTATACACATTCTAAACCAATCTTCCACATTATTTTTTAATAAATGAGAGACAAGTTAAGTTCTAAAATATGCAAGGTCATAAACATCCTTTAGGTTCTCACCACAAACACTTACTAAATTTGGTCTTGGATAGGACACTGCACTCTGCGGGACACTTCTCTCCCACCAATTCAGGTCCAAACATGTGAGGACAGCACTGAAGCTTATTACAAATATCCATGCAAAAAGCTGGTATTTTGTCAGCTGATGTCACAACAGCCACACTGGCTCGGTAACTGTTCAGTTTGTACCTATGGAATAAAAAAGGGAGAAAAATTCATCCAGATATAAAAATACACCAAAGGCTGTAAGTAAAAAAATAAAATATACATTAATTTGTTCCTCCATAGTTTAAAATGCAATGTAGGAGCATTTGGAACAAAAAGAGAGGAGTGTTAGGCAATAGAAAAAATTCGGATTGAGCACAGAGAGATGGATTGAGTGAAATAAAACTGGAAGTATATAAAGAAATGAATATTGAAACATGGAAATATAACTATAGGAACAGTAAATTGAAAAAGGACAATAACACCATAAATTACAGGTGATTAGGAAGATTTATCTGAGAAAAAAGGAAGAGTATTAGCACAGAATTAGGTAGAAGGAAGTACAAGGAGAAAACCAATAAACTGGTGGAGGATGCATTGCCAGAACATGGAGATTCTACAGAGGAAGGATGAAATGGGTACACCACACAGAAAGGTGAAATCACTATCAGAAACCAGGAAACAATACTAAAAGGATCTAAATGATAAAAATATTGGGCCAGCAACTTCAGACATAGAAACAGATAATGTTCCATGCTGTTTCCAGGAATTACCAGCACGTAGGTTGGCTTATTGGGCAACAGTTTCACCCCAGTCCTGGAGGCGTCTTCAGGTCTAATTGACCTTCGTTGCAATTTGGTCACTACACATAGGGGATGCTGACTGGCCCGGAGAACTCTGATTGGCTGTTCCTTGGCGATAAGGTAGAATTACCCTTTACCACACCAAAGTCAGGGTTTAGCCACCCTCACAGTTGAAATTGTCAGACTTTCTCATTATTTCTACTGCTTCTCTTATGAGTCTCGGGAAATAGCATTTCCCCTTGTCAGCATTTTTGTTTGGTCGAGCTCAATTGTGTGCCCTGGTTGCAACCAAGCAAGTTTGGCAATTGCCGAGAGTCTGAACAGAATGATGAAAAATCCTAATATATGCAACCATGAGGACTTTGACATGGAACAGGGTAATTCCACCTTACCACCAAGGAACAGCCAATCAGAGCACTCCAGACCAGCATGCATTCCCTATACATTGCAGCCAAATTGCAGAAAAGATCATTTCAACCTGAAGATGCCTCCAGGGCTCTGGGTGAAACTGTTGCCCAACAAACCAACATAAATGACAGTAATTCCCGGAAGCAGCAGGGAACATTCATCAGATAGATGTCTCAAAAACCTTAAGATTAGAAACAAAATATGATGTAGATTGGGATAGTTTAACATAAGGCAAAAGTGATTGGTAGTTAGAAAGGGCATTTAGGCAATTGAAAACAAATAAGGCCATAGAAAACATTCTCATGGAAAATTTAAGAACCCATTTCTGAGCCATTTTGCATTCTCTCACCTACATATATGCTACTTGTGGATTCGGGGAGGGTTTCAATCACTAAAACAGAGAATTAATTTTGAAACGATTGGCTGTGGGAAGCATTGTGAGTAGGGATGGGATAATTAAAGAAGTGGGAGATTTAGTAGAGTAGTGATGGTTGTTCATGCAGAGGGAAAGGGTGGTGGTGCATTTACCCACTTATAGAAGGCAAGATAGGAGTTACAGGAGAGGCAGTAGATAATGTTTTTTAAGGTGCAGGTGAAAATGACATAAATATGAATTTTGGGTTAGGATTTTTTGGAGGCAAGGAGTTGACAGGTCAAAAAAGATGACAGCATTTGCAGCATGGGCGGTTATACAATGCGGAGAGGGGTGGAGAAGAGATGGGAGCTTGAAGGTGGCCTCGTAGATTTTAAAATGTTGCACAATTTTAAAAGGCATTTAAATGAGGCAGAGAGGCAATTTGGGAATAAAGGTGATGTGCACTCATTGCTTTATACAGATACTTATATATGCATGTAAGGTTTGACTTGAGTCCCACATCTTAGGTCAATTGCTTTTTGTGAATCGCAACAAACACAGCTGAAGGCGACCTTAATGACTAGCAGGACAGGCCTAAGTATAAAACCACAAATGAGTCTGTTGACAGAGTACCTTCGGCATGCACAACTTACTTGGCTTTCAGAACTTCCAGATGCATTCCTGGACCTGGATTTCCCTCTGCCTGCAACTCTTTGAGGACACGAGATGACTTGTATGCTGAGCTGATGAGCATTGAAAGAACGACCCTCATTACCAGTGTAACAGGACCAGGGCCAACAGTTTTAGGTAACTGTGCAAGTTTCCCTTTGCTCAAAAATGGCCCAGAGAAGCACTGAAAATACAAATAGATGATAAAATAACCATGGTTTGGAATGGTCAGCGTAGTTATTGGATTGTCTTGTAAAATTGCAAAATGTTGAGATTTAGGGATACCTGCATGGCTTTCACCTATGCTGCAAGGTAGAGAATTTCACTTGCCTTGTGCCTTGAAATCTAGGAAACTTGAGCTCTACAGCCTCATAAATTAACAAATACCCAATTGACAAATATATGTGTGTGTAAGAGTTCCCCTGGTACAGATATACTACGTTGATCAAAAAGTTCCCGGAATTTATTCAGAAAATTAAAAATACAAGTTTATTCATCTAAATCTATATTGTCCCCTTCAAAGTAATCCCCATCGACTGCAACACACTTATGCCAGCGCTTGATCCAATCCTCGAAACGTTTTTTATATTCGGTTTTCGGTATGTCCATCAGTGCTTCCTGCGATTTTTCCATTACTTCCTCTCGGCTGCTAAAACGCGTTCCCCGTAATGGTTTTTTAACTCGATTGAACAGAAAGAAGTCACAGGGAGCCAAATCAGGTGAATTCGGTGGCTGTTGGATGGTATTTGTTGCATTTTTCGTCAAAAAATTAGGAATAATGATAGCACTGTGCGACGGTTTCGACGCACTGTGCGACGATTTCTGGTCTCTTTCGACCGTTTTTTTTAGAGAATCGTTGCCGAAACACTTTTCCAACATTTCCAACGTCCGTGCGCCACTAAATCCGTTTTTTACGCAAAATTTAATACAAGTTCGTTGTTGCAAATTTAAATCCATTTCTGCAATTGTAAAAAATCGCCAACACACACAGAGATAGATGTACTCTTGGCTACGTAACTTTTGCAAATGTCAAGTTATGACACTAAGATTTAAAGGGAATATCAACAACAGATGTACCAATTTAACAAAAAAAACAGAACTCAAATCGGAACGATGGGAGCGCCACACGGTGGTTATTCCGGGAACTTTTTGTTCAAGGTAGTAAATAACATGGCAGCCATAGACAGCCAAATGTGCTGTGAAGTTAACATACTCCAATTCGCAAATGACAATGCAGTATTAGCAGAAATGGAAGGGGACCTGCAAGCAAATTTGATTTCAATGGACCAAGTGCTTCAGAAATATGAGCATCAATAAGAAGAAAAATAAAATCCTTGTGAGTGAAAGAGAGAAACTGATAGCAGATATCACAATTAGATTAAAATAGAAGATTCAATTAAAATTAGAAATAGGTATAGGTGAAAGTTACCACAAGTAAGTGGTTGTGTGCATTGAAGATGGTTGTAAGAGCACACCACTAATAAATTGCTCTCAAATCAAAGCCAACCCATAACATCATACTTCCTTATGCACATATATACAACCTTCATGCCTAAGTGATCCAAATGGCCAAAAACAATACTTTACATGAGGCAAAATTATTTTATCATTTTTATATTTTTATAATTATATCATACACCATCATGCAAACACTCTAATTTCAGAGTGTAAAAATCATTTACCAGGATTTGAACTCAGATCCCTCAATGTCCAGAATTGTTGCATTGTAATGGACATTTAGCAGATGACTTCGTTAAAAGTTACTCCCACGGCATCTCCCACAGTTTCTTGGAATTTGTTAAAGGTGAAACACCTCTAGTGTTTAAATTTGGCTTAAACCTTGTAGACTGTGGTGCACCGTGCATGACTACGAATGCCTAAGACTTTGTATGCATGGTATTTTATCACAACATCTTGTTCCTTTAAAGTCTCCAAAATCTCGGAGAGTAAGAGGACGCCTTAATAGCTTAACTGGCTAAAACACTCAGTTGGACATAAAGGGATTCAGGTCCGAATCCCAGTCAAGGTGGATGATTTTTACAATCTGAAATTGTTCCATTGTAATGCACATTTAGTGGATGACTCTATCAAAAGTTACTGTTGCAGCATCTCCCAAAATTTCCCAGAATGTATAAACACTCTGTTGTTCCTTAAGTTATTCACTTTCTCAAATTAGAACTGCTTGTACAATTGAATAGAAATAGCATTAACACAAGACATACACAATGGTTATCAGTGGCATTCAAGGAATTTTGCTTTCTTAGGGTTAGAATATTAAAAGTAATGGCTTTCATCCTATTCCAAAAGGAAAAACACCATGTATGAAATAAAAATCATTTGTATCTCACTGGCATAACATACCTTGTGGTTGAAATAGATCTTAGGGCACCAGAACGATCGCTGATTATTTTCAGAATTTTCCTTGCGGTCAGTTCTGTAAAAAAAATGACACCTCTAAATAAATTATTATTACTTGATCATTATGAAATACTGTACATACAGTCCAAAGAGTCATTGACATGTAAGCTTTATTGTGACTGATGGTAAAAAATGAAGACCGAATGAATGGGAAAAAAGAGTATTTACATTGCCCATACTTACGAACTAGCTACAGAACTCCCACCCGATCCACCACCAGCATTTGGTCTTGAGGGCATGTGGTAATAGCGAGGAGGTTTTAGCGGATACAAGTTGCTTTCACACCAACCAACAGGGAATATATCTGTGGAATTCATGCTCACAATGTGGCTGGGGTGGAAACTGAAAACAAACAATGATAACCATTGAGTTCAGTAGGCAAAGATACATGATATTTAGTAAAAATAAAAATGACATCTTTACAAGACAAAGATCCAAATTCCAAGAGGACATCTTTATACCAACAAAAACCTGTAAAATAGCTTTATTGGCCGATTTGAAACTGACACTCTGTACAACTAATTTGAAAAGACTTTCATTAATGATTTGCTTGGAGATTAAAGGTGCACAATTAATTGTTCTGGGAATAATTATTAATATTAATGGAAATATTAATGTGTATTCATTCTGAAGAAGTTTTGCTGGTGACTTTCATTTCCTCATAAAATGAAAATATCTATTAAATCTACATAAAAATATCAAAAATAACCCCATAAAAGAACACTCAAATACTTTTCTTACCTTGTAAAATAACAAAATGTTTGAATAAATATTCATGGAAAAAATTTATCTGCACATGAAAAATGAAGCCATAATGGTCTAAATTAAACCCAAAATCATATGTGGCATTATATGTACTATCTAAATACATGTCTCGGCAATTAATGTGTGAAAAAAGTGCCCAAGGTGAGCATAAGGAATATTTTTCACCTGTCCTCAGTGTCAAGATGAATCCAAACAAGGTGATCCACGACTTTCTCCACGGTTGCCACACAAATGGTGTTTGGGTCCAGGGGGTTGACAGCTTCCAGTTTGGAGCCCGGGGTGAAGCGAGGCTCATCTGTGTCTGATCGTCCCCCCTTCCCTGTCCTTACAGGCTCCCTCCACTCGACAGCCTCCCGCTCTTCATCTGGAGGCCGTACGGTGATCTTCCTCTCCTTGGCCCACCCTGAGCACGCAAGCAGAATGTGTGAGATTGCAACACAACCTTCCTCATTCACATTATGGAAGACCATTCAAATTCATGTCAAGTAGCCCCCATGACATTATGGTATATTTCACTAAACACTCAAACCTAATGCTACCTCATTAATAAATTATGCCTATAGTGAAATTGATGACTTATTCAACACATTTTTTGAGGCATGACCTTGGTTTTCAATGGAAATATGAATGGGAGGACCTATGTACCTATGTACATGGAAATATCTCGAACAACATGTCACTAGGCACAGGCTTTCCTGAAATTATTTCCTTTCACATGATATATAATAGGAGCCTTATAATAATAGTTAAAAACCATAAAATACATACAGCATATACATAATTTCTTCCATGACTTCCAGCGGTCATGGTCAAGCTCCAGTGATCCAGTGGAAGGCCTTAGGAGACTACTCCATCATCACCACACATTACGGATTTGAGGATTGGTTTCCAGCAGATCTCCATTCCATTTTCAATTCCAAGTCAATTTCTCCATTCCCTCAGAGCTTTTATAGCATCAGAAGTTTTTATCACTTGCTTCCAAAACTTCAACATTAGCTTTCCCCTCTAATTCTTTCCCTATGTTTCCTCCAGTTATGTTCTTCAAATATTGTGCCTGAGGATGTGCCGTACTAGTTTTCCTCTCCTACTCATTAAGGTCTTCTTTAAGCTTCTCTCTTCTCAGAATCTTCTAAAAATTCTTTCAATTCTTACTCTGATTGTCAATTTTATTTTGACCACTCTTCTGTAATTCCAATTCTCCATCACTTCCACTTTTCTTTTCTCAGCCACAACTATTGCCCACATCTCAGGTTCATAGTGAAGTAGACTACATGTATAAATTTTAATAAATGGTTTCCTTATGTCTTTGCTAATAATATTCGCCATCATTAGTAGTTTCTTTCAATCAAAGGCCATCTTTGCCAACCTTATCCTCCTAACTACTTGTGTCCCTCTTGCTTCTACCATAGCTTGTGATCATGCTGCCGAAAATTGCAACACTCATCTACTTGTAACAAGATGTCTCTCCTTAACCATACTTGCAGATTATGTTCCTTACTTTACTTGCAAACTATTCACTTAGTTTTAATGTTTATGTAGAGGATACACTTTTTCAGCCCTTTCTTCATAGCAGCTAGTATCATAGGCAGGTCTTCTTTTTTCTCTTACAGTATAGCCATGCTGTCTGCAAATTGCAGAATATTTGTTATTTCTCTGTGTATTCCTAGCCACATATTTATCTTTCCATTTATCCCATTAAAGACCTCCCTAATGCACACATTAAATATCAGAGGCATTAATAAGCAACCCTGGCTTACACCTTTCTTTATTTTGGCTGCTTACCTGCTTTCTCCACATCTTCCACCTACTCTCTACATACACTACATATTAATATCTTGGTCATTGTAGTTCATTCCATTTTTTTAGAGAACAAAGTATCACATTCCAGACCACATGGTAAAAATCTTTCTCAAGGACGAATAATGTAATATAATTCAGTTGATATTTTTGTATCTTCTTCTATTTGATGAGTCTGAGAGTGAGAGCAGCTTCTCTTGTTCCTCTACTTCTAATACATCCAAATTGGTCATCACTTAAAGACCTAATTTCTTTTCCACTGGTTGATTGAAAGTCCCTGACATAATATTCAATACATAGTGTGTTCAGACCAAGTGTTCTAAGGTTTTCATCATTTTCTGCCATCTTTTTTGGTATACTGACAAATACTATATATTTTTCTTAAAATTAATTGGTATTTTTCCTTTAATATGCACATCACAATTAAGGCTGTAGAGCTTTGTCAGAACCTTTTTTCTGATTATTTTATTGGTTCAGCGTGGTTTTTCTTAGTTCAGATATATTGTTAATCCCTGGAACCTTGTTTGCCCTAGAGAACATTAGTTCTGTTGAAGTCCATTACTACAAGCTGACGAAGACCAATTTTGGTTAAGAAAGGTGAGAGGGCCGTGTGATGTTATTGCAGTGATGAAAACATTAGTAGAATGGGGTATTAAATATAATCAGAATGTATTTTGGGGGAAAAGTAGCTTTTGATAAGATTTTTGACTGCATAAAGTGGGCAAAGTTAATGGTGATATTGTGGAATAGATGAAATGGAGATATGAAGTCCGTCTGGAAAGCATTCAGCCACGAAATATATTGAGAACAATTGCTTATCTAGAGCAATGAGGCCTTATTCCCCTTAGAAGTAATCCCTTTGTAACCACTTTCACTTATCCCAGCATCTCTTCCACTTTTCAAAAAAGTCACCCTAGTCCTCGGAATGATCATCAGCTGCCTCGTCACATTTTCCTTTATCTCATCAACCAACTGTCAGGAAGACTGGGCTTTTGTCTTAGAGTCATAGCCAAAGACACATGACTCATATGAACTTTTTTAGAAAACCTGGGTCTTCATTAATGGCTTGGAGTAAGTCTCCTGCAACTGCAGCATGAAATTCTTGATATTGATGAGATAAAAGAAAATGTGATGAAGCAGGTGATAACCATTTGGATGCCTTCATCAAACAACAAACTCAAGAAAGTTGAGTACTCTCACAAGCAGGAGCACAACAATTACCACCCCACTTCAGTGTTAACTCAATACCAGATCTAGAAAGATAGATACATAGCTTTACATCCCACAACAATGAGGATAGCCTAATTATTGGTGGCGATTTTAATATTCCCACAATAGATTGGGATTCATAGTTTTATAAATGGCAGTTAAGATAAGGATTTATGCGAATCCTTCTTATTTACATTCACCTCAAATTCCCTACACCAATTAGTCTCTTCACCAACAAGGGGAAAGAACATTCTTGATCTGTTACCTACAAATATACCCGAAAAGGTCTTAAATATAGAAGTTGTTGACGGAATCAGTGATCACAGGGCTGTAAATGCTAAATTTTCTCTAAGCGTAAGAAAAGTCAACAAACCTAAGGGAAAGGTTTATTTATTCAATAAAGCTGACTATGATGGCTTAAAATGTGAGTTAAAACATTCCTTTTTTAGATTTGATGAATTAAGCAAAACTAGTAGTGTCGAGGATACTTGGAATAATTTCTTGTAATAATACATTCAGCAATACAGAGACTTAATAAAGCAAAAGGGAACGTACTACGGCCGAATGAATGCAATGAATACAAGTTACCCAAAGCCGTACTCTTGGGGGCACTAGTTAGGGGACACGGGGGAGGGTGCAAAGAATAAGGATAACAAAACTGCACACACTCTCTCACTCCGGTATTTGCAGTGCAAATTGACCGTTGCAAGTCACAGACACACACGCACTCAGGGTTTACGGGGGAAAAAACCCCTCGCCAGGGACCACACACTCAGACAAGGCAAATCAAACCACACGCACTCCTTCACTCCGGTATATGCAGTACAAATTGACCGTCGCAAGTCGCAGACACACACGCACTCAGGGTTTACGGGGGAAAAACCCCTCGCCAGGGACCACACACTCAGACAAGGCAAACAAAACCACACGCACTCCTTCACTCCGGTATATGCAGTACAAATTGACCGTCGCAAGTCGCAAACACACACGCACTCAGGGTTTACGGGGAATTAAACCCAACGGCAGGGACCCTTCACTCAGACAGACGTAAAGATAGAAAAAGTAAAGGAACGGCAAAAAAAGTCCAGGTTTTTCGGCACTATTTTTCCCCAAGTACATTGCATCACAGTGTACTTCCCCCCTTTCCGTATTCCTAGTCTGTGTGAAGGGTCACTGCCGTTGGGTTAAATTCCCCGTAAACCCTGAGTGCGTGTGTGTCTGCGACTTGCGACGGTCAATTTGTACTGCATATACCGGAGTGAAGGAGTGCGTGTGGTTTGATTTGCCTTGTCTGAGTGTGTGGTCCCTGGCGAGGGGTTTTTTCCCCCGTAAACCCTGAGTGCGTGTGTGTCTGTGACTTGCAACGGTCAATTTGCACTGCAAATACCGGAGTGAGAGAGTGTGTGCAGTTTTGTTATCCTTATTCTTTGCACCCTCCCCCGTGTCCCCTAACTAGTGCCCCCAAGAGTACGGCTTTGGGTAACTTGTATTCATTGAATACAGAGACTTATACCTAGTAAATATATAAAAGAGAATAAAGATTGGTACAACTATGAAGTACGAAAATCTCTAAGGCAGCAAAGGGTGTGCCATGCCAGAATGAAAAACACAGTTAAAGATTCCTCCCCTGATTAAATCAATGAAACCATACAGAATTACAAAGCATCTAGGTTCACTGCCAAGAAGGCCTTCCAAAAGGCACTAGCATAATTCAAAAGGGAAAAGATCCTGCAAAACTCAACTCGCACTCTTTGTTCATGATATAATGAACTCCGGTGAAAGTAATATTCCAGTTGATGCGATATTCCTAAATTTTAAGAAAGCTTTCGAAAGTCTCATTCATTTAGTGTTTTAGAAACTCTAAAAGCATTAAAAAGAGCACAATTAATGAGCCACAGCACTTCTTTCTTAGATCACTTTATTGTTTTTCTCATGACCATAAAATATGATAAATACATATCTGCCCTGTCTATGCCTTTCATGAACTTATTGTACTTCAAAATGCAGATAGATTTTCTGATTGGAAGTCCTGTGATCCTACCTTTCAGCAGTGTATTACCCATCCTGTGAATAGTACTAATCATCCTTACCTCCCTTTTGTCTTTCCAAATCATCAGAAGCACTTCACCTTTATGAGAATATGTGCACTGCACCTTTTCATTGTTTTCACCTCACTCTTCAATGTGGCAGGAAGCCATCTAATTAACCTGGTTGTTGTAGTAGAGACACTTGGTAAAGTACCATCTTCATTGGCACTTATATTGGAGTCCATTTAACTTATTAAGAGAGGAGTGGATTTTTATTTCAAACCTTCACTACAACATCGGAATCACTTCTGTTCTCTTCGTTACACCCTAATGACACATCTGAGAATCATCGGCTCGCAATTCTAATGAAATTCCTTCATTGTGCAAAGCACTTTCTTTCCTATGTGATGCCATTACTTGGAATATTCCTTTAAATTTTTCACAAAATACAGATTGAGAAAACCCTCTTGCAAGACAAACTCAGCACCAAAATCACAATTCACTGGGACTTGAGGAAACAAACTGCTTAAGACACATCAAGAGAAGGAACTGACCAGAACCATGATAGAACTATGGACAACTCATTATTGGCCCACTCATTCTTTCTATAAAAAAAGTTTACGTTAATGGAGCAGAGCTGAGAGTGCATTCCCTTGGTGAGGAGTGGATCTTGCAGGCAAGGCAATGGTCCTTGAGGTGATAGAGATAAGATTCCTCACCATTAGCTCAGCTAGGGACATGTGGATAAACACTATAATATAAACAAATAATGAGGCAACACATTGGGGTACCCAACGAAAGATGAAAGAAACATTACCCCCGATATGAAGAGGGATGATGAATAAATTTGTTTGAACTGAAGCTGTTGAAATTGAAGTTGTGCACCATTATAGGAAAAGTCTGGGATTAAAATACAGTTAAATGGCTTATACTATCAAAATTACTTAACAAAATCAAAAATTAAGTTACGATTGTTCTTATTAAATAATGAAAAGCAAACGAAAAATTACCATCAAACATGTACATTATGTTAATTAAAATTAAAAATGATGCTCCTAAATGACGAGAATTCTCATCATCCATACGCAAAATGTTGATTTTACCAAATTTTCCCTTGCATGAAAAAGTAGGCTTTTCATGAATTTCATCACATTTTTATCTTTTCAGGAAAGTGACATTTCTCTCTATGAATAACTTTCTATTTTGACAAAAATGGATGCACATGTGCAGATTAAGATGGATTTTGCCAGTTGAGCAGGTCAATTGAGCGCATTTGTCTTATCATATAGCAGAGGCTTTCATAAAGATTCCAAAAAAATGGCTTAGGGAAATCGGAAACTCAACGTCTAATTCATTGGTGCATACATATATGCCCTGATGTACAGAGGACTGAACCAACCTTTGGGGAAGACATAAGGGAAGTCTGCATGACAGCACCATGCAGCACCATCAATACCATCGAGAGTCACCAGGTAATAATAAGCATCAAAAACTTGGGTGACAGTGGCTGGACAGATCTGAGTCCTCATCAGAGGGTGGACAGCCTCCAATTTGGTACCTTCCTGCATGCCATGCTTCTCGTTTGGACCGTTGTTCTGCAAAAAAATGCCTTGGATGAGATCAGACCTCCCTATAGTTGGGCATTTTGAAAATGGAAATACACTAACTCAGACGTTTCAAGATTATAACAGTCATCTTGACAAACCTGGAATAAATCCAATGGTGCAGGGTTTTTTTTGGCCTCGGCAAATACATTTTGAGTTACAGCATCCCAATCAGGAAGACAGTCATCAAAGGCTGACTTTACCTTCTTTGGAGGCACATAACTGAATGGAGAACCTATAAGCACAATCACAATAAAATTTTAAAGAAAGCAACTGGTAAGTAATACTTGGCTAAAACTAAAGACAAAGTGACCTTATTAAATGGAGCAGAATAATTTACCTCTTTTAGCCACCCAGCCCACATGATAAATCCGCTCAGAGCAGTAAAAGAGCCAGAAGTTTAAGTCATTTTTGACGGTTTCATTGGATGATTCACACTCTATCTTCACAGGGATTTCATATTCAAGTAATAATCGTCCCCCAACATTCCGTATAATCTGCAAATTTGATCCAATAATTTGAACAATTTGGCCAACACAAATGATGCTAATAACATTTTTTCATGAGTAAAATAATGAGAGGGATATGAGAAAGTTAATTACACACCGTGGCAAACCAGTAATGGAAGGCATTCGTCAAGTCTTGAATCTCCAGCTTCATCCCCTCTTTAATTCGATCCACTGGGGTGAATCCATCCTGAGGAAGTATACACAGAGGCAGTATGATTAACTATAGGGTTAATTGTACCAAAAGCCATTTTTATTGTAAATTAAAGTAAAATTTTAGCACCCAAAAGACCCTGGAAGTTAGAAGGCCAAGTGCTTTAACATTTACAGTTTATTAAAATGCAATCTTAATAAATTACTTTGTTTACCTTAGGAAGAAGTACCAACTTTTTCTAGTAGTCCGAAGTACTTCAGTACCCCAATGGACACCTATTTCATGTAAAACCAACCTACACTCACATACTGAGCCCATGTAAAACCTATGAGAAAGATACAAGTCTACAAAATGTCAAGGAGGAAATAAAAACTACTCGCATTACTCTCAGTTTTACTAATCAATTTGAGACAATACATTAACAGAACCACATTTCCAGTAATGCATTAGACATCTTGAATCCCCCTTAAGAGTACTTGCATAATGCTACATCATTTTGGCAAAAGGACCCAGAGTTTCATATTGCCTAAAAAAAGGTGTCCTATTTTAAAATAATTAAAATTTGGTACCATATATATTGCTGTTATTATGCTATTCCACAAAATATAACTTTACCGTGACTGGTTGCAATGCAGTGCATCATCATAACAAGTTTTCACATGTTTATTTATAATTATTATTAAAATGCACATGTGCTGAAAAACAATGTCAGGTGGCACACAAGCCCCAAGTACTACAATCAAACTTGCCTTGGAAAAATAACGTGACATCTCAATTCCAATCAATATCACAAAAGATAATAAAGAAAACAGTCAAAAAAATACACTTAAAGGAAGCTTACAGACACCAATATCTAACACACAAAAAAAAGAAAATCCTCATCCCATTAACATCAGTCTCCCCATCAACAAGAAAAAAAATTAAAACTAAGCTGTTGCACATAATTTTACCCAACTCATCAATAAAATTATTATATAAATTGTTTACATCTTTTCTTAAAACTACTTGCCCTGTTAAGAAAGGGCTCAAATAGTTGTGCAGGTAAATTGTTCCAATCAAAAATTGCTTTATTAAGAAATGACATTTTTTAAATTTGTTCTTTGTGCCCATCATTTTACCTAGAATTTGTGATCATTCTTCCCTATAAAATTTGGATTTCCCACCTCTTTCCTTAGTTCTGCCCAAGCTTTCTCTCCCTCCAGAATGTGGACCATTCCACAATGTCCGATTACACAGGCCTACAAAAAAAAATTTTTTTTTGGTGCCAGGAATCTTTGTGCTGATTTTAACTATATTTGTAGAGCTGAATCCAAATATGAAATCCGTTTTTATTTAACAGCTCTACTTTTTTAGATATGGCACATCTTACGATTAGTTGTTTTAATATTTGATATATTCCGGAAAATAATTTTCAAAGTTAAATAAATCTATAAGTATACTAATTTATAACCACTCTGCGGTGTTCCTTTTATTTTCAATAAACTGTCAATCATCTGTCTTTTATTTTCAATAAACTGTCATCATTGCTGAATCTTTAGTTGAAAGAGAGAAAATCATCTTACCGCCTCTACATATTAAACTAGGCCTAATGAAGCAATTTGTAAAGGCTCTTGACAAGGATGGACCATGCTTCGGCTACTTAAGACTAAAGATGCCCCATATAAGTATTGAAAAACTTAAAGCTGGTATTTTTGAGGGGCCACAAATCAGACAACTTACAAAGGATCCTGCTTTTGTCGAGTCAATGAATGAGATTGAAAAAATTAGTTGGATGTCATTTGTTGAGGTCATAAAAGATTTTCTAGGAAATCACAAAAGTGAAAATTATATTGAGCTGGTAAACATGCTCAGTAACTTCAAATCACTTGGATGTAATATGAGCACAAAAGTTCACTACCTACACAGCCACTTAGACAATTTTCTTGGAAATTTAGGAGACACAAGTGAAGAGCAAGGTGAAAGATTTCACCAGGATATAAAAACAATGGAAGCTCGCTACCAAGGAAGATGGGATAACCATATGATGGCAGATTACTGCTGGTGCTTAAAACGAGACTGTTTGAACAAAGTGCACTCAAGAAAATCACACAAAAGAAGCTTCCGATGTGTTGAGTGATGTTTTTATGTATTTTTTTTCTTTTCAATTTGTTTTATTACAGTAAAACATTTTAGTATTTGTGTTCAATTGTATTGTAAAATTCTGTTGTGTTTGTGGGTGATTTAACAGCCCTAGAAATAAATCAAGTCTTTATATTTAGTGGGTTTTATTATTAATATAATATTCCCATATCATCATGTAGAAGATTTTTTTACGTAAGTAACAACATATCTATATCTTGAAAACTATAGCTGATAGGAAAAAACTAGGGTCATAATTGGATTCAGCACCCCAATTGTTCTTTAAAACAACATTAAAAGCTCCGGCACCAAAACCACTGTTGGCCTGTGTTATTTTTCTTCTACCTTGTTAAGGATCCCAGCCCAGTGTTTTTAACATTTCGGTCACACTCTCCATCCTCCTATGCTTCCCCAGTACATATCTGGCAGCCTTTCTTTGGACCTTCCCCAGTTTTAAAATATGACCTTCTTCATGCGGGTCCCATACCAGTCATGAGTACTCTAAAATTGGTCTTACCAGGGTCTTATACACCTTTACCTTAGTTGCTCTAGTGCTCCCTTTGAGGTTTCTCATCACCGAATGTAGAGCTTTGAAAGCTTTCTTAACTATGAATTCCACATTCAGTTCCCACTCTAAATCCTTGGTTAAATAAACACCTAAGTATTTACACCTATCACTACTAGGAATGATATTTTCCAAGAATTTGTAACCCCTATTGGTTCCATTTACCTTGTTACTAAAAGTGACGGATTTGCATTTGCTAACATTAATATCCATCCCATTATTTTTCATCCAATCCGCCACTTTATTTAAATCACTTTGCAGTACTTTACGGTTGCTCTCATTCTAAACTTCCCTGTAGATAATGCAGTCATCCACAATAAGTCTTATTTAAGATTTAATTTTTTCCAGGAGATCATTTATGTAGATTAAAAATAAGAGCAAGCCAAGTACGCTACCTTGTGGAACTCCTGATTTTACCCTTGTTTTTTCAGATAATATTTCTCCTAATTTGACCCTTTCTAGAAATTTTTGACCCAAGAGATCACTCTTCCATCTGTGAGTAGTGGTCATTGGCCCACCTTAAGCATTGGGCATCATGATCAACTTTGTCAAAGGCTTTTGACAGGGCGACCATTGTAGCATTCACTTCTATTCCTGTATCCATAAAGTCTGACATTTTTTGGCAGAACCCCTTTATATAGCAATGGATATGGGGATGGGAGGGTTAAGGCAAGGATTATTGGCAAGGAGAGAGGGAGGTTTGTTTTGGGAAATGAGGGCAGGTAATGGGTTGTCACTACAGGGTGTAAACAAAGGTCAGTGTAGTGCATCTGGCCAAAACCATCACAACCACAAGTGAAGTGGAGATTAAAGGTGCCTTAAACTGTTTCTAACAGTGGTACCACAATGATGTGGCACCACTGTTAGAGAAGTTCCCAGACCAATGCATGGAATAAAACTAATTTAAGAGATCTCTTTGAATTCTAGTAATAAACCATTTTATGGATCACTCCAACATGGCTTAAGTAAACTAAAGATCACCACCACCACACATACCAAAAAAATCCTGCTTTTCAGATAAATTGCCAAGGGATCTGAAATCGTCCTAGGTAGGGCAAAATTGGGCAAGGCCAACACACAAGGGTCCTACTTTGATCAAATGAGGGGTCCTCAGATTATTCCAGTGAGTCAGTCAAGATTGACTAATTTACCACAAATGTGCTATTATCAAGGTCAAAAAACAACAAACAATTTCTGAAGAGGGTTTACCTATCAAATGTTAAGTATATCTACAAACATGCTGATGCAAGATATTGATGGTGCATTAATAATCTTCTGGAGAATTACTCATCCCCATCAGTATTTCAATCCTAGGATGGTTTACTGCAGCCCTCCATTCTACTGGTCTCTTTCGGCGAATTGCTTCACGCAAACGTCTCATAACGCCTAAATAATACTCTTTGTTTACTGCCTGGCCTTCTGGCAAAAATTCATGATGCACTACACCGTTGTAATCCATGAAAACCGTCAGCATTGCCTTCTTTTTTGACTGAAAACGACGTGGTTTTTTGGTCTTGGCTCATTTGGTGAACGCCATTCACTTGCCTGATGTCTGGATTGCGTGTCGTACTCATAAACCCACGTCTCGTCTCCAGTAATGATCCTTTTGATGAATGTGGGATCGGATTCAGCCTCGCAAATCATGTCTTTTGCGACGTCAACACGGTCTCTTTTTTGCATGAAATTGAGGTCTTTTGGCACCAACTTTGCTGCTACACGACGGAAACCCAAATCATTGACCACAATGTCTTGGGCGGATCCATAGGCAATGTTCAAGTCCTCCGCTATTTCTCTGATGGTTAATTTGCGGTTATTGACCAACATTTCTTTTACTTTATCAATTTTTTCACCGACTTTCGATGTCGATGGTCTGCCACTGCGTTCATCATCTTCGATTGACTCACGACCACACCTGAACCGCTCGTGCCACTGGTAAACGACCGTTTTTTTAGAGAATCGTTGCCGAAACACTTTTCCAACATTTCCAACGTCCGTGCGCCACTAAATCCGTTTTTTACGCAAAATTTAATACAAGTTCGTTGTTGCAAATTTAAATCCATTTCTGCAATTGTAAAAAATCGCCAACACACACAGAGATAGATGTACTCTTGGCTACGTAACTTTTGCAAATGTCAAGTTATGACACTAAGATTTAAAGGGGATATCAACAACAGATGTATCACTTTAACAAAAAAAACAGAACTCAAATCGGAACGATGGGAGCGCCACACGGTGGTTATTCCGGGAACTTTTTATTCAAGGTAGTATACTTCCGCAGTCCTTACTTTGCCTGTCCATTTAATCTTCATCATTCTCCTTCAGCAACAAGTTTCAAAGGCTTCGATTCTTCGCTTGTTACTTTTCCAATGTTCCAAGTCTCAGAACCATGGAGCTCTATGCTCCAGACGAAAGTCTTGACAAATTGTTTCCTTGTTTCCATCTTTGGGTTCTTTGAACATAGTAATTGCCTCTTCTTCACGGATATTTCTTAGCTTGGGCTATTCTTATCAATAATAAAAAACTCCAAAGGATATGAATACATTGGATGCTTTAGCCAATGAATTGTTAACACATGTCACCCTATTTAATTTATGTAAGTGGTACACTTAAAAATATCCTGTATTACTTACATAGGTGGTGCACTAGTTTACGACTCAAAAGGCTACAAGTTTGAATCTCTGATTGATTGCTGTGATTTTTTTCGGTGAAACTTCCTGAAAACAAACAATCTAGTCGATGCCCGACCTTTTACTTCCCAAGAGAAAGTAAAACTTTTATACATCAATAACTTACTCATTTACCTTAGTTAGTATTTGGTTTACTGGTTATTAGCATCTTTGAGCTCTTTTTCCAAGGTTCGGCAAAGAAGAAAAAATCAAGAAGTACATGAATAAATTTAGGAAGCTCACCCCAGCTAGAAGATGAGGGGGGACAGTGGCCACTCCGGCAAGGGCCCCTCCAGGAGCAAAGAGGGATGACGAGAGGTCCTGGAACTTGTCAACCAGGTCCTCAGGGGGAAGCAGTTGGGCAGGGTCACCAGGTGGTTGGGAGGACACCCAGCCAACAGGGTGTGCACGCACTTTGGTCAAGTCGTACCAGAAGTCCTTAGTGCGGTCATCCCCATGTCCAACATAGCGTAACCTGAAAATGTATATTCGCTCACTCTGTTATTTCAAGCTTGGCAGCCATCACTGAATTCCATGATAAAATCATGGCTCTGATCTCATTTTCCAGAAGACGGATAGAAGGCCACTTATTACCACAGGTTTTGGATAGTCCCTAAAAACTATTACTACTATACATATTGCACAGCCTGTTGGATTTCCCCATAGTGACCACAGATAACCCATCTCCTTTTTATTCACATCCAAGTGATTTAATTAGTTTAATTAGTTTTTGTTATATTTTTCACTGTAAATTGGCATTACTGCTGTTTGTGAATAATGTTTTAAAATAAAATGAAAAATAAATATAATATCCGACTCAAGACTTATTAATTAATATTAACATTAAGAAATTATCAAGCATTTCTCATGACAAATATTTCTCTGGCAATGGGGAATCTCAACAATTATATTTTATCATTATTAGGTAATCTACCAGTTAAGGTAGGTTTTTGGATGGACACAACTATCAAATAAACATTTTGTAACTCCAAACAAAACCAAATTCAGCAACCTACTCTACATCAGGTTTCTCTTCATCTCAGTGTTTATCTTTCCTCCCTTCATCCCGTCCAACATCCCTATCGTTTTCCTGCCATTTCCTCATTTGCCTAACATTCTCCCCTCTATTACCTTCTTCAACATCCCACTACCACTCAATATGCCTTTCCTCCATTTGTCCTGCCTCCATAGGATATTTCCCAACAAACCCCTCTCCTCACCCACCATCCCTAGTACTTCCTCATTTGTCATTATTAGGTAATCTACTGGTTAAGGTAGGTTTTTGGATGGCCACAATCATCAAATAAATATTTTGTAACTCCAAACAAAACCCAATCCAGCAACCTACTCTACATCAGTTCCCTCTTCATCTCTGTGTACTTCTTTCCTGCCTTCATCCCATCCAACATCCCTATCCTGTTCCTGCCCTTTCCTCGTTTGCCCAACATTCTCCCCTCTATTACCATCTTCAACATCCCACTGCTGCTCATCCCACTGCCTTTCATCCATCTTTCCTGCCTCTATAGGACTTCTCTCAACAAACTCCTCTCATCATCCACCATCTCCAGCACTTCCTCATTTAACAATTATATTAACATATGAAAAAATAAACTAGAAATTAAAGTAAATCAAAAATTACCTGAGAAATGCAAAATTTGAGCAGGTATGATCAAGTTGAATTTAGAAGGTCTAAAGGGATATCCTAAGAATATGATGGCACCATACTTGAAAATATGGACAGAGGAGCCCAAAGACCTAAGGGAAACTACATCACGAGAGAAAAATAAGATGTTGGCCAAAATCAAGAGGGAGACCAAAGTCCACTAAGAAAATACAACGAAGAGTAGGGAATCCAAGAAGAACACATGAAATTCTTTGTTACATGGAGCATATGGGAGCAAAGGTTCTTTGGTGTGAGGAAAATCCTAAGGAAACTATGAGCATTTGGTACTTGTTGAAGAATATCATGATATTCATGAAGTGGTTGACAGGGAAACATCCATTCACACAAATGAATATCTAAAAAACTTACAGTGATTCACAAATTTTGGACAGGCTTTTAAGTTCAGCTAATGGCATAATAACTACGGGAAAAAATTTCTCTAGCTGTGTGGTATTGAACCATCAGATTGCTAACGCAGGAGGCAGGGCTGAAACTCACATGTGGGTATCTAGCTAAGACAACTTTCCTGTTCAAGTTGTCACAAGGATTCTGGGTCACAAGGTTCTGTTATCATTAGGATTGAATCAATGAAAGGAAGCAGCAATAGTAAAGGTAAGTGATAACCACTGGAGAAGGAATCAATATGTGACCAGAAACAGTCTTCTTGGTTGTGAGAGAGAAAGATAAACAGCAAATTGGAAGAGAGTTAGACTGCTGTAGGTGAAGCATGAGTGTACCTTGTTGGTATTGCATGAATAAGAGGAGAACTAATAACCACAGTTTTAAATGAGAATTTCAAGTGAAATAAAATGTGAGTACAGAAATGAGACTAGTAACATGGCAACTGGGTAGGCAGGATCAATGATACAGAAAAATTACTGAGGAAATCATTAGAAAAGAAAAACTTGGGAGATGTAGGACAGATAATACAATTGATATTAAGGAGGAAAGTCAAGTTAAAAGGAGTATTCAATTGAGCCAAGAAACATCTTCAAAATATTGGCCAAGGAATGGAAAAATACAAGCCTATTTGGGTTTCAAAGGAAGGGGGATGATTCTGGGCACACCAAAAGTAGAGAGAGCAAGTCAGATGCAATAACAGGAATCAGTTGCAGATCTAACATGTGACTGCAGCATTAACAAGACCCAGCAACCCCAGTAATACAAGTTTAACATTGAGCTTTAGCAGAATCCATTATCCAGCCATTACGTAATTCTCTGAATTTTCCATGAGTATATTTTCCGTTTACCAGGGTTTCTCAAAGTTGGAAAAACTAGTGAATACAAAATTACAAAAAAGGAATCTTTGGTATAATTAACAAAACCAATCATTTGATACCTAGAAGGTAAAAAGTTACATGCATCTTCTTAAAAACCAAAAAAGCATTTTAAAATTCAATATCCAAGTCCAAAATAAAATCTTTCCTGATGTATTACATGCCATGTAATACATCTCTCTATGTCACTTAAGCAGACACAGTTTGGGGTCATAGAATCCCACAAACATGTGATCATGTTGGGGGTATATGCTTTGATGACACCCAGAAACAGCTGGAGGTGAAAAACAACAGACCTGTGGCCTTATCAGCAGCAAAACAAAACAAATTACCCAAAAAGAAGCCTTATTAATAAAATCATAAGTCTTATCACTGTCTGTAAACAGGATTTTGGTAACATGCCCAATAAGGATTTGGAATAAGAAATCTCATTCTCAAAGATTTTAACAACATAATCCATCAGAACATGACAGAAAATATCCCTTTAAAATATCATTTAAAAAATCATATTCACTGGACTGTTGACTAAAAAATACAAAACATCAGGAAATATACCTTATAGTTTGATGAAATGTTTCTAACCACAATTTTTGTTCAGGTTTGGGCTTGACCTAATCAGTAATAATTACTTCATGACGCATAGTTTTGGGAATGTATAAAAGATATTTTTTAATGAAATTAGTGCACTAGTAGGATTTAATCATGGAGGGGGCTTGTAAAAAATGTGTAATTTATCCCTAATACTTGTATCTCATAGCTCGAAAATAAATTAATTTTGAAAATGCAGGCCCCAGTTAATCGTATTCGATAAATGAAGCGATAACATGAAATTTACATATATATATATATATATATATATATATATATATATATATATATATATATATATATATATAATTATAATTATAATTATGATTACATTAATATATGGATCATGGATCTCGGTAAAAATTAAAAGATAATAGAAAAATTTTTATGCATGATGAATTGGAACTTTTAATTAAATAAAGCCGTAAGAATTCCGAGGAACAGATGATTTACCATTCTGATGCAATTTCCAAAAACTAATGAAATGGCACAACATAGCTAAACAGACTGCGCCTGCTCATTATCAAGATGGCATGAATTTACGAACGATAAAACTTTAAAAATTCGATGCCATAAAGATATAGCTAAAACCTAACTTTACCACAAACTAACGCAAAGAATGATCAATTTTTCTTTAATTGAGAAACGTTTATCTATTAACTATCGCCGAGGAATTATTTATGGGCTGATTTAAGTTTTATTATTGCACGATTACAGAATACGAAAACAGCTTTGGAGCAATGGAACTAAGAATATCTGGAAAATTTTACAGGAAAATATATATGCACACATCAATTTCACTGCATTTGTTAAATATAGAGCACACCTAAGGTATGATGATTTTTTTCAAGTTTACAAAAGGCAACTTTCCTAACACTAATCCATTAACAACAGCCGGGGAAACTTTTGAAGCACTTCACTCCACTTCTCCGGCAGTGGCATATTAAATCAATACTTGACAATCCAATCAATTCGCTAAAAAATAACAGCAATATAATTAAAGAGGCATATTTTTACCTTAGTAAGGGACCACAGGTCATTACAATAGTAGCGATCCAGTAATGATTTGGGTTATTTTTATGAGGAACTTCTAATTTCATTCCTTCTTGAATGCCACTTTGAAGACTTTGTTCCACCTGAAAAACATATTCAATTAAAGTCATTGACTTGAGAAATAATTTTTTCCTTACGATGAATAACTAAGGAAAACTTACATGTTGAAACAATACTCCGGGAACTTCATCCGCATTAGTTACTTCTAAATAATCTTGCCACATAAAAACATCATCTAGAGAAAAATTGCAAATTTGCATCAAAAAAATAACTTTACGTAGTGTTAATTATTCTACTCAACGAACAAAACTAAAATTAAACGCACCTTCTTCCGCTGTTTTTGCTTCCATTTCCTCACCTTCTTCTTTATCCGTTTCGTCCTCTTTCTTTGTAGACATTTTTTCCTAATTAAAACACCTTATTAGCCGCTTAAACAACTTTTACTAATTATCCCGTGCTACGATTAATCAAGCCAGACCAAGCGCGAAACTCCATTGCGGGATTCTAAACAATTGATATACGATAAAAATATTTGTTACACCTTTGCTGCAATTTCTCATAAAATCTCATTTTATACGATACACAAAGATTACAAATCAAATTCTGATGTAATAAGTTGTTTTATAGAAATAAAGATGAATTGTTTTATTATTGGTGGGTTTATTAACATACCAGAAAGATTTCAGAATTCTTGACATTGACTCATCGTATTCGTTTGATGAAACATTTAGCAGTAACGTCTGGGCAATACAGCGTGAATTTTCAAACCATGAAAAATAATATACACATGATTTAATTAATTTAATTGCCTTGACAGAGTAAATGGATGATAGAATCTGTAACATTGAGAGTAAATGCTTATTTTCTTATCCAAACGATGTCTTGTTAAATACGAAGACAAACTATTTTATTGCTGAGTGGCCACGTCTTTACGAAATTGTTACCAATTTCGCAATTTAGTATTGACATATTTTTCATTGAAGTTTAATGGTAGAAGTTATGAGGTTTTCATGGATTTTGTAGTCCACAATGGACCAATTTTAGTTCTTTAAGAGAGCAATAATATCAATTAGTTTTAATGACTCCGTTTACCTTTTTTGCCTTCTAAGTACGTACTCAACGAAACGAAGTGATTAGGAAACAAACCTAGAAAGATTATCTGGGATTTTAACAAGAATGAAACTAAAGCGAGTTTTCTGTTAATATTATGCTTTATTAATGGAATGTACTGTACACTACAGCATATAAACACAGTATAAGTTTTATGTATTATTTAATTCATAATCATTCTTGTTTCCAATAATTTCCTTGTGAAAGATTAGCAACGATCAATAGTAAAAGGGAAGATGTCCGTTACTGTTAAAATAAAATGATTTGGAATATTCTGCCGAGTCAATAGTAGGCACAATGCAAAGAATGGATTCTCGAGTGATTACATTGACGTTTCCCTTTCATTAAATATGCTATAATTAATAAACAAATTTGCTAAATGCATACGGACTCAAACTTTTTCGAAAGAAAGAATGTGGATTGATAGAAAATGCCAAGTGAAATGGATAATGTTAATTTTACACGTTCATTCATATATACATTATTTCATACAGATATCCGCATAGGGAAAAGGGATGGAATCAAGGCGAACACAATGGAAGGTGAAGGAAATATTTTTTCTGCTTGCAATTTGCACCCTTTCACCTTCCTCATAAACTTTATATCAATCATTTGTGTGTGTGAAAGTTTCTATCATTTTTCCTTTATCTATATCCTGAATATGTTTCTCTTGTTAGGAGAGCTTTAGTGTTTAATGAATATAAGTCCACATCCGAGAAAAAATTAACCTCCCCACCTCTTTTACAAAAATTTGTTTCAAAAGTAATTTTTTTGAGTTCAAATATTTTGATTTGGAATATTTTGCTTTCTTTATAAAATATTTTTTTGACTTCACAGTAATTTGTTTGTTTGTATAAGTACGACTAGAAATAAATCAATCCAATCCTACCACACCATCTATTTTGTCTTTGTTTTTCTTTACATTGGGCCATGCATTCCATCCCCACCACCATTTTCTTTTGTAATTTTTTACTCCCTTAAAATGATTTTCTATCTCATGAAGGCTGCGTCCAAGTGTTTCTGGAATGCACAGCAAAAGGAAAGCCACCCCAACCAAGGATGAAGCGGAGAAGAAAAGGAAAAGGGCTTTTGTACCACCAATAGCATTTTGTGCTTCAGGAAAGCCTTTTATTGCAGCAAACATAAATGCATAAGCTATGCAAACAGATAGACCTCCTCCTAATCCTCTTGCTTCAGCTGGAAGTAGTTCCCCTGGTGAGAATCAAATAAAAACCATTGTAATTTCTGCAAAAAAATGTATAATTACTTCTATTTTATAAGTTACCCAAAACAATTGTTTCACTTTCCCCAGTTTATGGCAATTTACTTACCAATCAATGTCCATGGAATAACCAAAACCCCAAGAGCAGCTGCACAAACATGAATGAGAACCAATGCAGACCCTGGCCATGTAGATGTTGTTGAGGGTAAAAAGTCCTCTGCAAATGCAATTTTATTTCAATTATATGGGTCCTTATACCTACATAGCTTCATGCCATTCCCTTTGCGGGTAGACACAGTCAATAAAACCTTGATTTTTGGTTTGAGTGATGTTAACTTCCACTTTTTCAAAAATTTCTTCCACGATGCTCCACCCGAGCATGTTTCTTTCAGCTCACTCACTTTCAAATATGTAATGAACATGGAATGATACTTGAGACTTCTAATATTACAAAAATCAAGACTTTCTTAGTTCATTCCTCCCTCTCAAAACTTTTACATTTATTCTTCTCTCATATGCCTATTTAATGATTTGAGTCTCATCAATATTTCTGTTGAAATCAAAACTGCATATTATACTTCCAAGATTCAGTCATTACTAGCCCTCAAATTTCTTCATGTGCTTTACATACCTACCATTAATAAACTTTCAACCATCATTTGCATACATTTTTATCTTTCCCTCTACATAACTTGCATCAAAACAGTAGTAGCAAAAGGTATATATACAATTGCCATACATTACCCATTATATCCATACAACAGCCACTTTTTATCCAATATCCTTTTGTGGAGATCCATGCAATTTCTGAAGTTGCCAATGGTTACCTCTGTACAATATAATACTTGGATTTTTCCAAAAATTGATCTTTTTAAGCCCTTTTGTTAAGAATCATATTTTATTTATATGTATGTACATTTTAGATTTTTTCAATGAAGGGAAAAGAAATCAATTTTATTTTTCTCCATGTATATCCAAACTATTTTTCATGAGAAAAATTGGTTCATTGGGGGTATTTTAGAAAGCATCAATTCACCCCGGGATCACATTTATTGAGTAATTGAAACTTAATAGGAATAGTGTTCCTCATGGGTACCATTAAGTCAATGCATTTATTGTATTTAAAGCCACAGGTCAACCTGAACTTTTTTCTCTATTATTAACAGATTGTCATAGGATGGTAATTGATTTTGATTAATAGTAATTACATTAATGCAATATAAATATATGGTTTCAATTGGGCACAATTTTTTTTATATTTGCAAATCTTAATGAATTTCTCATGGATATTCTTAGCCTCCAAGCCAACAAACTCCCATGATTATCAAAATTAAAATGCCAAAAAAATTCATCAAAGAAATATGTCATACAAGAGTAAATCAGAAAATTCTTCACTTTTTGAAAACATCAAAGGCTAGAATAAAAAAATTATTGGTGGTTTGCACATTTGTTGGATAATTTCAGCTAACATAAATTTACTTTTCAATAAGAACAATAAATTCTCCAGCCAAATATTTAGATCAGTCTATAGCATTACAGGTATGTCAGTTCAAAAACATACTGATTTTCAATTACTGAATTGATACACATTGTTTGTTTGATTACCATTATCTCCTAATTTACAAATAATTTAGAAGCTTAGCTCTTCAATTTATAATGCATTGAGGAATATCAAAATGGGAATTTAAGTTAATTCTAAATACATTTCTCAAATTTCTGTAATCATATTTTCTCCATGGAAATATTGTGGAAAATGTAGCTTTTACATTTCTATTGAATGTAGTTTAGCTTTGGTTCTGTTGTAGTAAGGTTTAGTAAATTTCTTGACCCCCCCCCCCAGTTAGAATATGCACAAGGCCAAGTACTTTCTTGTTGTCATATCATGATCAAAGTTAATTTTACCATAATCACAGTACACAACAATTTCTTTACTATGTCTTTTACCTGAACTTCCACTATTGGTATCAAGAAGGCCAGATGACAATGCTGCTATGAACATCCCAATTCCAGAGGCTGCACAAAGAGGTTTACGACCAATGTGTCTGGATAGAATAGCTGCTGCAATGCTGGCCAATAGACGAATAATGCCAAGCAGAATGAGTGCAATCGCTTCATTTGCTTCATTCCTGAAATAATGAAGGGGGTATCAGAAATGTATTAGCTAATTCTCAGAAAACGTATTTAGGTATTTTTATCTTGCTTACCAATGGCAGAGTATTTTAATCCAAACAATTTCACGACCACCTTTTCAAATTAGCAAAGGATACATGAAATAATAAAATATTTCTTTGAAATTCAAAAAAATATTTGACCATATCCAACAAGTAAAAAAATATACATACATATAAACGTATAGATAAATATTTATGTATATATTATGATTTGAATATATTTTTAATAATTTGGGAGTGGATGGTAACTAGCTTCATCTTTCTAGTTAGTTGGCGTTTCTTTCTCAAACAGAATTCATTCCAACAATTGTCCAACTTGATTGATTGAATTTACAGGTGACACTTGGGAATCCATAATAGTATAGTTAAAATAATTATAATACCATAGTTAAAATTTAAGTGATTGTATGTGTGTAGTTGCTCTTACTGAGGACCTCATTGTATTTATGGAGGATACATTTTTAAGGGCTATGATAACCCTTGCGTGAAATCATCTCTTCTCCATGAGATGTCAAAGTTAAACTGTGCACCACTTGGACTAATATTGTTTGTGGTGGTTCTATTCCTGCTCTTAATGTCTGACTACCTATTTTAAACTCTACCAAAATATATTCCAGTCATACATAGTGGCTGTAAATATCACTCAATTTCTTCTCAACAGAGTTCCCATCACCAATTCCAATCTGCAGCATCCACCAACATACTTTTTAAATGAGACTAAGTCAGACAATGTTATTGCATGGATTTATTAACTATGAATATTAACAGTGGGAGCTAGTTATCCATAAACCAAGTATTTACACAGAACTCACTCGAGTTCTCAATAACCTCACCCTTTTGGCATAATAATGTGAATACAAGAAGTCTTCCTTTAATGTAAATGGAATCATGGTCATCATCCTTAAGTGTCATTTCAAATTTAAGAGAGAAGACTTCACTTTATACTAAATTTTAGGCAGTATAAAATCAGTGCTTGCCTACCTATATTTCAGATAATGTAACTAGGTACTAAAATATAATATAACAACAGAAATATAAGTAGAGATAGCTGCAATTCAGTAATGACTCATGTTAATTTTAAGAAGTTTCAATGTATTTATTTAATCCAGTTTTGTACACCTTATTCTACTATGCAATTAATTAAAATACTCAAATGGCTTTGACATAATTTTTTTCCATATAATTGCTAAGCAAGAAAAAATTACATCCTGAAGTAGATTTTAGATTTATATAATACCTTGCTAGGCACTGGTACGGTGTGGCAGGGGGTGGTTACACATCCGACTAACCTAGATTCAAAACACCTTTCCATCCTAGTGTGGTTGGACAACATTATTCGGATCCCTTTTCATTTGTGGGAAAAATGACATCTTTAATCTATGTGTTCTACACAATCTCTCGAATTTTATTGAAATGAACTTTCCCACTTTAGTACAATGGAATGAATAATACTTTCAACATCACCACTAAAGAGACATCCTTCCAATTTATGTAAGAGATTTAATCTGTAATTTAACCTTTGTTCTGTGGGTAACTCCAGGCCAAGATCCCGTAATAATTTTGATACATTACTAAGTCATTTGGACGTTTTAGAAATCTAGCTCCTCTAAATTGCATTTGATCCAATTCAGCAATTAATCCAACTTTATGAGAATCCCATATACTAGCAGCATATTTCAAATGAGACCTAACGAGCAAAATATAACATTTATCCTTAACCTTTACATCACATATATTTCTCCCATTCTCCTTAACCTTTATATCACTTTATATTTCTCCCATAGTCATATGATAAATCCTTATTTTTTGTTAGCTTGACTTCATATCCCCTGTATATACTTTAGGAACTTCATCTCCATTAGTCACTCCTAAATAACCCTGTCACACACAAAAAAAGCTATCTGAAACTTTTTTAATTCTTATGAAACCATTCACTAAGATCAATGCATCAATGGCACCAAAGTGTAAAGACACATGGCCTTGTTTTGATTGAAGATGGATACTGGATGTAGTCGTCCTCTCCCTCATCACACTTCTCTCAGTCATTATGGTGGGTTTCAGGGTTAACCAAAGGATGATCCAAATGGGAAGGGTCACTCAAAGTCTCCATTATCATGATCATGCATCCAATGCACGCAACTGCTATCCCACCCTCGATGGAAAGCGAATACATTTCCAAAGTAGATATTACACAACATATGAATAAAACAAATAAAATAGCATTTACTGGAAATTACTAGTTTTTGTATCATCATTCTAAATTTGTATAATTTCTTTATTGAAGATGCAATTCCACAGAGTCAAGCATGATATTATAATTTTCATGAAGATACTTTCATTCTGCCTACATGGTAGCCCAATGGGTGCAACATTTGGCCAGTGACCCCTGAGGATCTGGAATGAAATATGGTTGACATCTCTCTACACCCTAAGCTTAACCATCACCAAGAGTGTGTGTGTCACGACCATGATCAGGTTTGTGCTGTCAGCCTTAGGCACTCTTTAATTCAATTCGCCATCTTCCCCCACGGCTCAGCGGTGTAGAAAGCAGGGAAAAGTTCTCTCAGCAATTTTTAGCAATTCATATTATTTAAAAACAGACGCAAATGACCTTGGCCATCGTTACCTTCCCTAATAACTTCTACTACTTTTATTTAAAAATGCTTGGCGCAGTCTTGCTCGTTCATGAAGTGAGTTACTCAGAAAACGCTGGCGAGAAGAGACATAACATACTATATAAAAAACGGCATTAAAATATTTGAGCATAGAGAACACGTAAAAAGAGCATGAACACAGATTCTTATGCGCACGTTTCGGCCGTCTTGCCACCTTCATCGGAAACCAAAGACCTCGGCTACTGACGAAGGCGGAAGAATTACCGAAAAGTGCAAGTGTCATTTCGTCACGTGTTCTTCGAATAGTCGTTAAAGGTAGGCTACGTAAGACGATGATGGGAGGGGGTGTCCCTCACCCGGAGTCGGCCTCCCCGGTCAGCCCCCGCAGGACGTCGACAGCATAAAAGACGATGACGTAGGTGCCGGAGAGCTGCTGGCAGAGGAAGAGCCCGAGGATGAGGAGGAGCGGTCTGCGGGAGGAGGACCGAGTGAGAATCTGCCCAAGGCCCCATTGGGCGACAGCGCCGCCGCACCGCTCCAGGGCCTGCAGCTGTAGACGCCGGTGGGCCTCCTCGAAGTGCGCCTCCGATGGGTTCAGCTTCCGCAAGACCCTCATGGCCAACGCGCGCCGCCTCCGACCGCCCTCCACCGCCTCCCGTCCATCGCCGCCCCCCCGGCTGCCCACATGGAACGAGAGGGAGAGAGGCTGCTGTGCGACACCACCCTATGGATACCGACGTGACCAAAGATGCCCAACTGTCGACATTGAATTAAGGTTTGGTGAACTTTAATATGCCCGATAAATTAGTGGGTCGTTCATACAGGACCGCACCCAAAAGTGGTAGGACTGATTTTCTCTGGCGCGAACGAAGCGGAGTAGGGTAAGGTGGAGGGGGCTCTTAGCAACAGACCGACACCAAATTAATCGCCTGCGAGCTGTCGTTGAGTGAGGACACCGTTTTTAGTGAAGCAAGTTTTTTGTACGCGTCGAAAAACAAAATGAATCTGAATTTAGAGCAACGTTATTCCGTGAAGTTTTGTGCGAAACTCGGGAAGACGGCAACTGAGATCCTCGATATGATCAAGCAGGCTTATGGGGACACTCCCTTAAGCCGTTCCACAGTATTTGAGTGGCACAAGTTGTTTAAAGAGGGTAGGGAGCTCGTTGAAGACGACCATCGCTCCGGACGGCCGTCGACGGCAAGAACCGACACGAATGTGGACAGATTGAGGACACTGCTGAACACAGACCGACGCTTAACCAGTGAAGAAATTGCAGACCAGTTGGATCTGTCTGCATCCAACGTCCAACGCATTATTTCACAGGATTTGGCCATGCGCAAGGTGTGCGCCAAGATGGTGCCGAAAATTCTGAGTGTCGACCAATAGGCAACGCGTGTGCGCATTTCCGAAGAAGTGTTAGCCAATTTGCACCGAGATGAAAATTATTTGGACAATGTGATAACTGGTGATGAAACATGGGTTTTTCAATATGACCCCGAAACGAAAAGACAATCCGCGGAATGGCACACTTCCGCATCCCCACGTCCAAAAAAGGCTCGCATGAGCAAATCAAAACGATGTTGATTGTGTTTTTCGAACGTCATGGAGTGGTTCACAAGGAGTTTGTCCCACCAGGGGAGACTGTGAATGCGAACTTTTACGTGCAGGTGCTCACTCGCCTCCGAGAACGCGTGAAAAAAGTCCGACCGGCCATCGCAAACTGCTGGGTGCTTCATCATGACAACCCGCCGTGCCATGGCGCGCTCGTCATCAGGCAGCTCCTGGCCAAATACGGCGTTGCCACGTTGCCGCACCCGCCCTATTCTCCCGATCTGGCACCACCGGTTCTTTTTCTTCCCCCTGATGAAAAGACAGCTCAAGGGACGACGTTTTGACTCGATAAAGGCCGTTCGAGAGGCTTCGACGAGGGTCATCAACGGCATCCCCAAAGAAAATTTCCAGCGGGCGTACGGGGAATGGGAGCAACGTTATACTGTGTAGCAGCTCAAGGAGCATACTTTGAAGATTATTAAGTCGATATAAGTATATCGTCAATAAAATTCTTGTAAAAAAATCAGTCCTACCACTATTGGGTGACGCCCTGTAAGTTAGCCGTTGTTTTTTGGTTAGTCAAAATGGGGAAGAGGTATTTCAGAATATGACTGAGGGGATGAAATTTCCCAAGAATTGATTGCCTCCCTTCCCCCTCCAGACACACCGCTACAATTCAATACCCTCGAATCAGCATGCATCCAGCTTTTCGACAACGGCTCAGATTTTATCTTGAGCCTTGCCCACAAAGGAGTATACCCGTCTACTTCCTTCTTGCTGACCCATCAGATCACCCCCAAACCCCTCCCTCTCCCTTCCCTCTTTCTTTCACCCGTCCTTCACCCGTAACCTTAGTTTTCTTCCTTCCATTTAGAGATGGCCTGGCCATCGAAATATTCAAAAACCAAAACGGTGTTTCTTTATTTTGTGCTCATAATTTTTATGTATCGTCACCACGCTTGTTACCCACTTTATATCATCATTATTCATTTTCTGTATTTCAATCCTAGGATTGGTTTACCGCAGCCCTCCATTCTACTTTATTTAATGTAAATTCCCTCAATCCTTGATACCTTCTCTGTTTTACGTCCTTCTTAATTTGTCCTATGTACATGTCTCTTGGTCTTCCTCATGGAATCAATTTTCCTTCTATTATATTCCTAATCAATCCATTGTGCCTAAATGTGTGTCCAATCCATCTATTTCTTTTTTGCCGTAGAGTTCTCCATATGGTCCTATCCTCTTCTGCTCTTCCATCTACTTCCTCATTCCTTACTTTGCCTGTCCATTTAATCGTCATCATTCTCCTCCAGCACCAAGTTTCAAAGGCTTCTATTCTTCGCTGGTCACTTTTCCAATGTTCTAAGTCTCGGAACCATAGAGCGCTATGCTCCACACGTAAGTCTTGACGAATTGTTTCCTTGTTTCCATCTTTGGATTCTTTGAACATGGTTATTGCCTCTTCTTCATGAATGCATTCTTTGCTTGGGCTATTCTTCCCTTGATGTCGGTCGAACTTCTTCCATCCCATGTTATTCTGCTGCCCAGGTGATAAGGGATTCCCCTTGCTCTAGTTTCATCCCTCGAATTTTGATATCTGCATTCAACTTCTCTCTTCCGCACACAGGGATTTTAGTTATCTTCTTGTTGATGTTCATATTATATTCCCCCAGTACTTGATCCATAGCTCTTAAGAGTTTGCAGGTCCCCTCGTGTTTCCGCCGCTACTGCGATGCCGCATGCAAACCGGAGCACGTTGATTTCTTCTCCATTTACCTTGACTCCTTTGATACCCAATGCTTGCGTTTCTTTTATTGCCTCTTCCAGGTATACGTTGAATATTGCTGGTGAGAGGTTACATCCTTGTCTTACTCCTTTGTTTATTTTTGCTTCTATTTTTCTTCCATTTTTCGTTTGCATTGTTGTAACTTGATTCTTGCAGAGGTTATGGATAATTCTTTCGTCGTTGTAGTCCAATCCAAGCGCTTCTAGTATCTTGAACATCTTGTTCCATTTGACGTTTTTGAAGGCCTTCTCCAAGTCCACGAATGCCACGTATAATTGCTTATTTACTTGTCTCATTTTTTCCGCCATAACTCTGAAGTTGAGAATGGCCTCTCTTGCTCCTATGTTTTTCCTGAATCCAAATTGGTTTTCTGAGAGGTTTTCTTATGCTCTTCCTTTTATTCTTCGGCTAATTATCCTAGCAAGGATTTTTGATGCTTGAGTTACAAGGCTCAATGTTCTGTGTTCTTTGCATTTATCTGTTTTCGATTTCTTCGGTATTGCAATCATTATACTTTTCTCGAAGTCTTCTGGTAACTTTCCGCTTTCGTAACTATCTATGGTTATTCCATAGAAAGCATCCTTCACTTTGACCCCAAGTGCCTTGATTATTTCTCCGTTTATTTTGTCAACTCCTGGTGCCTTGTTGTTTCTCAGGTCTTCCACGGCTCTCTCGAATTTGCTTCTTACATAATATCTGCGGACGCCGATCGTCTTTACTTATCATGCTTTAATGTTTAATGAAGCCATCTTCTAGTGGTTTGGGAGCTTGATAGAGTACTTCAATTTCTTATTTCCATCTATTCTAAATGTCGTCATCATCTATTAGTATTTTTCTATCAGTGACTCGGATGTTTTGCGATTTTGTTTTTCTTTCCCCAAATTGTCTCTTCACTAGTTTATAACCCATCTCGCTATTTCCATTTTTCATGTTGTCATTAATTTCATCGCAGCAGCTTTCTATCCATTCTTCTTTCCCTTCTTGCACTCTCGTATGACTTCATTCCGCAACTATTTCTACAGTTCTTTTTCACTCTCATGTCTTGGATTTTTGTATTTTCTTCTTCCGTCTATGACATCTCTTCCAGTGCTTTTCCCTGTGCCGTTTTGGTTTCCCAGGAAGATCTGGTACCCGAAAAATCAAATAGTTTGGGTGGAGTTGCAGGTACCCAGAGAGGCTTTCCCAGGAATCGAACCCAGGCCCTCCGGTCAGTAATCCAACGCCCTACCCCTGGAATACCGCGAACTACATATAAAGAAAATATATATATATATATATATATATATATATATACATAATCAGGATAACTTTTGTTAAGGTGACATATTTTCTTCCATTTAGATCACATTTTGACCAACTGTCTAATTATAATACAACTACTGTTCGAGAATAAGGAGGACAAGTTGCGTGTATGATTAATGATTCATGGAATTAAAATTTAGCGGTCGAATTCGTGACTCACCCCTATACGTTTCTCAGCGCTGCAATACTGCATTTCTTTTCTAAATTGCGGGTTGCGTTCGCTACACTCCGTAGGGGTCTAAAACTCTTTTACGTGGTTGGGGCCTGCGTGAGAGTGCGAGAAAGGGAGAGAGATCTAACTTAAGATGGACAAAAAGATGTCAAAAGTGAGCACATTAATCAATATCTGTAGCAATGAAGTCTTTCTATGATATTTTCTTCATTACCTAACAGATAAAAAGTAAAAATTGAAGTATCGATTCCCTTATTTCTTCAGATACCAATAAGACATAAAGGGCATTGCTATGACCCTTGAAATTCTCTCCATAGTCCGAAATTGGATGACTATTTGTTTATTTTGATTTTTTTATTTATGCACTCTGCAAGCCACCGCTAGGGTGTGTGGCAGGGGATGAGTACACACCAGATTAATTTTTACCCGAAAATGTCCCTACCGCGGTCAGGACAATGTTAGTATGATCCCCTATCGTTCGTGGAAAAAAATACATCTTAAAATGACATCGACACATCTATACGATAGTAAGGCATTTCAAGTGATTCTTGAAACTTGACAGTGTTTGCTGTTGCGATACGCCGCCACGGAGCACAAGAGGCTACTCAATTATAGAATAAAAACTGAACGGTCTTGTTTTTCTCCACGACTTCGTCCTTTCATAGTTCCTTTCGTTGAATCGCATCAAGAGCGCTTTTTGCCGTCTGATCCGTCTCTGTCCGATCAACCGCGCTCACACGAATGCGGTAACCTTCAACCTCGCCTCCAAACCCCCCACCCACTCACATCCTCACCCATCCACCTCACTCCTCCTTCACGGTGAAATCTCCTCTCGTGACTCGATCGTCATCCGCCATTTCGTCCACATGATTAAAACAACGCATGAGAAAGTTCTGGTTCCCTGGATATTGTTTCCGAGGAATTCTGTCGTCAATGTCCTAAACTTTTCCAGCGTCGTAGTTCATTTCGTCCGCATTTATACCGAATGATGGAAGATATTGTTGCAGAATGTAATTTTTTTCACAAAATAAGAAGTAGATTTTTTAGACGCACTGTATCTATATTATTAAGGGAAGTAGGTATGGAGCCATTGGCGTGTCGAAGGTTAAATTACAGAATGACTGTTTTGTTTATATTGGAAGTATGTTTTGTTTGGCGATGATTTTGAAATGTATTATTAGCCTCATCGGACTGCGTTAGAAAATATCAAAAGAATGAGATTAGAGAGATCAAGTGAAAGAATCGACAGGTTTAAAGTTTTATTTGTCCCGTGACTAATAAGAGACCAGAATTATAGAAAAGAGCATTAGGTGTAAAAAGTATTAATTAATTAATAGATAATCTACCGGCTAAGGTAGGTTTTTTGATGGACACAACTATCAAATAAACATTTTGTAACTCCAAACAAAACCCAATCCAGCAACCTCATCTACATCAGGTCCCTCTTCATATCTGAGTACTTCTTTCCTCCCTTCATCCCGTCCAACATCCCTATCCTGTTCCTGCCCTTTCCTCGCTTGCCCAACATTCTCCCCTCTATTACCTTCTTCAACATTCCACTACCGCTCAATACACCTTTCATCCATTTTTCCTGCCTCCATAAGATTTCTCTCAACAAACCCCTCTCCTCACCCACCATCTCCAGTACTTCCTCATTTGTTTTCCTTTCGGTCCATTTCACCTTCTCCATTCTTCTCCACACCAACATTTCAAAAGCCTCCAATCTACGTCTATCCTCCTGCTTCAGTGACCACTTTTCCGCGCCGTACATAGCTACGCTCCATATCAGAGTTTTTACGAGTCTTGTCTTAACATCCCTACTCAACGTCCCCGTCATCAACTCCCTCCTCCTTGAGAAAGCCTCATTGCCTAGCGCAATTCTTCTCCTTACGTCCCTACCACGTTGACCGTATTGGTTCAAAACACTTCCGAGGCATGTAAACTGCTCTACCTGCTCTATTCTTTCCCCGCCTATTTTAATATTTAGCTTAGCCTTTGTCTTTCTGGAAAATCGCATAACCTTAGTTTTATTAATATTGATTCTCATCCCAAATTTATCGCACTGAACCTCCAATTCACTCAACAATGCTTGCAACCCCTATGGCTGACTGAGCAACTAATGCTTGGTCATCAGCAAAAGTATATTTTTCAATTTTAAATTTGTCTAGTATATTGTCGTGATTTTATCTAACCTTTATTTTACCGTTGTTCTTTTTATTATCAGCTCGTTTCGCATACGTAATCTAGTAATAACGTACTAATTCCTTCATTTCGTCAAATGTACCTACTCTCCTATCTGATTGCTTGACGTACCCGATGACTGCAACACCTTGGTTGACTCCAAAACTACAAGGTTTGTATTAAAGTACCGATGACAATTTTTCCCTGACGTGTACGTGAAGTGCTGAATTTAGACCATCATTTAAGTGTGATCGTGGTCGCAGAGCGTGTTGGCAATGATGAGAGGACAGTACACGTCTTTATCACTGAAAATTTGACGATGCGAAAGATCTGCGCTAAACTCATCCCGAAGGTCTTGACGGACGACCATGAGCAGAGGCAAGTGTCTGCTTACGAAAACCTTCCGCAACACGACGCTTCGATTCCCCAACCCCCTTACAGTCCCGACCGGACACCGGCAGATTATTTCCTATTCCCAAAAGTGAAATCCTCCCTCATAGGACACCACCATGGGGCCCTAAGTGCCGTCCAAGAAGCACGCGTATCCTCAAGGACCTTCCGGATTCCGCCTACCAGAGAGCCTTCGAGCCATCGGAAAATTCGCTGTCCAAATTGTGTCGACACTCAAGGGATGTACTTTGAAGAATTTTGAGGCACTGTAGCAATATCTGAAATATATATTTCCGAAACTTTTCCCGATACTTTTTATACAAACCATTTTTAACTTAGTCATTCGGAAATCTAAATATTTTATGAATGTCCACTGATTTTCATTGCTATCTCCAGTTCCTAAATCCCTCTCAAAACATCTCCTTCGTATGTGAGTTGAAAATTATTGGTGATAATTGACACCCTTGTCTTACTCCTCTTCAAAACACTGCCCACCCGGACACTCCATCCCCTCTCACATCTGAACTGTCTGAGACATGAACAGACTGCGGATTAGTCTCCTACCCCTCCAATTCACCCCTATTTTCTGCAATACATTAATTGATTCGAACCAATTCTCTCTATGAAACAGCTTCAAAGTGAAGACATACATTCTCATTGTACTATAAGTTTATGTTCCTCTTGATTAGTGACCTCATTACTGCAATGACATGCCATGCCATTACTGCATGCCCGAGTTCCTCACCCGTTCTGAACCCAAACTGATCATCCATTATGTATTCATATATCCTGCTCTCCATCCTCTTATAAATGATCCTCGGAAACACTTTCTCTGTGTGAGAATTCAAGCTTATTGTTCTCGTATAGTCCTCACGTACGGCTGCCTTTCCCTCTTTTGGAATCGGAACTAAAACTGATTTGACAAAACGTTCCAGCTAAATGCCTCCCTAATAAATTCTATGACTTTATCCATAAATACTCATTCGAATTTTTCCTATAACCTTAATTTAGCCGGCTCTGGTGGCGGCGGGGTAAAGCCTTCGCCTTTCAACCCAGAGGTCGCGGGTTCGATTCCCACCTAGGTGGATTTTCCTCCACTTAGGGCTTGGGTTTTTGAAATTTTCTTTCATGTATGTGTCCGCATGTATGTATAGGGGTTAGGTGGAAGAAGGGACTATGAAGTTTCAATCTCGTTCCAATAAAGTCGTTCAATAAATAAATTAGTTCCGTGGGAATGTTCACCTTCCAGGGCAGCGCATCCATTTCACCATTGTTTTGTCAAATTGCCATGTCCTCGCACTACTGCACCTTTCACCAAGCTTCTTTAACCCCATTAGTTTTCCGCTTTAGTTAATTATTAATCTCTTTGTATTTTCTTCTGCCTATCTTTGTTTTCTCTTACTTCGCCTAACCTTTCGTAACAAACCAACACCACCATCACCACCCCACTAGGAACACACGTAATTATTTACTCCAATTGGTCTATTCTCTTATTTCTTCCTCCCTATGATTGCTTGGTGGCATACAGACTTTAATAAATGGCCAAGTTTTTTGGCTCCACTTTTACTTCTCGTATTTTATCAGTCACTCGATCGATATTTATCACGCTTCTCTCTAACTTTTTATTCAATATCATTGCCACCCCTCGCTGGCTCTCTGACCCTCCACTGTATACGAGTTTATACTGAATACCTACCCTCGTATTACTCTATAACCATCGTTCCAGCAATCTCCACCATCATTCCATCTCAACTCACAAAGCCCTAAAACAACCATATTTCCGCTCTCCATCTCTCATTTCAATTTCAATATTTTTCAATTTCCATTTCTTTATTATCCTCCTAAAATTCCAAGTCACTATTCTAACAAGTCTGGTCCTCCCCTATGTCTTCTTTGCCACTGTTGTTTTCGATTCCGCTTTGCAAGGATTTCGTGTGATGACAACCACGGAATCCATGCCTTTCCCGCTGCCGAGCAGGACTTATTTTCGTACTCGTGTCCATCATAAAGTCGTTGGATATGTAACATGAATTACCTTCATCACTAAAGTTTTAAACTTAGCACCATTACTGAAATGTCCGCCTGATTGAGGAGCAGACGTTGAGAGGACTATCTTTCATCTGGCCTCTACTCTTTTACCTATCCGACCCTACCAGGAAAAAATGTCGTTACTTCTGCCAGCACAGCTGTAGGTCATAGAGCACAATCTCTTATGCATCGTTGAAGTTGTAGTCCGTGAGGAGGAAAAGCTAATGTGTAACTGATACCATAGTGTCATACTTGTGTTATTCCGTGCAATGTAATTTCTTCATTCAATAAAACGGTTTCTGGCGTGACTTGGTGAAAAATCTTCATATTGAAGTTGAAAATTAAACACCAAAAAAGAATCTTTGTGGAAAAGCCAAGTTGTTTCATTTTCAATTTCTTCATTCAATTTAAGTTTTTTTCTGCTACTCCATTGGTTTCTCTTTCATTAGCTCACGACCAAGTTTTCCATGTCTTTGTTGAAAATTCAAGTCCTCGTTCAAATTATGTTGTTTTCAGTTTATATCGCCTTTAACGTAGCTAAGAGTTTACCTGGTTTACTCAAGTTTTCTTGCCATTAATTTTCCATGTCAAGTTCTTCTTTCAGTATTTTCCCTTTTGCATTATGAATAATTCATTCATTGAAATATTTACTGCACGCCAACACTTTATTATCTATCTCGTTCGACCTTCATCCATTGTTTCTGAGTTACACCCAGTCTATTTCTCCTATCTTCTTTTCTTCGTACAGACCTTGAGTCTTGCTTCAGCTTCTTGTATCTATAAGAAGATGACCTTTAGCATTCAATTCACGTCCATTAATCATGAGATGAAACACAAAGGATCCTGTTTACGGTCCCGGTGTTTTTTTTACATTGATTCACGACCGTAGCTACGTTCCTTGTATATTTAAACAAAGTATCCTGTTTCATCTCATAAATATTACATTCACCGACTTTAAGCGTTTGTCATGCAGGACATAATGTGCTGCAGTGTGGACTTAATACGTGATATTCTTCGTTCGTTTTTGCTACTCAACATTTATAAATAAAAATAAAATCCCCATCCCAATGATCAGTTCATAATGAATGTTTTTTCGAACTTTCTGCTCAATTTCCTGAAATATCAGCCGTCTTGTAGCCCGATGATGACAAAAACTCTCTTTTGGAAATTCCACGAGCACGTGAATCGTGGCTCTCACGTCGCAGCTAACGTCTTTGTGTTCCATGGCCATGTTCGCTATTGTTAAATCGCTTTTTTAAAGATAACTTTTTTGTTTACACAAAAATTAATACCAATTTGGACGAATTCACGCACGAAGTCGTTGGGTTCTGAAAAATGGGAATATTTCAGTACCAATGCGAGTAAGACTGCCGAAAAATTTTATCTACATGATTGCTTACTGAATATCCCGGAACCGAGAGGGGTATACGAGTTATAAGCCATGATAAGCGACACTATTCACTTAGATCCGATAGAGCATCGCATAATCTAAGTTTTCCTAAAGCCCACGATCGCCATTTTACACTGAATACAGAAAGCCTATTCGTTCTGTACAGTCTTATGGCATATGTGCAGCTGTCTTTGGGAACCGGATAAGATGCGTTTGCTCCTTCGGAGGACAGTCCAGATCCGGACCACATCTCTCTGTAAGCATAGCGATCTGAACTGTGTCCCGCCCCTTACGGGAGGGGAGGGGAATGGAGGGAGTCTCCTTCGTTCTACGAGCGGAAGTAGTGTTGACCAACAGTTCTCTGCAGCACGAATGCCGAGAGAGTGTAGGCCCCGAGATAAGGCGGTATTTGCTGCATGCCGACCTTATCTCCATGTGCAGGTCGCAGTGTGTGCACGCCGAGTTCAAAGGAGTCACACGACTTGCCTTCGCTCGGAGAGCATCCCTCGTCCCTCCCGCGTTGCCTCCGCGCATATTAATGAAGACTCTCCTCTCTCTGAATACAGTGTTTTGAATGGCATTGTGGCATTGCAATACAGTATTTGTTTCTGAAGACCCTCAATCCTCCAAAAGTGGGAGAGAGGTGGAGGACGGTGGAAGAGGAGTAAATGTTGAGATTGACAAAAGACAACTCGTTGAAGGAAATTAAATTATTGGTAAAAGTAATAGCAGAGATATATGGGCTACCTTCATGTTTGCAAATTACAAATGTATGAATTAAAAGAGGCATGACATCTAACACGATGTCAGAGAGAATGTGAGAAGGAGTGAGTATCATTAAGATATGCAATAATTGCCAACAAAGGTGAGAAGAAACAGAGAAGCAGGATTTTGATGCCTGGAACCCTCCACAAGCGTTTAAAACAATATGGATGAGAACCTCTAGAGATGCGAAAACTTAGTTAGATTACACCTTTTGTAAATATCCTTGTACTAATCTTGTGGTTTTTTATCCGACATAGAATATATCATTCAGCCAACCAATTATATCAGCCAGCCACCCATCAGCAGGACATACAATTGTCACGAATTAGAAGAGATAGGTTGCCGAACGGATAGATTTCATGAATTTGTTTTTCCGGTTTGAATATTTTGCGACAGCGACACAAGGGTAAAACACTAAATAGTGAACACGCACTAGTCAAAAGTAGTTAGGAACATTCAAGTTTCATTTCCCCTTAACTGACTTCATGGCTTGCGTCTTTACTACCTCCGCTACGTGCGCATGGCGGGGTTTCGTGTAAATAAAGTTAAGGAGAGGCGGAAGGCAGCCGCCGCCGTTAAAGGCAGTACCTGGGTACCTGCGATCACGGGGGAGGGCGTCGCCGTCGAAGAGGTAGAGCCAGTGAGGAGACTCCGGGGGGCGGAGGCGCTCCAAGGGGGCCGAGAGGGTGACGAGGGAGAGCAGGGCCAGTCCGAGGCAGAACCAGGCCACCCAGCGCCACGAGGGCAGGGCAGCGGAGAGGGCGTACGTGCCGAGGACGCCCAGGGACACGGCCACGCTGTTGAGGCTGAGCAGGGCCGGCCGGAGGCGGGGATGCGCGCACTCGGACACGTACACCAGGGCCACAGTGGTCAGACCTGCGGACAGAGGAGGCAAGCTAGAGGTCAACTTCAGCTCGTCACTCAGACCGGATTTTGAACCGACACAAAGGAATATTTTATAAATTGGTATAATATATAAATACAGTAATCAACCCCATGGTCGATCCTGCCTCAAATTTACGCATTAAATTTAATCTGTATTTCAACCTATGGTCTTGTAGTGGCTCTCATCCTAATTCCTCTAATAATGTCGTGACACTGCCACGTTGCTGTTCATTAAAACTTTTCACAAACCTAGCTGTTTTAAGCTGCACTCGATCTAGTTCTAAAATTAAGCCTACCTCGTAAAGATCCCAAACAGTCGCAGCATACTCTAGGTGGGGTCTAACATAATCTCCAATGGGGACTACTTTGAAGGTGACAACATCAATGTATAAGAATAAATAAATATTAGTCCAAAAAATTAAAATTTCCGTTCATTTTTTAGCACACCTCGTATATACTTCGTTGATATCCTGAATAACTATTAAATAGACCTATCTCTTTAACACTCCTCCCGGATGATTTTAATATATCCTGTTTTGTAGTATTCCAGCATATAAGAACCTTCTTTCCTAAGTAACTTTTAACGGAGTGATCTGCTATTCTGCATTTCAATACAACAATTTCAGAGTGTGCATGATAAAAGCGATATTTGTGGAAAAGTGCCATGATTGTGATTGTGTATGCATGGCTGGTGACTTAACACATCCTCGCCACTTGCCCTTGTGGCGACTTGCGTGGTATCACGTGGATGTAGATGAGATAAATGGTTTACTGTTGCTTAGGGGGTAAAATAATTTAATGACGTTCTAAGTGGAGCGTGGAAATGCAGCAGTGGCAAGACTGTTGATAAAAGGGCCTTCACTGGATCCCGCACCTCTCGCCAAGCCAGGGGTGCGGGGGCGATGAGAGAGATAAGGCTATCTAATTCCCTGTGCTAGCCTGGACATCGGGAAGATGGGGATTGGGCGCAGGAAAGGGTGGGCAGTCGGAGAATGTGGGTCTGTGAAGCTAGCGAGAGGAGGGGGTGACCAGGGATAGAACGGGAAAGACAAAAGGAGGTTCTCTCTCTGACTCTGTCAAAGCTCCTTGGAGGTAGGTGAAGGGGTGGGTTGTTTGGGAATGAAGGTGGTTAGGACTGAGTGTAGAAAATTGTAGAGGTGAATGAGAGTGAGCATGAGATGAAGTGATGAGTAGGTAATTCTGAGAATAGATCATTTGCTTGTTCTACGTATAAGGATCGGGGGAGGGCAGGCGTATTCACATAGGGCCCAAAATCTAGTGAGCTCCAAAGATTGTGTCCCGATCATAGTTTGGTAATAAGTGTAAAATGGAGGTTGTGAAAGATAATTCTTTGTAACTGAGCTTGGATGGTGAGGAAGATGTGGGAAGGAAGGAGGAAACTTAGTGGGGGGCAGGAGGTGATTAGTGATGCGACCGTTAAATTGCATATTTAATGCCTAAAATGCGGGACAAATGTTACACTTTCGGAGTAAAATATATTAAGAATATTGCGAGTATACGTGTATCGTATACTGCCGACTCGAATCGTGTAAGAAATCACTCCATTTGGAGTGTTGACGGACGTTACAGGACGAAATATCACACCTGTTTTAAAGCCTACTTTCTGGCAGCACTGTGGGTGTCGGTTTTCTGAATTAGGGAAAGGTTGTTGTCAAGAAGGTTGGTTAATTGGAAGGACAATGTTAAAAATTCTGTTTATAAATGTATCTTGTTATTGGATTGATCTCAGTTGCTTGATGAGAATTCTTCGAATGGAAAAGTATATCTTTTCGAAGAACAGACTGCATATGCTTTCTGTTTGACAGTGAGATGTGGAGTTAGCATAAATTTTCATTTAGTTATTCTTATATTTTTCAAACAAGGTGGCCTCAGATTGATATTAAATACGAGATGGATGGTCTGGCGTGCGAATTGTGGCAGCTTCTGTAGCGGCACTAAAATTGTTTATTAGATAGCCTAACGTAGAAAGAGGTTTTGATGACATTTAATGGGAATATCAGTGCTGAGAAAGGTGATATTGGGAGCAGAAATTATGCGGTTAACTCTACATCTACACAATACCCCACAAACCATTGTAAGGTACGCGTAGCAGCTGGTGGTAGACCAAAACCCATTCTACGTGTATTCCCTGTATTTCCTTATGCACATTGCACCCCCCGATATCTATTTGGAAATCAAGGAAATCCCCAAATCAAGGAAACGGTGTCGAATAAGCTCATTAGGGATTCCTCGCCATGGGCTCAAGTATTAAAAATGTCATCTAAGGCCCTCACCCATACTTCAGCTAATAAAGAGTGGGCGGAGAGGGACTCCAAATTTAGATTCCCCATGAAATGCTTGGCACGAGAGAAGTATTTTTGGATTCGATCGCCGTTTCTTTGCTTAGCAATAAGAAGTTTTTTTGAAAAGAATAATAGTTCCGTTTGAGACCGAATTCCGCAAAGTCAATGAGTAAGTAGGTGTACAGCTAATGTAACTAATAACTAATGAGTTTGGCCTCGGAAACTGGATTGCAAACAACCAGGGGAATTACGAACCCGTGTAGTGAAGGGAAACCCACCTAGGCGGGATTCAAAGTCGTGGCTCCTGAGTTAGCCGGCGAGGAAGTTACTCCGGTAATGTAGTTTTGGGGATGGAGGGGTGTTGGCCAGAAACGGGGATTATGCGCGCAAGGGAACTAAGGGAAGAAAGACTGTGTTCAGAGATGGTCCGTCTTCCGTGTTTATGAGGCCCTTTCTTCCTGGGGAAATTCGGGCATTCATAATCTAAGAGCTTTGAGTGAGTGGTGGAAGTCTGCTGTTAGCTTCCTGAATGTTCACCACTTAAGATATAAATCTTTTGAATAAATATATTTTCAAATATGCATATTTATTATAGTACTACTGATTTGACCCAAGTTTCCATAAGTTAATCAAAAACGTTAAAGTTTAATTATTTATTTTTTAACGTTTTTTATTTATCGTTCAAAACGATAAATTACTGCTGGCATGAGTATATAAAATTTATTTTTTAATCTGTTCACTTTCATTATCTTCCTGACCTCGTTTGCTGCACTTGGTGTCTGAGCAACCAGTTCATTTATCTCCTGAACTTCCCAGAAATTACAGCGCGGTAGGCTAGTGGATGATGTATACTAGTTGATGCTGTATCGTACATTCACTGAATTTTTGATAAAAATGCAATCAGCCGGAGGAAGAGAGCACAGAAAAGGAGGCGAAGTTCATGCTATTGAGAATATTGTCTGTGAATACCGGCCTTAGTAATCAAACCAAAGGTTGATTCGTGGCATAGCACGGTGGAGCTCGCCCCGTATGAAGGCTTTGGGATATGATATTCAAAGCTTACCCGACTGTTAAGGGGGAATTTTGGAAGCGGAAAATAGCACCTCTTAGAATCATAGACGTGGTCGTCCAAAAGTATCCCCCGGGGTTCGAATCTGGGACTTTCCTATCGGTATCCAAACAAAAGCCGCAGTACTCAAAGGGTTGCGCATCACTGATGGTGGAGATGAATGCCATAAATCACAGCTCTCCGATATTGAATTTCAATCTGCTAATGACCATTTGTCCACAAGATTCATTGCGACCAACTTCGAAGGTCATGGTCAATCACGATGACAACATAAGTGAATCTCTGGAAAATATGTGGATTGTGAATATTTTAATGATAACACAGGCCTACAAAAAAAATTTTTTTTGGTGCCGGGAATCTTTGTGTTAATTTTAACTATATTTGTAGAGCTGAATCCAAATATGAAATCCGTTTTTATTTAACAGCTCTACTTTTTTAGATATGGCACATCTTACGATTAGTTGTTTTAATATTTGATATATTCCGGAAAATAATTTTCAAAGTTTAATAAATCTATAAGTATACATGGGAATATATGGTAAAAGAAAATAGGAAAAATATTACAGACTTTGTGAAACGTGCATACTTGGGATATTTTGGTGTTAAGCCTGGTGACCAAGATAAAACATGGGCACCGCATTTTGTGTGTAAAACATGTACTGAACATCTGCGGCAATGGACAACAGGACAAAGGAAAAGTCTAAAATTTGGTGTGCCAATGGTGTGAAGAGAACCTGTGAACCATATTGACGACTGTCATTTTTGCATAGTAAATGTTTCGGGAATTAATCGAAAAAATCGCCACAAGTGGACATATCCAGATTTTCCTTCAGCTAGACGCACGGTACCCCATTCAGAAGAAATACCGATCACAATATTTCAGACGTTACCAGATATATCTAAGGAAGAATTTGAGTTATTTGAAAACATTTCTCATTCTATTGACGATAGAGGCAGTGACTACGAGGGGGTATCAACAATTCCTCAACTATTTAATCAAGATGAACTAAGCGATCTTGCTAGAGAACTGAACTTATCGAAGGAAGCATCCGAACTACTAGCATCAAGACTGCATGAAAAGAATTTACTACCACCCGGTACAAAAATAAGTTTTTATCGCACAACGGAAAAGGATATGCTACCCTTCTTTACTCAAGAAGACAATCTTACATTTTGTTCAGACGTTAAGGGTCTTTTGGAAAATATGGGACTACTATCACAATATGATGCTAGTGATTGGCGTTTGTTTATTGATAGCTCCAAGCGTAGTTTAAAATGTGTACTTCTTCACAATGGTAACAGGTTTGGCGCAATACCAATCGCTCATTCAACTAAAATGAAAGAAGAATACGATACAATAGCATTGGTCTTACAGAAGATAAAATACCAGGAACATCGCTCGGTGATTTGTGTAGATTTAAAAATGGTGAACTTTCTTCTTGGGCAGCAAAGTGGCTACCCAAAATATCCTTGTTTCTTGTGCCTCTGGGATAGCAGGGACAGACAAAACCACTGGATTAAGAAGGAGTGGCCTAAGAGAGAAAACTTGGTTGTTGGGAAAGAAAACATCATTGCTGAATCTTTAGTTGAAAGAGAGAAAATCATCTTACCGCCTCTACATATTAAACTAGGCCTAATGAAGCAATTTGTAAAGGCTCTTGACAAGAATGGACCATGCTTCGGCTACTTAAGACTAAAGATGCCCCATATAAGTATTGAAAAACTTAAAGCTGGTATTTTTGAGGGGCCACAAATCAGACAACTTACAAAGGATCCTGCTTTTGTCGAGTCAATGAATGAGATTGAAAAAATTAGTTGGATGTCATTTGTTGAGGTCATAAAAGATTTTCTAGGAAATCACAAAAGTGAAAATTATATTGAGCTGGTAAACATTATGCTCAGTAACTTCAAATCACTTGGATGTAATATGAGCACAAAAGTTCACTACCTACACAGCCACTTAGACAATTTTTTTGGAAATTTAGGAGACACAAGTGAAGAGCAAGGTGAAAGATTTCACCAGGATATAAAAACAATGGAAGCTTGCTACCAAGGAAGATGGGATAACCATATGATGGCAGATTACTGCTGGTGCTTAAAACGAGACTGTTTGAACAAAGTGCACTCAAGAAAATCACGCAAAAGAAGCTTCCGATGTGTTGAGTGATGTTTTTATGTATTTTTTTTCTTTTCAATTTGTTTTATTACAGTAAAAAATTTTAGTATTTGTGTTCAATTGTATTGTAAAATTCTGCTGTGTTTGTGGGTGATTTAACAGCCCTAGAAATAAATCAAGTCTTTATATTTAGTGGGTTTTATTATTAATATAATATTCCCATATCTTCATGTAGAAGATTTTTTTACGTAAGTAACAACATATCTATATCTTGAAAACTATAGCTGATACGAAAAAACTAGTGTCATAATTGGATTCAGCACCCCAATTGTTCTTTAAATCAGCATTAAAAGCCCCGGCACCAAAAACACTGTTGGCCTGTGTTATTAATATAATATTCCCATATCATCATGTAGAAGATTTTTTTTCGTAAGTAACAACATATCTATATCTTGAAAACTATAGCTGATAGGAAAAAGCTAGTGTCGTAATTGGATTCAGCACCCCAATTGTTCTTTAAATCAACATTAAAAACTCCGGCACCAAAACCACTGTTGGCCTGTGTAATCATACATATTATCTCCTTGCTTACTCACGGGGAGAAAATTGATTGGAAATTTGGCCCTGGGTCAAGTGGTGCATTAAGGTGGAAGTATTTTGACCACAGCCTTTGAACTAATTTTCCCTTCAAGCAAAAATAAAACGGAAAGTAATCGCTATAGCATCACTGAGTTTATTGCGTTTAATTCAAGTGAAATACTGAGGTTTATTGACAGAATCTTGGGAAAACAATATACTAAAACGTTTCATTTGGTGAAGAAATTTGGTATGGGACAAGAGAATACCTCATCACACGCTACACTCGGGTGAACGACTAAGTCACAGTGATGAAACCACGCTCTTAATCCTGCCAGCGTCACGCTATTGACCTTGGCAGTCGTGATTGTTGCTGAGGGAATCCCCGGCACGAGAACTAGTGGCCTCCACGGACTGATTGCCTCGGGTCACAGTGCTCACTCGCAGTGGCCACCCACCGCCAGAACACGATGGTGCCGAAACGTGGGGAACATGGTGCCGGAACCTACGTGTATGATCCTCCTCGACGAGTTCCGAAGATTATATGCAATTCATGTGAGCAAAGTAATACCCGGGAGCCTCCGGACGAGACGAATGCTCCACCCACACGGAAGTCAAGCCCACTTTTTAGAGATGAATTATGTAACTACGAGTAGTTACAAATACATGCACCTTGATCCCGTTCCCTTTTATCTTAGGCAAAGTCTAAAAACTATTTATTTTAATCTACCAAAGTAAACTGACTCGTACTGATTTCCTCCATTCTTTCCTTGTGTTGCATTCTTCTTTTGCTTCCGTCCAATCCGCAATTTTATACGTCCGTCGATTCGCGATACATGTCCTTTAATATTTGACACTTCGAATAGTCCTTGACTGGAGAATCTCTTCGGCCACATTTACCCATGACTTCTCGATAGATTTCTTCATCTTTCGCAAATCTGCTCGGTCAATTAACTCTCAGCCATTCTATAATCAAGCAAGCGTAGCACACCCCTCAAACTTTTATGATAGTATATGTAATTGCATGCGTGTAGAATGAAAGGAGGTAGATAAGTATTCGCATTCGTGTAAAATGAAAGGATTTTTGCATGGATGTATGCACCACTGTGGGTATGGGTTTGCATGTATGTGTTGGTTTTGAATGTGGTTTTATTCCCTTTTACGGGTGGTGGCCTAACACCCCCCACCACACTCCCTTGGAGCGGCTTGCGGGGTATTATGCATACTACCTTGATCAAAAAGTTCCCGGAATTTATTCAGAAAATTAAAAATACAAGTTTATTCATCTAAATCTATATTGTCCCCTTCAAAGTAATCCCCATCGACTGCAACACACTTATGCCAGCGCTTGATCCAATCCTCGAAACATTTTTTATATTCGGTTTTCGGTATGTCCATCAGTGCTTCCTGCGATTTTTCCATTACTTCCTCTCGGCTGCTAAAACGCGTTCCCCGTAATGGTTTTTTAACTCGATTGAACAGAAAGTAGTCACAGGGAGCCAAATCAGGTGAATTCGGTGGCTGTTGGATGGTATTTGTTGCATTTTTCGTCAAAAAATTACGAATAATGATAGCACTGTGCGACGGTCTCGACGCACTGTGCGACGATTTCTGGTCTCTTTCGGCGAATTGCTTCACGCAAACGTCTCATAACGCCCAAATAATACTCTTTGTTTACTGTCTGGCCTTCTGGCAAAAATTCATGATGCACTACACCGTTGTATTCCATGAAAACCGTCAGCATTGCCTTCTTTTTTGACTGAAAACGACGTGGTTTTTTTGGTCTCGGCTCATTTGGTGAACGCCATTCACTTGCCTGATGTCTAGATTGCGTGTCGTACTCATAAACCCACGTCTCGTCTCCAGTAATGATCCTTTTGATGAATGTGGGATCGGATTCAGCCTCGCAAATCATGTCTTTTGCGACGTCAACACGGTCTCTTTTTTGCATGAAATCGAGGTCTTTTGGCACCAACTTTGCTGCTACACGACGGAAACCCAAATCATTAACCACAATGTCTTGGGCGGATCCATAGGCAATGTTCAAGTCCTCCGCTATTTCTCTGATGGTTAATTTGCGGTTATTGACCAACATTTATTTTACTTTATCAATTTTTTCACCGACTTTCGATGTCGATGGTCTGCCACTGCGTTCATCATCTTCGATTGACTCACGACCACTTCTGAACCGCTCGTGCCACTGGTAAACGACCGTTTTTTTTAGAGAATCGTTGCCGAAACACTTTTCCAACATTTCCAACATCCGTGCGCCACTAAATCCGTTTTTTACGCAAAATTTAATACAAGTTCGTTGTTGCAAATTTAAATCCATTTCTGCAATTGTAAAAAATCGCCAACACACACAGAGATAGATGTACTCTTGGCTACGTAACTTTTGCAAATGTCAAGTTATGACACTAAGATTTAAAGGGAATATCAACAACAGATGTACCAATTTAACAAAAAAAACAGAACTCAAATCGGAACGATGGGAGCGCCACACGGTGGTTATTCCGGGAACTTTTTGTTCAAGGTAGTATGTAGAAACTTTTATTGTATATCACCAGGGCATCGAAACAATATCCTCCAATGACGTGCTCATTCTTCACACTATCCTCACTACCCTCACCAATTTGTTAACACACATAGTCTTCTAAGTACCCCATATACATTTTTGCATGAATATATACGGCCTAGTGGGTGTGTGTGAATTGGCACGAATTTGTCAGTATTGTATATGGTTTTATTCTGTTTTACGGGTGGTGACCTAATATCCCCCGCCATACGCCCTTGCGGGGTATTATGTAGATGTATACATATGTCTGATTGAAATATTTTCTTAACTTGACCTACCCCTTTTCGTTTGCATGCAATAATTTCATGGAGGAGTACACTATTTTTAACTGCTATTTTAAACTCCTAAGATAATCGTTCTTTTTTATTCACATTCCGAATATTGGTTCAGAGACTATCGACCTTCTAGTGCCTCTAAATCTCTTAATCAATCCTACCATATTTTGCAATCATTCTGTCAAGTTATGAAAAAACCGTTCACAAAGTGTTGGCGTATTAACAACAAAATGCTGAAATAGAAACCCGTTTGTCGTAATAAAATGGGAAAATGAAGCGGAATGATGAATTCATGCAATGTAATATGGAATAAATTTGCAGTTCCATATCAATAGCAATAGGCAGGGTTGACCATTATCACCGGTGCTGTTCAACGTTTATGAGGAGGAAATGGTTAAAGAGGCATGGGAAGAACTGGAGGTAGGAATAAAAGTCGGAGGGGAATTCGTAAAATCGGTTAAGTTTGCCGATAACCAAGCTTTATTTTGTCAGTCAGCCAAGGGGTTGCAAGCATTGTTGAGTGAATTGTAAATTCAGTGCAATAGATATGGGATGAGAAATAATGTTAATACAACAAAGGCTATGCGATTTTCCAGAAAGAAAAAGACTAAGCTAAACATTAAAATAGGAAGGGAAAAAATACAGCAGGTAGAACAGTTTACGTATCTCGGAAGTGTTTTGGACCAATACGGTCAAAGTAGTAGGGACGTAAGGAGGAGAAATGCGCTAGGCAAGGAGGCTTTCTCAAGGAGGAGGGAGTTGATGACGGGGACGTTGAGTAAGGATGTTAAGAAAAGGCTCGTCAAACTTTGATATGGAGCGTAGCTATCGGCGCGGAAACGTGGTCGCTGAAGCAGGAGGATAGACGTAGATTGGAGGCTTTGAAATGTGGGTGTGGAGAAGGATGGAGAAGGTGAAATGGACCGAAAGGAAAACAAATGAGAAAGTACTAGGTATGGTGTGTGAGGAGAGGGGTTTGTTGGGAGAAATCCTATGGAGGCAGGATAAATGGATGAAAGGCATATTGAGCGGTAGTGGGTTGTTGAAGAAGGTAATAGAGGGGAGAATGTTAGGCAAACGAGGAAAGTGTAGGAACAGGATAGGGATGTTGGACGGAAATACACAAAGATGAAGAGGGACCTACCTGATGTAGAGTAGGTTGCTGGATTGTGTTTTGTTAGGAGTCAAAAATATTTATTTGGTAGTTGTGTCCATCCATAAACCTACCTTAACCGGTAGATTACCTTATGATGATCAATAGTACGCAATAGCGAACGCATCTAAGAAATGGACTATGCATAGATTTACCTCAGGAAATTATAATCGATGGTTTCAGGCGTTATTTTATGGAATCGGTTCATACTTAAGCGGATAAAATGATACTTTGTAATTCCACAGATTTATTTCACAAACACACGACCCGGGTTTCGACGTACAGGAAATTAGTTGACAGTACCGCATTTATTAATATGATTGTTTTTTTGTGGCTGTGCCTCGTCGAGGGACACTTCATTGGAGGAAGTCAGAGCAGAGGTCGATTCAATTAGTTTTTGTGCAATTCCATGAATTTGACTCCGCATTCCCTCCTCGCGATCTTAACCCCAATGGCTCCGCCCACTCGACTTTGGTTGGCCAGCGGATAGTGCTGGAATGGCATTCCACGTTTCGTAGACCCACGCTCCCGCAGGATATTTCCTCCTCAAGAACTCATGCCGGCGGACCCTGAACCACGAAAACCCGGGACCCTCCCAATTGAACCTCTTTGAGCTCATTGGACTGCAATGAGAGCGGAAGTAGGCGAGAGATTGGTCCAGATGAGGAGAGCGGGGCCTCGAATCGACCTACCCACTTCGCGACAGCGCTTAACCATTAGTTAAACGTGAAGCGGCGAGTAAAAATCATTTCCGATGGTAGTTTGTGTTACAGCGTAAGAATCGCGGCTCACTCCCCTTCTTTTCGCGCAACACAAAAATCCTGAGATAACCCTACGCAGTACAAAAAAAAATATAGCAAGTAGATAGCTGATGCAGACTATGCCTGTGGTCATCACTGGCGCCATTAGAGAGAGAAATTGAGGGGACACAACATACTTGATTTCCACTAGGAAATGATCTGCGCGTGCGTCTAAAGAATTCATCAAAAGTAAAAACGTAAAACCACCATCCCAGTTAAAATGAAATAACGGTTTTTATCATAATTCGACAACTAGCATTTATACTTGAGAAAACGATCTCGCCGTGAAGGATATGAAATACAATTCCTAGAGAAAATTATTCCATTATTGATTTGAAATAGTTTAGACGATAAAAACTTTTGACAACTATGATACTATTCCATAAAATAAGACGTTTTAGTATTATTTTTTTCTTTCATCAGTAAATGAAGAACCTGGGTTTTACAAACTAAAGACTAAGATCATTTTTTTGTCTAGTTATTTGCTTCTGATACTTATTTCTTCTTGTAAATAGCCTAGTTTTCATGCATTATTACGATTGCACCAGACCAAAAATACACAAATGAAGACATATACTTAGGAATTACAACACGTGGTTTTCATGATTACTGACTTATTGACTTACCACAACGAGTTAAATGATAGACCGGATTATTTAACAAGGTATTTTTGTACGTTTATATTTTAAGAGTAGACCCGTAAAAACTTTGATATCGAGCGTTATGTACGGCCCGGAAACGTGGTCACTGAAGCAGGATGATAGGAATAGATTGGTGACTTTTGAAACGTGGGTGTGGAGAAGAACGAAGGAGGTGAAATGGACCGAAATGAAAACAAATGAGGAAGTACTAGAGATGGTGGGCGAGGAGAGGGGTTTGTTGGGGGAAATCCTAAGGAGGCAGGAAAGTGGATGAAGGGCGTATTGATCGCCAGTGTGATGTTGAAGATTGTAATAGAGGGGAGAAAGTTAGAAATTTTAATTTAGAAAGTTAGTTAAAAGTTAGGCAAAGGGCAGGAATAGGATAGGGATGTTGGACGGGAAGAAGGAAGATGAAGAGGGACTTGATGTAGAGTAGGTTGCTGCATTGTGTTTTTTTTTAGGAGTCACTAAATATTTCTTTGGTAGTTGTGTCCATCCAAAACCTACCTTAACAGGTAGATGACCTTATAATAATATTAAGAGTTCTCCTGATAGACTAGAACTTTGACGTGATGGGAGAGCCTGTGCGTTCTGATTTTCCTTTTGAGTTGTGCTGATGGGAACGGTGATATTTACTCCTGGTAGGGTCACCCATTTCAGATATGTCTAAGGTTAGGAGCCAGATGAAAGGTAGTCCACGCAGCGTCTGTTCCTCAGTGAGGCGGCTGAAAAGGCGTCCGTCCAAAGGGAGCGGCCATTTAAGCGATAATTTCACGTTAAAAACACAATTGAAGAAGGCAGCGGGAAACCACCTCAATTATTTATTCCAGTACATTTAGGATGGACACCAAAATGAAAATGAGTTATGATATCTAGGGACCTCGCCATAATCGGTCTGCGTCCTGCCCGGGAGAGGGAAGGATTCCATGTCATCATCCCACTAAACCCCTGCAAAACGAAAGAGACAGCAGCAGCATAGAAGACACAGAAGAGGACCGAACTAGTAAGAATGCGGACATGGAATTTTAGGGACATATAAAGGGGGATATTGAGAAAGGTACGTTGATCCTCCGGGGCTGTGCGAGATGAGCTATAAGAAAGGCAGAGACTATTGGAGCGATAGTTACATTGTAATTTACAGCGGAATGGAAGAGAGCCAGGGAGGGTTGGCAAAAGAATTGATCAAAAATGTAGGAAGACCCATAGAGCGTAGCAGCCAAAGCGAAAGCGGCTGATAGAATATTATTAGTAGCAGTAAAGCTGAAATAACGAACTCGGTCTTTGTTCAGGTCTACATGTCACCGAGAAATGCTAAGGAGGAAGAAGTCGATAGGGTATACGATCAGTTAAAGGATGTAATTGGGGATGTTCCTGGAGGAAAATATCTCTAAGTAATCGGGATTTTAACGTGACGGTGAGCGAAGGTATTGAGGTAGGAGGCTACAGTGTAGGAACAAGAAATGTACTCGGGGAGAAAGCAATAGAGTTCCGCAGAAGACCAGGGTTGATCAGGAAAAGATCATTGGAAAATTTGAAATAGAATGCGAAAGCATTTTTGTCGTACGTCAGGGAGGTTCAGGAAAATAAATGAGGAAGATGTAGTGTTTTACCGTGATCCCGAGGACACAGCAGCTTTATCATATGATATTAATGCTACAAAACTTTGGTGCGACACTTGGTAATTGGAATTAAACTTATAAAAGTCGTACTGATTCATTTTTGGAAAAAGTGTGTTTCCCTCCCGAACGCCTACTGCATTGGGAACACCGAAATGGAATGTGTAGACTCAATTAAATACCTAGGCGTTACCCTCACTCACGATCTCTCTTGGGTGAAACACATCCGGGAAATATGTAGACAAGCTAACAAAAAATTAGGATTTATTAGAAGAGTAATAGGTAAATGTGATGAAAAAAATAAAGATAAATGTTATCTGTCGCTGGTTAGTCCTCATTTAGAATATACTGCAAGTTAATTGGAACCTCACGAAGTTGGATTGATTGCCGAATTAGATCGCGTACAGCTTAGAGGAGCTAGATTTTTAAAATGTTGTCATGATAAACTTAGTAGCTTATCGAAAATATTAGAGCAGCTAGGCTGGGAATCACTCACGGAGTGATTTCCTTTTCTGCTCACTTCTTTTATTTATATATCCTATTTACTCCCAATACATTTTTGAAAGACATATACATAATAACAATGGTTAGACGCGAATTTTCTAAATCCCTTAAATTTGACGGTAAGTGTATTTGATATACATTTCATTATCCCGTTGGAAGTTACCACTTATGACTATCCGTAAATATTCATTGCGAACAAATAACCTAGCGTAAGTACTGTCGTAAACCTATTTTAGAATCCTAAATTGGCCATTATATTATGTGGTTCAGCGGACTAGGTCTATAAATGTCAATACGTTGCCCCTTCTTAAATTGTGTAAATTATCAAACGAAAAAGATCCAATTTCCAGTCTCAGTTCACTTCAGGTTTCTAGTTCTTCTAGATGGTCTGATTTAATGCTCGTAAACCATTAAACAAATTAAATCATGAAAGGAATAAAAATGACTCAAATGATGGAGGAGAAATATTTACTTCTAATCTGAGAGACTAAAATTCTTTAAAGCTCAACAATCGATTTTAAATTTTTATGATTTTCATAAAAGATTATTCAGATAAATCGAGAGCATTAAAAGAAAAATGATAATTGGGAGCTCTAAGGCATATGCCAAGAAAATATTATCGAATTGAAGAAACTGTAATAGTAACTTTAACGGAGTCACCCGCTATGTGTGCATTATAATGCAACCATTTCAGAGAGTAAAAATCATTCGCCTTGACCGGGATTCGAACCCGGATCCCTCGATATCCGGTCGAGTGCTTTAACCACTTAAGCTACCGAGACGTCCTCTTACACTCTGAAATTTCGGCCGGATATCGAGGGATCCGGGTTCGAATCCCGGTCAAGGCGAATGATTTTTACTCTCTGAAATGGTTGCATTATTATCGAATTGAGTTAATACGCGCATAGTATAGGGTAGTTTGGAATGAATCTGAAACATGGTTACTGTGACAAGATAATAGGCGCAGACTAGAGGCTTTTATGGCAATGTATGGATGCAGAGAATAATTAAAAGGTGAAATGGAGTAAAAGGAACGAAAATAAATTAGTACAAGCCATGTTGGGAAGTAGAGGTATTTTTGGGAGAAATTTAAATAAGCTAACACGAGTAGATGCATGGCATTTTGAATGGCGATCGCACATTAATAGCCTTTGATAGAGAGAGTGCTGGGTAAGACGACGGAAAGAAAAGACGGTACGTGGAACGGAATGAATGGATGTTGAAGGGATATGGATTTCAAATCTATAGCTTATCGCAATACTCGTATGTGATATTTGGGTGCACAGTGACGTGTTAAGCTGAATTTAGAAGTTCAGCAGCGATCCATCAAAAAACCTATCTTGACCGGTATGTACTCGTATTTTTGTCACACGTACGTAACTCATGCCAATTACCACAAAATATTTCTATTTCGAAAATGTTCGGGGCAATTAAATTGCTATCGAGCGCGAGCTCCATAATTGGGAGAATCGCTTCCCTGAATCAAATGAGAAGTCCCGTGAGATAAAGTCCAAAAGGGCCTTTGACACTGCTGCCACCCGTACCGAACACGTCCGAGGTTGAACCGTTCGCTTCACAGGGCACCTTGGTTGTCTTCGATAGGAATTCTCTCATAATGTATTAAGGACTCCTCCCCCCTTCTCCTGAAGCGATGGCATTAATGTCTTTGCCCCTGCCGGCTCTTGTACAGATCTCTTTGTCGTAATACTTTCAGAAAATAAAACGAATCCTGGTGTGATCGACTGCTCCCGAGTACGAATGATTTCGAGCATTGGCACCTTTCAATTCCCTCGCCACTGTAGATGAACTGATTCGCGCGATTGCGTCATGGCAGCTCTTTCTCGAACCGAGGCGGAGCGTGTTGCTAGGAGACGACGACGAGAAATGTGGATGCTAAGGACAACGTTTTCCACGTAAGCAGACCTGGGGACGGAAGCAAATATTGCGTGAGCCACGAATCGGACGATAAACTCTATGGAGAGACTATGGTGAAGAACTCTATAGTAGCGTCAGGAGTGAAAAGTTATAAAATGGGGTGGTTAATCACTCATACATCAAGAAGAAATTGTCATCATGAATGACAGATTTCAAAAGAATACCGTCTTACGTAAGACAATTTACTCACGTTCGTCTTGAGCTACATTTGGAGAACCAAAGTCATAAGAGAAGGAGAGTAAGTTTGCTGCCGCATGACTGCTAGATACTCATTTTTACGGCGCGGCGGTCCAATAAGAGTCACGTTCTGGACTTGTGATTTTGCTGATGTTGACCGCTTCCTTTAATCTAAGTAAAAAATGCAACCAATCACGCGCATTTCTATCATTTCAATTGGAATGAAGATGGAAAAAACCGGGTCAACAGTTATTTAAGGGGGATTGAGGATCGAAGAGCAATTATCTAATGGAACTGGAATTGAGTATAGGAAATTGTGGAGGAAAATTAGGTCAACCAGTGGAAGGATTGAAAAACCGATGATCGCCACATCTTTTATTTTTTCATACCAAAAAGCTTTATAATAATACCGATTTCGACGCATAGGCGACATCATCAGGTATAAAATTATACATGGCTAGGACATTTATGCATTGTCATTTGGAGGGGAGGTGATTTCCTTAAGTCCTTCGAAAGCAGAGAATGTTGCACTCTAGAGTAAAGAAAGTAGGCGTGGACACATTATCCTCGGAGAATAAACAGTTATTGGACAAGTAGGGATCCTCTAAAATTAAAACCAAAACACAATTACGCAGCACCTTACAAGACCTAAAACGTTAAGCACTTTGCGAGTATTTGGACACTGACCCCAAAGCTTTCTGGTCATATATTAGGGAAGTAAAAGGGGGGTAAGCTAAGCGTGGATTGCTTAAGGGATTGCAATAATATAATTCATATTGACAGTGAGGGTAAAGTTAACATTCTAAATACATTCTTCCAAAGCGTTTTCACGAACGATGTTATCTCCAAGAAACAATACATGCCGAACCCCTGGCAAAAATTACAGCGGACGAACGAGGAATTGTCAAATTGTTCAATGAGATTAAACTCAACAAATACCCTTGATTCCCTTCCTCTTCTTTGGAGAAGTGGGATTACTTGATGTCGCAGTTTCTTTTAGTGTACTTACGCTCTTATTAACAACGACCTACCCGTTTGTCCTATGTATATTGCACTGCAGTCATTGTACTTTAATTGATACACTCCACTATTTTTTAATTTGTCACTTTTGCCCGTATTTCTCAGCAGAAAACCGAGGTCGCTCGTATAATAAGCAATTCTAAATTTATCTCATAAGATCCTCTCCCTCCCCGGGGGGAGGGGGTAGTATTCCAAGGGAAGGATAGGCTCAGGGAAAAATGGGTTCGATGGATCTCAGAGGAAGGATAATGGCTTCTGGGTGGATAGTATGTAGGCACCTTCCATTCTCCTCCCACTCCAGTGCTTATCATTTAACATCTACCAACCCTGGACCATCCTTGCCAATCCACCCTCAACTCCTCGCGTGTATAAGGATCTCTGACACGTTCAGAAATTGTTTGCACCTAAATATGACACCTCTACGTTGAAACTAGTCGTAATAAATGAAAGTGTGGGGAAGATATCTTGGATTCATCTTACGTCCAAGTAGCCAATCCTGATAACATCGAGTGCATTAGAAATTGTGACGTGAAATTAAAAAAAATATTTTAATTCAATTAAAAAAACAACATTATTGGTCGCAGGCTATGCACAGATTATGCACTCATAATAAGTAGGTTGCTAATAAACAACGTTTATATTAATTATCCTAGAGAGGAAAATGTTTAATTTTTGGAAACCTACAAAATAAAAAATGAATTTATGAGATATGACTTACGCAGAAATGCAATCATTAATAATTAATAATAATTTAAGGTAAAACTTCCAAACAAGCTGCGTTTATCTGACCAAATCTTGGTGTTCCAACTCCCTACGGATGACACTCACTAGTTCTTTAGTCAGTTGTTAAATGTCGAATAGTGTGTCGGGGGTTACTTGGTGAGGATATTTGATTTCAATTGCAATAAAATAATAAATAATTTAATTTAATAAAATAAAGTCATAATTTCATTACGTATGATGGTGATTACGATTCACGATCCTGATGTTAGCGTGGACCCAAGTGACGGACGCAAGAGAGGGGGTCGATGGAAGGGTCGCTCCGGTGTGAAAGGAGCGTCGTACTCACCGCCGCCGATGCCCGCGAGGGCCCGTCCCGCGCAGAGGGCCCATACGGAGCTCGAGAGGGCCATGATGGCCCAGGCGAGAGCGAGCGGGAGGCAGGCCAGGCGGGCAGTGGTGAGGCGGCCCCAGCGGTCCATCAACGGCCCGGCTGCTAGGGCTCCGATCGGTGTGCTCAGCGTTACTGAACTGGCTTGAAGGAATGAGAAAGAAACGAATTTCACAAGCCTACATCTACATAATACCCCGCAAGCCGTCTCTAGGGCGTGTGGTGGGTGATGTTAGGTCACCACCCGTAAAAAGGAACAAAACCACATTCAAAACCAACACATACAGTACAGTAAATAGCCTGTACATGCAAACCCACAGTGGCGGATACATTCATGCAAAAATCCTTTCATTTTACATGCATGCAATTACATGCTCGTAACTATCATCTAACAAATAATTGCACCAAAGAATGCAGTAAGAAATTTATCCAATATCGTGCAAGCTAGAATTTGATAAGTAAGAAGGCGAAATTCCACTACCACATGAGCATCCAACATTTATGAGGTCATGCAGAAAGAAAGGGTTTTGACAACAGAACACAAGAGATTAGTGAAAGGGCATGTAATTGAGTAGAACTAAGCATTCCCTATACCCTGAGGGTGGCAAGTGGAATTTTTGCTATCTATAATCCTGCAGTTGCTACCTCGTCTTGCCCGTGGGAAGGAGTCCTTGAGTCTGCTAGTTCTGGCATCTATTTCCCGAATTTTATATACATGATACAAGCGACCGATGTATGTTGAAGTGCAAATAATTTACGAGACCTCGGTGCTAAAACACGTGAATCTGAATTTATTTAGTAAGTTCAACCGTTCGTTGAATTAATTCGTCTTTCTTCTAATGATTCCCACCCCAACACCATAAGCACTGCAGTGACGCAATGAATACAAGTTACCCAAAGCCGTACTCTTGGGGGCACTAGTTAGGGGACACGGGGGAGGGTGCAAAGAATAAGGATAACAAAACTGCACACACTCTCTCACTCCGGTATTTGCAGTGCAAATTGACCGTTGCAAGTCACAGACACACACGCACTCAGGGTTTACGGGGGAAAAAACCCCTCGCCAGGGACCACACACTCAGACAAGGCAAACCAAACCACACGCACTCCTTCACTCCGGTATATGCAGTACAAATTGACCGTTGCAAGTCACAGACACACACGCACTCAGGGTTTACGGGGGAAAAAACCCCTCGCCAGGGACCACACACTCAGACAAGGCAAATCAAACCACACGCACTCCTTCACTCCGGTATATGCAGTACAAATTGACCGTCGCAAGTCGCAAACACACACGCATTCAGGGTTTACGGGGAATTAAACCCAACGGCAGGGACCCTTCACTCAGACAGACGTAAAGATAGAATAAGTAAAGGAACGGCACGCACTCCCTCACTCCGGTATTTGCAGAGCAAATTGACCGTTTGTGAGACGCAAACACACACGCACTCAGGGTTTACGGGGAATTTAACCCAACGGCAGTGACCCTTCACACAGACTACGAATACGGAAAGGAGGGAAGTACACTGTGATGCAGTGTACGTGGGGAAAAAAAAAAAAAAAAAAAAATAGTGCCGAAAACCTGACACCAGGTGTTTCGCCTGCCAAGCAGGCCTCTTCAGAGAAGAATGCTTTTGCTTCACTGCAGTGACGCTTTTCGTTTTATCGCAAGGGTTTTTAACGAAACGGGCTTCCCGGCGTTAAACCTCAAATTCCCGAATGAGGCCTTTTTCACTCGGATTCCATACGCTACATGCATATTTTAAACGAGGCCTTAGAAGAGCGTGGTAACAACTTTCCTTGACCTTGGATTCACTTCTTCCGACAATGCGTCTAATTGGTAGTTTTTTGGGGAGGCGACAGACAGCTAAGGTCATTTTTTCCATTAGGGATGGATGGGAAAGGAAGGGTGGAGAGAAGCCCGGCGTCGGCATTAGCCTACTCTTGTCGAAAGGCGCCACGGGGTCCGCGGTTTAACGTCCCATCCGACGGAAGTTGTACTCACTCAAAGCGCTCTCCACAAAGCGCCTCAAGCAGGGCTCGGGATACCACTGATACCACTGTTTGTTGTCTCCAGGATTTGAACCTGGGCCTTCTAGGTGGGAAGCCTGTACGTTAGCCTCCGCACCATCCCATTTCTTTGTTCTTTTCAAATACAAGTTGTAAAATTTCAAAACCAAGGAGATAAAAAAGAGAGATTGACATCGTCATCAACAGATTCAAGTATTCGTTCTTACATCTACACAATGCCCCCCAAACCGCCGCAAGAGCATTCGGCGGGGGTGTTAGGTCATCAGTCTTTTCACATTGTATTTAATTGAGCACGATTGGCAGGTCACTGCAATATGAGTTTTTTCCCGCAAAACCTGAGTACGTGATTGATTTCGGCTTCCTTCTGGTCCATCGTGTGGAAAAAACTTAGCAGGCTTTCAACCCCATAATCTAAATTAATTTTAAAAATTCACACAGCCATTTTCCTCCATTCATCCAAGGCTTCCGACTACCTCAACCACGGCCTTTTTAAGCTAATTCAACGGTTTGAAATTCATGGAAATACTTTCTGGACCTCTTGTCCAGCTATCTTAATAACAGAATCAGTGGGCAATACTGTCTTGCGTTCTGTCCACTAGGTCGCCTGTGATCCCAGGAGTTCTCCAAGGCAGCGTCTAAGGACTATTTTCTTTCAATCTTGACATCGATGATTTAGCCTCCCTATTTCTTTCCTTCCAAACTCACATCCTGCTCTATGCTAACGACAACACCGTCACCATATAAGCCTAATCTCATCTCTCCGATAGGTAAAGAGAGCCTTCTCTTTCAACATTCGTTAATATTTTGTCACCATTGTTCTTATTGGCATTTGGACGTACTCCAAACTCTCATTCTATGCTTTCCTATGCGAGATCTGTCCGGAAAGAATCCAGCCATATCCTATATAATAAAATATTATAAATAAAAAAAGCCTATCTATAACAATGAATCACACACCACGCGATAACAAAATCGAGCCCAAGAACCTAAATATATTTACATGAAGCCATGTGATAAAGCTCACTTATTATTACATGATGTATAGAGGCACGTATGTGTTTACTATATATCTACCAATTCTTGTGTGTATGAACAAATATATATTCAATGCCAACATCACCATCAACCCTAACGTTGGTTTGATAGGTGTTAAGCTCACCCCAAGGCGCACATATATTTTTAATAATGATAATACCTTATGGTCAACTTCCGTCTCACCAAAGGCCACTGTCTGAAACGATTACCGAAAAATTATGCATACATTTTGGAGAGATTTTCGTCTCCCCGCCTCCAGCTCACCTATCCACGACGCTTGGTCGGCCGTGACTTGGATGGTGCTCGTCTCTTTGGACAGCTCGGGCAGCAGGACGGACGAGAAGGCCATGTTGATGCCGGCGTGGACCACCACGCTGTTTGCACACAGGCTCACGTAGAGCTGCTCCATTATGAAAACAAACAAACGAGTGGCGACTGTGAAAAATCACAGCATAGCGAGAAGAAACATGCCTGCAGTTTCCAAAATATTCTTTCATTGATACTGAACTGCATCAGTAAAGAGTGGATATATTAACATTCTTAAGCGATCACCTGCAAGCGATTCCCACCCAGGGGGCCCGGGTTCGAATCACTGCGGCGGCAGACACTTTTCAGCGGCATCCCGACCCCTAGCTGAGGTGCTTTGTGGAGGACACTTTCAGTTGGTACGGTTTCCGTCGGATGAGACGTTTAACTGCGGACCACTTGGCGCGCTTCGTTAAGAGCAGCCTAATACCGACCCCGGGTTTCTCTCCACCCTTCATCCTTTCCTAATTATCATCACCAGAATTTCAATCCTATGATTGGTTTACTGCAGCTTTCCATTCTTCCCTATTTAATGCCAATTCCCTCACCCCCTGATAGGTTCCCTGTTTTACGTCCTTCTTAATTTGCCCTACATACTTGTCTCTTGACCTTCATCGCGGGATCTATCCTTCAATTTGTCCTTCTATAATGCTTCCAACTAATCCATTGTGCCTCAAGATATGTCCAATCCATCTAGTTCGTCTTTGCCGTAGATCTCTTCATACGGTCCTTTCCTCTTCTGCTCTTCTATATATTCATCATTCCTCACTTCGTGTGTCCATTTAATCTTCAGCATTCTCCTCAAGCACCATGTTTCAAATGCTTCCATTCTTCGTTGGTTCACTTTTTCAAGATTCCATGTCTCCGATCCGTAGAGTTCCATGCTCCAGACGAACGTTTACACAAACTGCTTCCTTGTTTGCAATCCTATGTTCCATGTTCTTCTCGTTCCAGAAATCTATCAGCCTTTCTCTCCCGCGGGGTTCCTTTTTCCCAATCCTGTCTCATTCTCCTTCCCTCTCGGCCCTCTCTATCCACAGCGTTCCAGTCTCCCACCACGATTAGGCTCTTCTTCCCTTTTGCTGCTCCTATAACTTCTTTTAGTTTTTCGTATACTATTTCTATTTCCTCTTCTGAATGGCTGGATGCTGGCATATACACCCGGACTATCACTGTGTCAGAAGAATTCTGATGATAAGGCTAGAGGGAGATGGACTCCTAGGTTGTCGATTCCCAATATGTCCATCTCCATCTTAGCATTTTCCAACTTCCCGCACACTCCCAATTATCTGACGTTCCTGCATTTGTCTACCTTGACTGATGTTCCCCTTCCAGCAGTCCCCACCCGGAGATCCGACTTGGGGACTATTTTACCTTAGGAAGATTTTACCGGGAGGAGTGCCATCAGCCTTGCGTTCAAATCTTGAATCTGCATCATTCTCCGATCTTCGCCACCAGTGCCTAATGGTACCATTATTGTATTTTTTTGTTAATGTGTAGTTGCCTCGTTTCGAAAAACCATTCACAATTCGGACGATAAAAAATTTTCGTGGGTTACGGAAATGGAACCAGCGACCTTCGGCTCCACAGGCAGACACGCTACCTCTGGTTCACCCCTGCTGGCGCCAAACACTTTTTTGATGGATTGTGGGTTATTTATGCCGATGTTTTTATTATATTCGATTTTAAATCGTAAAGAATGAAAATAGATTCTTACTGAAATGAGACCTTAATCTATCTCAATTTATTTTACCATACACTCCAGACAAGTAGAAGTAAATAAAATTCTAATCCCGTTAAACTTGTCAGAAGGTTCCAAGGTTATAATTTACATTTTAATCATTCGAGAGATACCTGGAAAAGACTAAAAATATGGAAACTTTGCGCTTTCCATGATTTATTGACTTGGCCTAGATGATGGAAATAGTGATTCCACCATTGCCATCATCTAGGTCTCACTTGGTCCGACAGAAACATTAAGCTAAGACCTAAGGGTACACGATGGCAAGTTAGCGGTTGAAATCGGTTGTACCATCAAATCAAATAATCATGAATATCACAAAGTCAGTCCTTGGAAACTAGAATTATGGAAAAAAGTCCACAAAGCCAGAGCTGACTGGTTCAGGACAAACATTGGTCAACTGAAGTGGGTTGATCTCTACCGCAGTACTACCTGCCATTTGGGTGCTCGCCCTGCGCGTCAAATCATCATCGGAGTCTTCCCACCAACCTGTGGAATCGTATCCTTCCACGTCAGAACAGTCTCGGGTCTGCCCTCGTCTATCAGCTCCAGCCTGCGAGAGTTAGGATAAAGCCATTCATGAATTTTCTCATTGGGCAATTGGATGTACTAATGGCGACAAAAAGGATGTGCTCAGTGATTCCAAGGGCAGAATTAATCAGCAAAGTTGGACGGATAGGAGTTCAAAATGGGAGAATACAATGAAATGGATCAATGTGCAGGAAACAAGCTCCAAATAGGTTGGGCAGACTTTGAAACTATGCCACTTTTTAAGGAACAGGGAATAAAAAGGAAAACTAAAGGAAGGAGGACTGAGTCCTCCCACACATGCATAGAGGAGAAGTGTTAGAGCAAATAAAAGAAGGATGTAACGTGATAACAGGACTGGCGAAAGAATTTCAATTTGATTGAGAATGAGGAGCAATCTTCAACAATTCGTAGCACTAAAAAGGTACTTCTTATATCAATAATTAATTATATAATGTCAGCAATAATGATTATGTGTACAAAAGGAATGGCTGAAGTATAGATTCAACTTCCTAAGTACCGGAATAAAATGCATAATGCGACAAATTTGAACAATATCGTACAATGAGCAGGCGCACAATTAAACTTCTGAATTTTACGTGATTCCAAGGTAAAAATCTGTGAGTTCCGTGCCACAGGCGATGCTACCTATTTATTTTTATAAAATTAACTCCATGGGGTCCAGTTTTGTCAAATATTAATAGTCGCCGCTTTTATAGAGATTCTTGTGCGTTCGATGTCCCGCGGAATGGTTCCCGAATTCCATGCACGTATCGTACGAAGGGTGAATAAAGAATGGGAGCCCAAAGCAATGAGTTTGACGTTTGTAATCTGTCTAATCCAACAAAGACAGGACGTATGACGGAAACAAAACATGTAGAGCCCAAAAATTTATTTATTGACATTTTTAGAACATAGGACAATTTTTTTCATTTTTTCTTTGACTAATTTCATCACTCCTAAATTTCCATTTTAGCACTTCACCGAAGATCAAGGAAAATGGGAACATATTAGCTACATAAATGTTATCAGAGGGAGTAGAGGGAGATTTAAATAAATGGGCAGTCATGTGGGTATTCATGGATAATTTATGTTACGAAAACCCGCATTGCTGGTATTAATCATGGCACGCATTATTAGCATCAGGAAGTTCCAGTTTCAAATTAGTTCTACGGTCATATTAAAAAATTAAACTGGAAATATTTAGAACACTTAAATTTCACTGACTTACGCAGGAACGCGACCACACTTTTAAATCCTTTTCACAGATTACTATCAGCTCAGAATAGGAAGAATCGCTCACTTTTAATAAATATAATGTTAACGTTCTTTGAACTTTAGGTACAAAATATTACCTTCGTAAGTTCGTACCACGAGGTTATTTTTCACGTAGGTACTGCGAATTCAGAAACATTTTTATCTCAATTGAAAGTTTTCAAATGATCATCTGAAGCGATCATATTGAGGTATAGATTACGATGACAGGGATTATATCACTTAACCTATCATTTGAACGATCCTTCTTCCCGTCTTTCAACACGAATAAGAATCTTCATTTCAGCCAATCATATCGGGGCAGCAGTAAATAGTGGCTATGGTGCCACGTGTGACTGCCAACACGAACAATCAAACCAATCCCACGAAAAGACAATTTTGTATTATATATTGTCCCTATTATCATTATTGAAAGCTGGTATTTCCTACACCTGTAATTGGCATTGTACAGTGATACGATACTGGTCTGTTAACGTCAAATTCAGATTCATAAAAGAAGCGACGGGGAAATGAAAGGTGACGATATTTTGAAGATTGAAGTAATAAAAGAGCCAGAGAGGGCACAGAAGAGACACACACATAAGATTACTATATAGCAGTTAATAGCAAAGAAGCTTGAAAAAAGCTAAGCAAAATGCTAATTTACAAAGAGATAAAATTAATAACTAAATGTCGTGAAAGAAAGTAAGGATACGCACAATGACTAAGAAATTTAGACTCTTTCAAGGAGGATATAAAAAACTGTTTTTATGATGGCTACGAAGGGCAAAGCTAGGAGAGGGATTGATACTGTTAGGGATGAATGCGGTGGTAGTACCTCAAAGATTTACAAGTAGAGCAGTGGTGTAGATAATTAGATTCAAGCAAGTGAATTAGAAGATGAAAACGATTCCAGGGAAGTTGTTGCATAGAAAAAATGAAGTTGTAACAGCAGGATAAATTTTGAAAGGTGTAAAAGCTTCGGGTGGAGATGGAAAATAAAGCAAAAGTTCAAGTGTATGTACAATTGTGTTGGTTCGTTTGCGTATTTTAATCTACGCTTGTAGATTTTAGTTTTCTCAAAGGAATAGAAACGATTGCGATAATTTTTCTCCTCTATACAATTGAAGCCTCCAGTTTATCCTCTATGCAGTGAAATTGAGTAAGACGACGTAAAAATTATAGAGAAATTAGTCTTTCGAGTATGCTGCGAAAATGTTTTCGTGCGAATTGTTGAATGAAATAAGTAAGACTATTTTAGACAACATTTGTGGGTTCAATTTATTTTTATGCGCGGATGGAGATTTTAAGAATTAATTTTTTGGATTCCAATAAGTACGGGAAGAAATTATGCAACATAAGTTTACTCTAAATTTTTCGATGTAGAGAAGGCGTTAGAGTTTACAGCCCTTCCACCAGGATAAAGATCTGACCCACATGGATGAAAGGCTAAATGTACTGAACAAATTGAGAAGTTTCAGGCACGATGTGATGGGATTCGGACATAATAAAAAACAGATGGTAACAATTTCCCACTAGGTAAGTTTAATTGTACGACTGGGTTTCGATGTATTACATCATCTTCAGGTTGACCTGAAGTTGATGTAATACATCGAAACCCGGTATCTAGTGGAACATTGTTGCTATCTGTTCTTTACTAAATGTACTGCTTGAAAAAAACATCACTTCCAATTTGTCTCCCTGGTAGAATATCATAATTCAAGCTTTCCTTGATGGCTGTTTTTTCATCCATTCTGCGGTAGATTAGAGCGTAGGGTAGAAGGTAAATCAGAACTATACGAAACTGTATACGCAACAGTAAACGCATCCACAGCGATCAGATTATTTTGCCCAGCAATTGCGGCTTCATTGCACGGAAAAGATATTTTGGAAGATTTGTAGCACTATGTAGTGCATCCAAAGATTTTCGAGTGAGAATCATCGTCGCAGTCATGCATGGAATATGGATCTCTCTTATCCTGAGGTGCCACGATCCGGCGCCAATAACTTGGAGCGTTGACGCGCCCTGACTTTACATTCACTCAGTCACTGCAGATGGCACTCTAAGAGGGTTCCTCTCTTCGTGTAATAGTGTCAATGTCTCAACCCTTCCTCCCTCCCCGCTTCCCTCTCCTCTCCACCCAACCCGTCCCCTCCGTTCCCCGCCCTTCGTTGTCCTAAATGACTGTGGATGACCTCGACGGTCGCGTGCTACTCCAACAATAACTTCTGTCCATCACAATTGGATCACACACATCCCCATACCCATCGCTCCATTACGAGTTAGCCTCAGTCACGAGAGCGTTACATATATTTTATGGTTTTCGTGTCTTATTCCTTCTTTAGCTTGTCGTTTTCTTCAGTCCCTTTCTTTTCCTCCAAGCCGCCCGGTCTGACTCATTTTTTTAAGCACTACCAAAATCATCATCACTGATAATGAACACAATTACAGGTAGATTTTAGAGGGTCTATTCAAATATTAGGTATCGCGAGGACTTCTTCATGTTTGATCAACACCATTTCCCTCTTCAGTTCTTCGCCTGTGAACCTGCCTTCATACCGTCTACAAAATCTGTTCCCCCTTCATTCCTCTCCCCCTCTCAACCAATATTCTCCCTTTATAGCCTTCAAACTCTTGCTGTGCCTTTCTTTCCTCCGCATGTCATCTTCGGATTTCACCCGGCATCTTCCTTCTCCGTTGTCTCTATCCCACTGTTTCATTTTTGTGTGAGTTGTGATCACGTGAAAATTGAATTCGATACACTTTCATTACCGAGTTTTGACTAGAGAAATCCCTAAATAAAGCACTTCCAAACTTATGCACAGACACGTCCAAAGAAGACTATTTTAGCCTTTTCAATGAAAATCTCTTTCCTCACAAATTTCTATTTTCTCCGTCAAAATTATACATTATGTCATGCATGCTCCAGTGTTACTTCATCTTAGTCTAAGAAGTTTAAACACAAAGCTGAAATAAGATGAAAACACAACTACCTACGGCAAATACTACGATTATAGGCATAATGGACCAAACCACTTGCATCACATATATGGAGTCTACTTCATTGCGAATGAGTGACGTGGACGAATTCGAAAGGAGAGAGATGATTCGAGGCGATGATGTACTTTGAAGAGAATGTGGTTGAAGTGAGAAGCTTTGGCAAGCAGGGAAGTTACAAAATGAGACAGAAAAATGATTGGGCTCATCCTGATCCATCTTACATCTTGCTGAGGATCATAAATTAAGGATACAAAGAGGGGAAGAAGGATTACAATAAATGGAGGAAGCACAAGTGTGAACTAAACGAGGCAGGTGACGTCGGTGCCAGAAGTTAGTGAAGGGAATGAAGACATTGACCGATTAAAATTGGATAATAGTAAATTTAGGAGCTGCCGCAAATCTGCTCTGATCGCATCGTTATACAATGCCACGTTTTCCTTCAATCCCAATACTCATCTTTCTGATGGATACTTGACGTGCCGTAGTACGGCAGACATTCTCAATGTGTACGTGTATCCAGCTGACGCGGTTTGACTCTTACAACGAATATCCATCAATTTCTGAAGATCTATGAAAAAAAATAGTTTCACTAATAAAGGCGAATAATTTTTAATTACAGGCAATACTTGGGTTTTTTGAAGAAAATTTATAATAGTGCTGTCATAAATATAGAAAGATAATGTAGAAATAGATTTGTCGATTTCGTTTGCTTGGCAGAAAAGCGATTAATCAGAGTTAATTTTAATTAATGATTCTGATTTCACTAGACTTGCCATTTATTACAATCGGTTTAGCTGCCCAAGTAACTGGCATATTTATTAAAACGCAAGTTTTTACTGTATATCCAAACAACTAAAAGTGTGATTACTTATTTAGGGTGTTAATTTAAAAATAATCAAAAATAGCGTAGAGAGATTACGTTCCAGGGAAATTAGCAATTTTTAACCCGTGTCATAAAATAAACATTGTTTTACCAATCGAACCCGAAATGTAAAGGCAACTCGAATATTTCTCGGATGTTCATCAATTCCACTAATTGCGTCCATCATCGGCACTAATTGGTGGCTATTAGAATACAAGTGGATTCAACCAATATACCCGTATAATATATACCTGTATAATGTTTACGTGTGGTTAATGAATAACCATTCCCGAATACGTAAACTCTGCGCTAGACAAAATACATAGTATCTTAATCTAATGGAACAATTTTATTCAAATTGCTGTCAGCCACAATTACTATTCATGATCGCTAATTCTTCGACAAAAACACCTCTCATCACAAAGCCAACAGATTATATCCCTCCGAGTCTGTATGTAAAACGGTGAAAGGATTTTTTTTACCATAAGTTCACAACTGCACGTCATCAGATTTCACTGCAGACTCCTCCCAAAACTCCAATATCGGAATCGGACTAAATTCGAACTGACCTCTTGAAGGATGGATCTTGCCCCACGTGGTCACCCGAGGGGGGAAGCAGGTCCTCCTCGCCGTCGGCCTCCACCACCCTCAGCACCGTCAGATGGCCGTTGCGCTCTTCGACCTTGCCGTCCATCGCGCGGTGGGATGGGCGGGAAGTTTGGGGGCGGGGTCCACAGGGGACCTTCTGGAGCCGTGGAGCTTGGAATCACTGAATGGGTAGGGTTTGATTCGTAGAGGTCACCGCTACTCCCCCGCACTCGAAAACACATACACACACCCGAACGGAAGGGCAAACGTCTTTTGATAACGGAGCGGAGATGTGGGTATAGGAGTGTCGCACGGTGCCCAGGCTTCAGAAACTGAGGAAGTCCGTCGGCTCCTTGGAGGACGAGCCGGGGACACGAGGAAGGTATCCACTTCCCACCCCCGCCTCCACTCCTGCCCCCTGTAGACAGGTCGGATGAGAGACTGGCAGTCTCTCGTACCGAGATAAGGAAGCGCACGCGAGAAGAGAGGGGGAGGGACAGAAGAGCGGCGAGGAGGTGGAGGCTGGGATAAGAAAAGACGCTTGGGGCCACCGGCGGGGAGGGAGCCGGGTGTGGGAGATGGCTGAAGCGTCAACGTCTCGCGGTCCGCCACCGAGGGTATAGATGGCGTGTTTGCCCAGCAAGGCGATCGGGAGGCGCCGCTGGGCACTGCGCCGCGAGCGCCGCCTGTGACCCAGAAGGGCTCCCGCGCCCGCAGAAACGTAGGTGAAATGTCACTGATGGTCGTAACTTCACAGGAACAACCAACTAGTGTGAGTACTATTATTATAACTAACATCATTATTGCTATTGTTATTACTATTATTATCAGCAATCTACCGGTTAAGGTAGGTTTCTGATGGACAAAAGCTACCAAAGGGTACAGTGAAAATTCCCTTGGCTCTCCTAACAAAACAAAACCCAACAACCAACACTACATACCACAAGTCCCTCTTCAATTCTGCATTACTATTGCCTTCATTCCATGCAATATCTTACACTGTTCCAGCCCCTCCGTGGTTAGCCTAACATTCTCCCCTCTATTGCAGTCTTCAACATCCCACTGCTGATTAATATGCTCTTCATCCATTTTTCCTACCTCCTTAGAATTTTTTCCCAACAAACCCTTTTTCTCGCCCATCATTTCCTCGTTTGCTTTCCTTTCAGTCATTTCAGCTTCTCCACAGCCACATTTCTGAAGTCTCCAAACTATGCCTATCATCCTGCTTCAATGATTATGTTTTTGCATTGCACAAAACTATGCTCAAAGTCCCAGTCGTCTACTCCCTCTTCCTTGAGAAAGCTTCTTTACCTTATGCAGTTCTTATCCTTACATCCCTCTTACTTTGACCATTTTGGTCCAAAACTCCTGCTATCCTTGCTCTGTGTGTTTGCCCTCCCATTTTAAAGTTTAATGTAGCTTTTCTCTTTTTAGAAAACCACATAACGTGTTTTAATTACAATTATTTGCATACCACACCTATTGCACTTACCTTCCAATGCATTCATAAATGCTTGCAACCCCTTGGCTGACTGAAGAACTAAAGCTTGATCATCTCTAAACCTAACATATGTTACGGATTGTCCACCGACTTTCATTCCTACCTCCAGTTCTTCCCATGCCCCTTTAATCATTTCCTCCACATATATGTTAAACAGCATAGGTGACAATGGAGACCCCTTGTTTTACTCTTCTTTCTAACACTTCCCAGTTAGATTCTCCATCCACCTGAGCAGTCTGAGACATGTACATGTTGCGTATAAGTCTCCTATCCCTCAATTTTCCGCAACACATTCATTAATTCAGCCCAATTGACTCTATCAAATGCCTATTCAAAATCTTCAAAACAGGTAAATGCTTCCTTATTATTTTCTATATTCCTCTCTATTAGTGACCTCATTATTGAAATGGCATCTTGCATGCCTCTCCCCTTCATGAACCAAAACAGAAAATCTCTTAAATAATCATTTGACCTACTTTTCAGTTTTTACCATTTTTGGAATAGGAAGTAACACTGATTAGACAAAGTCTTCCGGCCAAATTTCTTCCATATATATGCTACGAATTAGTCCATAAAAACTCTTCCTCTCATATCAACTAGAAGCACTAAGGTTATGCAAACAAATTAAACCGGTATAACAATTTTAACCATTTAAGTTTAGGTTGACACGTAGAAAGGGAATAATTCTAGCCCTGCATTTTATTGGTACGCTAGACCACAAAAGAATTGAAGTGATGAAGTAAGTTGATTGCCTAACAGACTCAAATGTCCACCAAATCCTTTTTCCCACAAGAAATTAGAAGTCATGACAGTGGGAAAAATTACAAGAGATAAATCCCACTTCACTAAAACAATAATATTATTGTTTTTGCCAAATAAAATGCTCCGCATTCATTTTTCCTGCCTCTTGGGGATTTACCCCAAATATCCCCTCTCCTTTTGTTTTTCTTTTTGTTCATTTCACCTTTTCCATCCTTGAGAACATCAATATTTAAAAACCTTCCAAACTATGCCTATCATTCTTCTCTTATAACCATATTTCTGTTATGTATAAACCACTCCCCAAAGCAAGGTTTCAATGAGCCGTTTCTTAAATTCCTTACTCAACTTCTCTTTTACTCCCATTTCCTTAGGAAAGCTCCCATTTCTATAGAAAAATTATCTTTTATGTGTCCCACCTACTTCAACCACTTTGGTCCACAACACTTACAAGATAAGTAAAATGTTCCTCCTAGTCACAATCATGAGTTCCTATTTTGGTATTTAGCTTTACTCTTCCTCAAAAACTCAAAATCTTTTTATGAGCATTTATTTGAATCCCATTCCTGTTGTACTGACTTCCAAAACTCACAGTCATACTTGGGACACACTGACTGACTGGCAAGCTGAGCTTGATCATCTGTCAACGATTTTATAAATTCTCCACCAGCTGTAATAATCTCCCTTTCTTTCCAAGTCTCTTCAATCATTTCCTTCACATCTTAGTTGAAAAATACAGGAGATATTAGACATGCCAAAGTGAGTTCTATGGCCCCCTCTATTTGTGCTGCCAATACTGATATGGAATCACATATGGCTCTCCTTCCTGAACCTAACCCAATCTTTCCCTATGAAATAATTTTCTTTTTTTTCCATCCTTGTGTTAATGGTCCTATGTACCATCTTATCTTCATGAGAAATCAAATTATTTGTTCTATATTCCTGTAATATGGCCACCTTTCACTTTTTGTAATGGAACTAACCCTGGTCTGCCAAAATTTTTCAAGCAATTTGTATGGCTGAAAAATACTAAGAATACGTCCATAAAAACTCATCCTCTCCATTTTCCTTCAAATAGTTTCACTCAACCATGGTAAGCTTTCCAAATTCCCAAAGTGGATCTACAAACTTTCTCATTCACCTTATTTGTTATTCACCTCTATTTATTAATCAAATCTTTGTACTTTCAATTACTTAACTCTATTTACATTCTTCCATTGCTTTCTCCAATGTATCTTCTTACTATGTCCTCTATATTCCATGATTCCCTTAGAATTGTCACAATTACTTTTTCTATACATACTCATTTTCAGGTTTCCATATCCGTGCACTTTTTAATATTATCCCCTTTTTCTTTTAATCTGCCTGTCTCCCTTTCCTCCTCAGTTATTTCATCTACTGATATTAATTAACCAGTCTCCACCAGAACTCAAATTCTTTTCCCAGCAGTCATTCCTTGTTCCATAACTGTAGTCCTTGAATTCACTACCATCTCTTCCCTCAGCTGCCATCATGTTGCAATCTCCAAAACTATCAACAATTTCCCTCCAGGAACATCCAAGGTTGTGTTATCTAGATGACCATATAACCTATAGACTTCTTCCTCCCTATGATTGCTCAGTTGCATGTATACCTGAACAATGACTATGTTCATCAGTTCTGCTTTTACTTTCACTGGTAATATTCTATCTGTTGCTTGCTCTATGTTGATTATGCTTCTCCCTACCTTTTTATTCAATATTATGTCAACCCCTCGTTTGCTCTCACCCCTTCCTCTGTATATTTCTCTTTAGCTGTTACTCCAGTAATACCCGCTAGCCCTGCACAGCTCTAAAACATCCATATTTCCTCTCATCATCTCTCACTTCATAATCTCTGATTTTCCCACCCGCAACACTGTCTTATTCTGGCTTACTCGGTCTTTCCTGTATATACCATGCTGCCACTGTTGGTTTAGGTGTGCAAGCATTTCGTGAGGTGATAACCTCGGAAGCATTTACTGTCATGCTGTCAGATGAAGACAACCCTCACTCCTAACACTTCTGCCACGAAGACCCTCCCTTTATCTTTACTTTCACTCTTTGGCATTCATCGTTTGCCATCTTATATTAACCAGCCTATATAACATAATAAACACTCTACAGATTAAAACTGCACTTAAAATCAATTAGTAATTAAAACCACACTCTGCCAATGCACTTAAATTATGTGACAAAAACATTGAGAATGGTAAAAGCACAATCATTAAAATACTTGTACATATATTATATCCAAACTTATTTAAGAGGTGTACCATATTTATGTTAGTTTTTATTGACTGTTTATGTTACTGACAAGTCTGCTTTAATTTTCCACATACTTGCAGTTCACTAGTATCAGCACTTTTCAAGATGCTGAACCAGTTTCTTTGGTTAATTAAAATTAGCAATTTTCCGCAAAATAATTTTTTTTATTAATTCGACCAGTTTCGATGTAACTACATCATTTTCTGGTAACAGTCATTTCTCATTGCCTACTATTTTTGCTGAAAAAGCAAGTAGGAGGAGAGTAGTGGAAAATGGGGGGAAGAGGGAGGGGAGGTGAAAGCCACGTGGGTGACATACGAGAGGGGGAGGAGAAAAGGATTTCCCCCTGTCCCCCTTAGAACCATTCTGACAGTGATCCCAAATCTTAAACTCTTTTTCGCACACTTCTTTGTGTATGGATACCTGCGCCCAGTCAACGACAGGGGAAACCCCGATCTCTTCCCCTTTCTCCACGGCCCTAGGAGCATGGTGCCGCACCGAGGGATCACCCTCAACGAGACACCCCCTCCATCCACCCACGAGGTTTTCTCCGGACTGTTTTGTCTTCCCCACCCCTTTCTCCTCCCCTGCACCTTTTCTCCTCCCCCACTCATGTGTCACCCACGCTGCTCTCCACCTCCCCTCCATTTTCTACTAACCTCCCCTTACTTACTTTTCAGCATAAATAGTAGACAATGAGAAATGACTGCTACCAGAAGTAGTTACATCAAAACTGGTCGTATTAATAAAAAAAATTTTATTTTGTGGAAAATTGCCAATTTTAATTAATCATAATATTCCACCATATCACGCCTGAAATGTCTCTTTTTACAGTTTCTTTGGTTCCTATTTAATTGAGCCTTTGAAGAGCTAACACAATTATTAGATTATATCACTGAATCCATGGTGATGGTGGTTTCAATTGTATTCCAATTTATCATGAATAATACTCAAACACTTGTAAGTCAACAATGTCTTTATCACCAGTGCTGAAATGTTCATTGATGTTGAATTTGTAAACTCACCTCCCTGACTCTGATATATGTACCAATAATTCCTTATGTTTTGATGATGATGCATCAGAATCAATCCCCATAGGGAAGCAGTAGGGATTTTCACCTAAATCCACCACTCCATGAAATTCCCTTCAGAGATTTATCAACCATCACTGACTTGACAGTGAATCTAGCAAGTTTCTAAATAGGAATTCAAGGATTCAGCTCAAAAAGTCTAGTTATATTGTCCAGCCAGATCTATAAACCTGCCATCTGGATGTGGTAATAAGCAAAACCTAGAACTGGCCCCAGATGTCACACTGGCCATGAAAGGCCAATGTGCAGTCATTTATATCACAATTCTACGCAATGCCTCTCTTCCAGTTACTGGTAGTAGCTTCCATGTCATGGGATTATTCTTTCAGCCGATTAAGAAATATATCATATATATATCATTGAAATCCCTAGTGCAAAAAACACCTATATTCAATGTTAAATGAAAGTCCAAAACCTTCATATGGGGAGTAACCTCTTTCCCAACAAATTACGCACACTGGCCAAATCAACTATCATATTTTCTACACTAATGAAAATGATGTAGTTTTAATTGATATGCTGGCAAAATTATTAGCAAAAAAGTGTACTATTGCAGCCGGAAAACTTGAGCTGATGATGTCCGTGTAATGACATCCAGTAAACATTTATGTGATGTTCACCAGCTGTGGCTGGTGAATTGTTGCTGAAATGTACGACTACGTGGTGCAATGACAATTATTTGGTTCTACACATTGAAAAAATTCAAGCAATGGTTTACTCTACTTCATACAGCATGATTGACATTCACTCTCTTCCAACAAATTGTAGTCTCTTAAATACAGATAATAATTTTAGTTTCCAAGGACTCCATATTGATGGTAACTGGAAACGGAATTTCCATGTTATGCACCAATTAAATATCTAAATTCTGCATTCTACTTACTCTCCATCATAAGACATTCAGTAAGCTAAAATATATTGATGACATTGTATTTTGGAATACTTAATTCATGAATTTCGTATGGTATAGTATTATGAGGTCATCTTCTCAGTGTATTGAAGATGCAGAAAATGATGCTAAGAGTGATGTGTATCCAAAATTACTCTACCCACTAACGACCTTTTTTCAAAAAATTGACATTATTATCCACACCTTGAGCACGTATTTATCAATCTGTATTACTTGTGAAAGAATATAGTGCTGATTTTAAAATGAATTATATTATCCACTTGTATAACATCAGATAATGCTACAACTTACACGTAAAGTCAGCCAATTTATCCTTGATTCAAATGGTTCAAAGTCTATATATGCAAAATTATATAATAACCTTCCAATAAGAATTAAAAAAGAAGAGCATATACCAGGTTTTAAGAAAAAGGTCCAGGTCCACCTCATCGACACTCATTTTTATAGTGCAGAAGAATACTTGAGGCCAAACTTATAATATTTTTGTAAACTTTATACTTGACATGTCCTATACACTTACCAGTATTATCACACTGCGATGTCTTGGATGAATAAAATATTATTATTATTATGAAACTACTATTTGCTTTATTTCCTCCATACCTCTAATGAAATTTTTCAAACAGGAAATGTTATCAAGATAAACTATTGCAAAATACACCCCCCATCAAGACCAGGAAGGAACTGGAGAACAGGCCTGGAGTACTCCCTACTTAACATAAGGGGTGACTAATGAGGACTCTAAACCATTTGTGGGAGGTCTCTTAAGATGGAAACTAACATCGCAGGGGGTCGGATCCCCATCAGTTCAGCCACTGATGGGTGAGCAAGCAGGCCTAGGGGTGTTTTCATCAAATTTCTGCAAAGCTGAGGGGATGAAAACTGATCTTCACAGCAGTTAAAATTGTAAGTCAGGAGCAAGAAGTAACATATAATATCGACCTAGACACCAATATTGACAGAGTGGAGGAGACAATAACTTCCTACTGAGTTGATGTTTCATACACCACACAAACAGAGGAATGAACTTTTGTATGGTTTGAGCAGTGGGATATCTCTTGCACTACTACCACTCAACAAAGAGTAATACAAATTGTCACTCCAAAATGGAACTGGGAAACTATCAGAAGCAATCAACATGAGCACTTACAGGTGGAGGAATAAAGGGGGAACTCGAAACAGCATAGAAGGAAATGGAAACAAAGAGCCCAGGACCAAATAGAATCAACTTGAGGTCATCTGGATAGTAACAGCATTACATCCAGGAAAGATACTAAAGAAAATCATCAACACTGAAGAAGTTCTCAACAGGAGAAGGTGGTAATGTTGATCTTGCTGAAGAAAGAAAGGATAACTTATCTTCCTTACACAGATCTCTGTGTCTATGAGACATGCTAAGCCAACTCTTGCAACATCATCTATGGAGACTAAAAATTAAAACTGAAAAAACAGAACTCGTAGTACAATCTTAGAATTTGGGATTCGGGGGGATGAAAAATTGTGGAGGATTGGATGTTTAATGTCTGATATAAATACTTGGGAAATTAAAAGCACCTAAGAGCTATATGCTTAGGTTGAGTGGGGAGTTGGAGGGATGCTCTATAGCGGAGATGCTATTGCATTTATTAAAGGTAGCATTAGGGCGAAAGGTATGCGTTGGGATTGGAAGCATCACAGACACGGAAGAATGATTGCAAGGAGCACAGTGAGATCTCGTAGATAAGCAGTGTGCTTGAATGTAAAAAAAGGGCATTTGGGAAAAAGGTTGGCTCTGCAATTGTGGTTCTTGGGGATGGGGTAGAAGCGTTTCAGGATAATTATTAGATTCTATGCCACAGAAGTAGGTGGTAAAAATTGACAGGGGGTGGGCGTATGTGATGGAGGAAGGTTTGTATGCACATTTTCAGAATCATTTGTTCAGGAGGGATTCAGGCTACCCTCATTGGAGGAGTCGCCATACCATTCATCCATACATGCCATCATTCATTACACCATCTCTTCATCTTTCCTTCATGGATGTTTCATCTGTTCTCAGAAGTAGGTGGTTGTGCCATCAAAAATTTTAGAATAAGTGTCCTTTTCATGTATAGACATGTATATTTACATAAACATGGGGTACACAGTAGTCCAGGGGTAGACCTCTAGACTCCTGACCGCAGGGAAAGGAATTTGTCCCCTTAACTAATGCATGAATTTCACACATCACCAGGCTTAGGACTGGGTGAGTTCTACCATCACCTACCAAACAGGTCTCCAGGTTGATTACTGTGTTTCTGGTGTGTGTGTGTGTGTATATACATATATTCTCCGGGCCGAAGAATAAGGGGACTTGGTTTCATGATCCCCCCACAGATTCAGATAAAATGATGTTTCCTTGATAGCTCAAGTGGTTAGAGCATTAGTCCGGCTAGAAAGATCTGTGGTTCAAGTCAAGGCCAAGGAAAATTTTTCCACTTGTGATCTGCTTGATTCCACTTTCTTTACCTCTCCTGTGTTTGTCTTTTGTATGTGTTCCTACCCCTTTTCCCTAAATCTATTTCCAGGTGAATGAATGTGCTCGTAATATGGCAGGTTTTTGTGATTGAATGTGTGTATGAAATATGTTAAAAAAGCAAGGTGACTTTTCAAATTTCGTGGCCAACACACATTCGATTTTCAACAATATAGCATAATTAGTTTGTTACTGATGGATACAAATGTCAGACATGTTTCGGTGTACCCGATGATTTTCAGCTGTCAAAAAATGGATCAAAGAATTTGGATGAAATTTTGTGTAAAAAATGCAATTAAGTGCTCCATAACACTTGACATGGTGACAGTGGCATACAATGAGTCTGCTCTGAGTAAAAAAAATGTTAATAGTAGGTACAAGCTCTTCCAAGATAACCGAGAAGATGCCAATAATATACCTCACTCTGAATGCCACAACACATCAACATCAGATAAAAATGTTGAAGCAGTGAAGAAAATTGTTTTGAAAAATCATCGAATCACTATTAGAGAAGTTGCTGAGAATGTTGGCATATCATTTGGCTTGTGCCATGCAATTTTTTTTTGATGTTTTGGGCATGAGACTTGTCAGCGAAGTTCTTTCCAAAACTGATTAATTTTGAACAGAAGAACCATCTCATGAGCATCGCTAAGGAGCTGTTGAATGACATCAACGATGATCCTAATTTGCTCAAAAGGATCATAACTGGTGACAAATCATGGGTATCATCCCAATGGAAGAACCCAAGAGAACCAAGATCGAAAAAATCATGCCAGGTTCGATCAAATTTCATGGTTTTGCTCACCGTTTTCTTCAATGACCAATGATGCATTGCATCAGAAGTTCTTACCACATGGTTGTACAATCAACAAGGAGTATTATCTTGAAGTTATTATTAAGTAGACTATTAAAAAACGTCCGGAATTTTGTAAAAACAATTCATGCCTTTTCCATCACGATAATGCACCTGCTCACTCATCGTTGCCTGTGAGAGATTGTTTGGCCGAAAGTAACACCACAATCATGCCTCAGTCACCATAATCACCAGATTTGGCCCCCTGTGACTTTTCCCTGTCCCCAAGACTGAAGAGGCCTATGAAAGGTTGGAGATTTACAATGATTAAGGAGATAAAGACTGCATCACTGGAAGAGCTCAAGGCTATACCAAAATGTGCTAATCAGAATTGTTTCAAGGATTGGAAAAAGAGTTGGCATATGATTATATTATTTTAAAGTTACTGATTAAGCAATGAGTAAAGGTTTATAGATCCAAGGGGTCAGTGGCTTGAAAAAGTTTGGGAAACACTTCTAACTGATTCAGCACCGAGTCATCTAGCCATTTCCCATCTATATCTATGTATTTTGTGGAATCTAGAGCAAGTTTTGGTGAAGACTAACCCCTGTCTCCTGCAGAATTCAATTGCTCTTTCTCAGGAGTGATTCCTCATACTAAGTTGTGGTCCCACACCTCATCGAAATCTCTTTTCCTACCCAATCCAAATTCCAATCCCCCATCACTATCAAATATTTCCCTGCATGAACACACGTGATTATGTCCTCTAACTGATCGTCCTATCGACTTCTTCCTCATTGTGATTGTTTGGTGGCATGTATACCTTAACTATGACCAAGCTCCTCAGTTCTGCTACAAAATCCAATAATAATATTCTATCTGTGCTTACTCTATGTTGACTGAATTATCTGTTGCTTGTTCTATGATATTATGCTTCTTCCTAGCGTCTTATTCAATATTATGGTAAACTCTCATTGGCTCTCATCCCCTCCACTGTTTATTACTCTATAAATATCACCCCAGTAATCCCCGCTAACCTTCCATCTCACCCCGCATAGACCTAAAATATCTACATTTCCTCTTCCCATCTTTCCCTTTATACAAGGATTCTGTAATTTTCCCGTTCTTAATATTGTCCTAAAATTCCAAGTTCCTATTCTAACTAATTCGGTCACCTTATGCATATTTCATTCAGCAACTATCAGTTTTGCTTTGCAAGGTTTTTGTGGGATGGCAACTGCAAATGCCTTGCATCATACACACATACATACACTATATATAGTATATTTTAAATTAAAATCTAAGAGCTTGAGATCTCTACAAGACACTGCTTGTATTAACGGCAGTCTGACTTAGGAATGGGAAGGAAAAAAATGGCATGAAGCATTTTCTTTTTGCTATTAATACTACAAATTACTATGCAATACATCAAATCCAATTTTCAAGACCCTATGAACAGATGTGACTACCTAATGAAACACAGTTACCATATTGAAAACTAAGTCTTTCACAAATGGCAGAAAAGCACTATCATCACATTCCATACACTTTTCTTGAAACAATTCATTTCACTAAAGTCTATTGTGTAATTTTCAAGAAAAAGGTTTGTTCTCATAGCTGTTGTTTTCATGGGAAATTTAACCCCATGCTGACGAATAGACTTGATGACAGTGAGGAAAAAAAATATATAGTATAACTCTGCTTATTGGGAATATTAAATGAATACCTGGAATTCAATGTTTCAAAACTGTTTCCTCTCTTTTATGTTTACTTTCAAAACATCCATTTATAATTCGAACAAGTTGCCGTAGTTGTCATCAAACCAATATTGTTAAGTGGAACCAGCATGGCAGCAGCAAAGAAGAGACCGAACAGGACCAAAACTGTAAAAATCAGGACTTGACTGTTAGGGCATGTTGATAGCAGGGTATGAGAAAATATAAAGTAGGAGAAGGAGAGAGGACACAGATATTTTAAGATTGTATGAGTAGAGATAGGTGAGATTGTAGAAACTATAGCTATATAATAATATATAGTTCAGGGAAAACAAGACAGAAAATGGCGGCAGTGGTATTGAACAAAAAGGTAGCAAGAAACACAGTAAACATAAGTAACAATATTATTAGTAGAGGTAAAACCTGATCCAATGAACTTTGTCTTAATTTACGCCTATTTGTCAACAAGTAACCATACGGAAGAAATATGAAAAAATATATAAAACAATAACCACAATATTCAACCCGAAGGTCGGTTTGGTAGGTTATTGTAGAGCTCACCCAGTACTAAGCCTGACAGCATGTGAAATTCACACATCAGGGTAGGGGGCCAGTTCCTTTCCCTGTGCCAGTTATGGTTTCCCAGGAAGATCTGGTACCCAAAAAACATTTTCCCTGCTATCACATTCTTAAACAATCCTTTGCCTCCCAGTATGCCCTGCATCAAAATTATCTTCCCTCATAGATTTTCTACAGGAAAGCTTCTATTTTCTCCATTATTCTCAACACCCTTATTTTAAAAGCTTCCTTTCCACATGTTCACGCTTGTATGAACAAACAAGTTCTGAATAAGAGCAATACTATGCTTACATGTAAAAATTTTAATAATATTTTCTTAAGATTCTTACCGTTTGAATTAGGACACCAGGAGGGAAATGGAGTGGCAGAAGTACTAAACAAAAATGTGGGAAGAAACAAAGTAAACATCAGTGAATAACAATGTTATCAAAAGAAACTAATAGGGTGGAAGAAGCATTGCATAACATGCAGAGCAAAGATGTCGAGACTTTATGTTGGATGGGTGAACTGGGTGCACTCGTAAGCCTGGACCTGGAAGTTATCCTCATCCACTGAATATTTCACCATGCTTCTTTTGCTGCACAAGTTGCCTGCCTCAGGTTATGCTCAGGTTATTCAACTCTTTATACTTCCTTCTACCTAATTCTGTGTTTATATTCATCCATTTCCTTCTCTTGTCTATCTTTCTAATCCTCTGATCTGTAATCAATGGTTTTCATCATTTTCATTAATCAATTATCATCATTCAATTCATTCATCATTTCATCGATCATTTTCATATTTATAGTTTCTATCATTTCATTTGAGGCCCTTGATATTCCTTCTTTGAGATGTTCCCCCTTTTCCTTTATAGTATCCATCTTTCTAGCATCACTCATAATTCTTTTTAAAGCCTGCTGACACTCCTTTCTCGCCATTCTTGTTAATGCTTCCATATTCTACTTCCTAAGCTGTCTTCACTCTTTTATCTTTTTGAATCAGGTGCTACACTTCATTATTACTAAATTATGGTCTGAGTTCACATCTGCTCCCAGGAAACTATGAATTAATAATGCTGTTCCTAAATCTGTACCTTACCATAATATAATCTATCTGATATCTTACTGAATAGGTGGGTATTTTCTATGTGTACCCATGCCTTTTGTGGGGTAAAAACCGTGTCTTCTTTATGATTAACCCATGTCTCCTTCAGATCTAATCATTTCTCAGCATGGTAATTTCTTGTTCCTACAGCATAGTCCTCCACCTAATCACCATCTCTTCCTTCGCCTACCGTTTCATTCCAATCCCCCATCACTATTAAATGTTTCCCTACAGGAACACCAGTGATCATGTCCTCTACCTGATCATATTACATATCAACTCCTTCCTCCCTATGGTTGCTTGCTATCATGTAGACGTGAACAATAGCTTTTAATTCTATTAATAATATTCTATCAGTTGCTTGGCCTATGTCGACTATAATTCTTCCTACCTTTTTATTCAATATCATTGCCACCCCTTGCTAGCTCTCATCCCCTCTGCTATATGTACTTGCACAGTTATAAAATATTTATATCTCCTCCCTTCATCTCTCCCTTTATATTCTCTAATTTTCCTGCCCTCAACATCGTACTAACATTCCACGACTCTCTTCAACTTCATTTGGTCCGCTTCTGTGATGTTACTGTCGCTTAGCTGTGGGAGTCTTGCCTCTCTCACTGCCAGGCACAACACATGGCTGATTGAGCTGAGTCCCATTGTTGCCAGGACTCGTTCTGATAATTATGTCTGTCATTGGTTCTTGGGATAATAATTGAGGTGGTTTCCCATTGCTTTCCTCAATAGTGTTTTTAACATGATACCGTCACTCAAATAGCCCACCCACTGGGTCAGATGCCTCCACAACAACCTCACTGAGGAACAGCCATGTTTTCAAGATATCCATGCCAGATAGATTGAAGGGCAAAAACCAGAGGTTTTTACGATTCAATCTATCAGGCAGGACCAAACAGCATTGCTCCTGCCAGCACAGCTCTAGGGACCCTTAGTACCAACAAGCCCTTCCAGCACATCAAGGTTGTAGTCCATGGGGAGAGACTTAAAATATATATCTATTAAAAATAATTATGAATATACAAAGCATAATACCCTTAGGGTTATTATTGACCTTTGGACACTATTATATTAGCCTCACCACATGCTATGGATTATACAAAGATGGTGTGCCACACAAGAATTGATAACACAACATTTAAAACTCACAGCAACTTGAGGACAAATGCATCACTGCCAGGGCAAGTAATGAACATGATGTAAGAAGACACCACTTTTCCACATAGAGTATTGTTATTATGACCTCGGTTTCATTACAGCATAACGAAACCTAGGTTGTAATAAAAATACTCTATGTGGAATACCAAAGTGTCTTCTTTCATCATGAAGGATTTCCACCATGTTATGCTCGAAACTGTGCGAAACTGTGTTATTTATTCAGCAATGAACTAATTTTATGGTTCATTAACTTTAATTGGCATTATTGAAACAGAACATACACGTTGATGAAAGAGGAATGAATCATAAATGAGTTCATAGAGAAGCAGCCATTATTGGACTAACACTGTCGAAATCAATTTTTTCAGTAATGTTTTTTGTTTTTATGTTGTCTTCCTGATTTGCAATGAATATCATATTATTTCCAATATCTTTCCAACCATACTTTTTCATCCACATCCTCAGCGTTTGATCTGAAATGGAATAAATGTTTACTTTAAATTACAAACTTAAACACATTGAGCAATTTGCTCTACAAAATGAAACTATCGCAAGCATTATTTTTCAAACATATAATGAATGATAATTTAAAAAATCAAATAATCAATTTTGACTGCATATAATTTAATAATGTCCATGCATAATAAATGTTTAGTTGTCACAGTATTCACAAATTTACAGTCAATTTTGCACATCATTTTGTGCATAATAAGAACATTTTTTAAAGTGTTTAGCACTATAGTGAACTGGAGGGCACTAAGTTGGCCTCCCTGGAATACTACTCCTAATACCTATTTCCATGGGCTTTATTACTTTGATTTTACACTCAGTCCATTGAAAAGTCACCATAAAATAGATATTACCAGACATGCCAATTTTCAAAAATGAAAAATCGGGAGGACATGCCAATTTCAAAAATGAAAAATCGGGAGATTTTTAGAAGTGTATCACGAAGTAATCACTTTTAATTACCACAATATTTGCATGGCACCTTAATCCCTTTATGACACTTTGCCAATTTTTAATGAATGTCACACTTTATTAACATGTTAAGCTAAGTACACAATTTGAACAGTTCATCAAGAACGTAAGAAGGAAAAATCGGGAGTCTCCCGCTTAAATCGGGAGAGTTGGCATGTCTGTATTACACACCAGTGTAACAAAATAAAAAAGCGGGTCTCCATTTCACAATAGGTGAACAAATTACAACAAATTCGCTCTACAATGCTTTCAACTAACATGAAAATGGCTTACTTTACAATTGTGCCAATCCTTGGAAATGTTTTATCTTACAGAACATAAGAGCACAGACATTTTTCATGAATATAATGCTGGAAAATTTTGTATGTATCTATAGCATTATTTCCTCTACTTAATGGTATAGTGTAATTTACACACCAGCTAAAATAAAGTACTGTCATCCTAAGCATTTTTCCTCAAAACATAATGATATCACCACAATATAATAAAATCACACAAGATACAGCAGTGTATGAGGTACTTGCTATCTTTCAAGAAATGTTTACTACACTGACAAAGGCTTCTTGAGATTGCTCACACCAGTGAGCCATCCACATTTGCTCATAGTAGTTATATCGGGGAGGTAAACAACTGCTTAGTTAATTTGCCCTTTTAGGGATTATTATTAGGTAATCTACCGGTTAAGGTAGGTTTTTGGATGGACACAACTATCAAATAAACATTTTGTGACTCCCCACCTAGCAAACTAATCTATATCAGGTCCCTCTTCATCTCGGTGTACTTCTTTCCTCCCTTCATCCCATCCAACATCCCTATCCTGTTCCTACCCTTACCTTGCTTGCCCAACATTCTCCCCTCTATTACCCTCTTCAACAATCCACTACCGCTCAATACGCTTTTCATCCATTTTTCCTGCCTCCATAGGATTTCTCTCAACAAACCCCTCTCCTCCCCCACCATTTCTAGTACTTCCTCATTTGTTTTCCTTTCGGTCCATTTCACCTTCTCCATTCTTCTCCACACCCACATTTCAAAAGCCTCCAATCTACATCTATCCTCCTGCTTCAGCGACCACGTTTCCGCGCCGTACATAGCTACGCTCCATATCAGAGTTTTTACAAGTCTTGTCTTAACATCCCTACTCAACGTCCCCGTCATCAACTCCCTCCTCCTTGAGAAAGCCTCCTTGCCTAGCGCAATTCTTCTCCTTACGTCCCTACCACTTTGACCGTGTTGGTCCAAAACACTTCCGAGATATGTAAACTGTTCTACCTGCTCTATTTTTTCCCCGCCTATTTTAATATTTAGCTTAGCCTTTTTCTTTCTGGAAAATCGCATAACCTTTGTTTTATTAATATTTATTCTCATCCCATATTTATCGCACTGAACCTCCAATTCACTCAACAATGCTTGCAACCCCTTGGCTGACTGAGCAACTAATGCTTGGTCATCAGCAAACCTAACCGATTTTACGAATTCCCCTCCGACTTTCATTCCTACCTCCAGTTCTTCCCATGCCTCTTTAATCATTTCCTCTACATATACGTTGAACAGTACCGGTGACAATGGGCAACCCTGCCTTACACCTCTTCCTAACACTGCCCATCCGGACTCTCCGTTCCCCACTCGCACCTGAGCAGTCTGAGACATGTACAGGTTGCGGATCAGTCTCCTGTCCCTCCAATCCATTCCTATTTTCTGCAATACACGCATTAATTTTTCCCAATTCACTCTATCAAACGCTTTTTCGAAATCTACAAAACAGGCAAAAACGTCCTGAGGGCTATTTAGTAGAGACATGATTTCCAGGAATTGGGGGAAGGGTGGAAGGAAACTTGACATCAGCATCATTCCACTCACAACAAAAGGTACCCAGGGGGCCAAAATTTAACACCCCATTCAACGTTTTGCACACTCCTCTTGAGGTACCCTTTACATGGTACCCAAGTAAAGATTGGGATGCATCTGAAAAATCTTACTATCACTAGGGTTCGAACCAGGGCCCTCTGGGAGTCAGTCCTCTAGCCAACGAGCCAATATGATTTATGATTCCCTCTTGAGCTCCCTGACACGCAAACTGTCTCCAGAATTTTTGATTTGGGATTGGAATGGTGCCCTAATCAATGCCAAATTTCTGACCTTGGTTCATACTAAACCTACTAATAAACAACAATACCTTCATTTTAATAGCTGCCACCCCTACCATACCAAATGCCCCCTCCCTTACACCTTCTCTATCCATGGGCACCGCATTTGTAACCATCCCGAATCCCTTAACAACCTTCACCACTCCTTCCTCCAATGAGGATACCCAGATTCTCTTCTTAACAAAAAAATCCTAAAGCATTACTAAACCCCTAAGCCTCCCTCAACTACAGATTCCCACCCTCTCTCAATGTGTACCACCTACTTCCCTGGCATTCAGTCCCTCAAATTCATCCTCAAAGACCTGTACCCCATCCTCAAAAACCACAACGTTTCGTCCAACCTTCTTCCCAAATGCCCTCTGTCACCTTAAAATGGCCCGCCAACCTATCAGATCTCCTTAAATCCACCAAGCCTCTTTCCAAATCCCCTCCCAAACCCAGTCACACCCACTTCTTGCTTTCAAGTGAGATGCAAAACTTGTCCTATTTTCACCACTCTACCCCTCTCTATCCCACCTTTTAACTCTCTCCTCCCCTTCCACACTCTCCTCCGCATCTCAGAATGTAGTCTATCTTCTGACATGCAAACTCTTCCCGGCCTTTTACATAGGCCAGTGCTCCACACCCCTGAAACTCAGGATAAACCATCATCGCACTTCGTGTAATCCCTCTTCCCCATCCCCGGGTCTTCCCATCCCAAAACATACCTCCCACCACAACACCCCCTTCAACCAGTGTTTCAGTGTTTCCGTTCCGGCATCCCTTCCCCCATAAATCCTATAAAATTAAAAACAATGGAAATGGCATACATATGGCTTTGCAAAGCCTATCAGCGTCCGGGTCTCAATGTTGTTCACTAATTATAGAGGGTTGAAGTGGATAGGTGTGGAATTGTTTCATACAAGATAGTAAGATATTTTGTTCATCCGCATGTATTTTGCTATTCTTGGCCTGGGTTTTGACTTGTTAAGTCCTGATGACAACTTTGCAAGTTGACACGTGGGTCGTGGATGTTGTAGTATCTGTGGATTAACTTATTGTTTTCTTTTCCATTTGTGAATTATTTCCACATCCTCCCTCTCATTCCTCTCCTATCTACACTCCTCTCTGGCCACCCTTTTCCCTTTCTCCTTCCAAACCCTTTCTTTCACCCCTCCCCCACCACCCATTCTTCCCTTCCCCTTCTCTCTCTCTCTCCCATATACCTCACCTTCCCCAGCTCAGAAGTCAGTCCTAGCTTATCTTCTGATAAATACGGAGCTCAATTCCATCAAAATAATCAAGAAAAACGTGTAAGTGTTCCTTTTATGTGTTCTTATATTGTGTGTTGCTGTCAAATTTTTATACATACAAGGTGTGTTCAAAAATTAACGGGAATTTTTTTTCATTTTGCAGGCTTGGAGAGTCTGATTGTCAAACTTTTTTTTATTATGTGGGTATACATGCCCCTGAAGTATGATAAAACTTTCAGCTGTTTTCATTGTGGACGTTGTCTGTGATAGCCACTAAGGTTAGACGTGTTTTATGAGCTCGGCGATTTTCATTTGTTAAAAGAAATGGTCCAAGAATTTGTATCAAATTTTACGTAAAAAATGAAATAAAGTGTAACAAAGTATGTGAAATGCTAACAAAGGCCTATGGAGAGTCTGCTATGAGTAAATCAAGAGTTTACAAGTGGTATAAGCGTTTCCAAGAAGGCCGTGAAGACCTTGAGGATGACGAATGCCCTGGACGCCCCAGCACATCAACAATTGATGAAAACGTGGAAAAAATGAAACTAATGGTTATGAACGATCGCCGAATCACAATTAGAGAGGTCGCTGATGATGTTGGCATATCGATTGAATCATGTCATGACATTTTTTCCAATTTTTCAGGTATGAAACGCGTCGCAGCAAAATTCGTTCCAAAATGGCTTCTGCACCACGATAATGCACAAGCTCACACTTCATTGCTTGTTCGTGAATTTTTGGCCAAAAACAATACTGTAACGATGCCTCAGCCTCCATATTCACCAGATATGACTCCGTGTGACTTTTTCCCATTTTCAATAATTAGGAGAACCTTGAAGGGCCATCGTTTTACAGCCGTAGATGACATTAAAAGCGCAACACTGAAAGAACCAAAGGCTATCTCAAAGATCAAGTTTGAGAAGTGTTTCGGGGATAGGAAGAAACGCTGGCACAAGTGCATAATCTTCAATGGGGACTACTTTGAAGGTGACAACATCAATGTATAAGTATAAATATTAATGTCCGAAAAATCAAAATTCCCATTAATTTTTTAACACACCTCATATATATACACATATATGAATATTCCTGAATATGTAAACACATAGATGTATATATACAGTAAAGAACTTGGACAGCAACAAACAATATAAGAACACATATAAAGAACACTCACACATTATTTCTTAATAATTTTCATGGAATTTAGCACTGTCTTCATCAGAAGAAACAGTAGTACTGCCTGACTGTTTCTTCAGATGAAGCCAGAGCTAAATTCCATCAAATATATTAAGAAATAACGTGTGAGTGTTCTTTTAATGTGTTCATATATTGTTTGTTGCTGTCCAAGTTTTTTATTCAACACTTCCGTGTTACTTCGATGAAATCATATAATATATATATGTAAACACATAAATGAATGTGTATATATATATATATATATATATATATATATATGTGGGTTGCAGTAGTCCAGGGGATAGAGCATTGGACTATTGATCAGAGGGCCCAGGTTCCCACCCAAATAGCGAGCAAATTGCAAGAATTGGGCACATCGAGCAAGATGATTTTCTTGTGAATCATGATATTTTGGGAGCACAACAAGAAACAAACAATTCAAACAAAACTTGGAAAGCTGTTGAAAAATATCAACTCAGACTGTCTCTGTTAAATATGGAAAGGATGACAGCTTATGGCCAAATGGTAACAAGATCAGGTAAATGGCATTGGCTTTAAATAATCTGCCTACCTAATCTTAATGTCCCTGGTGATAAAATCAATGATGCGCAGCCAAGCAAAAGCAGTCAGTAAAGAGTTCCAGCTGGTATTTGTTGTATTCTATCTGAGTGATTGCTATGCAAGTATGATAAAATGGTCATAAAAATATTCAATTGATATTCAAATAAAAACTATTGTACAGAAAACACAGAATATAAAAATGTCTACCTTTTTCCAATTTGTTAGTCAAAACTAAGTGTTGTTGTGAACTAAACACTGCCTATTCCTTTAGAATACATTTCTATTTTTTGTTATGTTCGCAGTGGAATTGCAGTGTATTATAAGTTGTTCTTTACCTCCTCTTTACGATTTTTGGGGTCCCTTCACTTATTATTATTTTTGATTGTCACCCATTGTGGTTTTTTTTATTACAAAATGGGTGCATACCATGTCACAGGCTCCTTTATGACAAAAAAAATTTCCTCACTATTTTGGCTCCTTTGAGAATGACTTCTTCTTGAATGCTGAAGTGGATGTGAATTTTAATTGTTTTATTTTAAAACCTTTGAATTTTTCTATGGCATTGACTGCTATGAAAATATGATTGGCACAAATGTCATAATATTTTCCTTCTAGAGCTCTTTCAATCCAATGTCTCTTAAATTACACCATCAGCATTTAATGAATATTTTTCTCACAGCAGAGGTAGTGAAAACAATTGTTCCTCCACATAATACGCTTATATAAAGCTTAAGCCAATAAAATGAAAAGGGTCACCACTCACCATCAACCCCACCAAGGAGGGCAGCCAAAGTTGCAGCGTCCAGCGTTTGATAGGTAATGCCAACAACATGACAGACAAATTTACGAATCGAGTCGTGGAACCCAAGAACTGGAGATATGACTTCTGGAGATGATCTCACCGCTGCCCAGAATTGTTGGAAATTGCACCTCTCAAGGATGTCTGCTAAGTAATTGATGTGAGCAACATCTGGCTCCTGCAACTGTTAAGGAAAATGGCGGAACTCAGGGCAAAGTGAAATGCCAAATGAAAAATGCTAATGCAAATTCAAGTGAAATAACTTACATTTTTCTCATTGAGAAGGCACTTGCATAAGACAAAGTCAGTATGTGGAAAATTTGTCAGGGCTTTGATAAGAATCTGACTAGTTATTTCTGTACTATATTTCATCGGATCCAATTGGTACAATTTTAAGACAGCAAGGTTGGCTTCCAGGTCATATGCATTTTCCCGTACTTGTATTTCAACATACTCCTCCAGAGTAGGAAGGTTCTCAGGGTTGAACCTAGGGATGAAATTATGCATCAATGAACAACATCATTTACCAGGATTGATTTTTAACTAAGACATGAGGGTATAACTATTACTTATGACTCTCATAGACAAATTTACAATTCCCTAGCATTATACAAAACCTATGAATGGTTTTCCTCCTAATTTATTTTTGGTTTCACTAATGAGGTCATGAAACAAGGTAGTCCAGTGGGAAGAGCAATGGACTACTGACTGGATGGCCCAGGTTTAATTCCTGGCAATGCCTCTATGTTCCCTCACCTTCGCCCAAGATGTGTGATTTTTTGGGTACCAAATCTTTCTAGGAAACCATAGGATCACAGAGAAAGGAACTACCTCACAGACATGTGTGTGTATTTCAATTACGGTTAGACTTAATACAAGGTGTAGCTCTGACCACACCTAACAAATCAACCTTCAGGTTGATAACTGTGATATTTTCACAATATAGTAGGCAAAATACATCCATTAGTATAGCATATACCTTTGTTTCCAGATTGAGAATACACACTCCCGAAATTATTTCAAGCAGTAAAATGATGCATTTGGGAAAATGTGTTCAAATTGCCAGACTTTTATTTCAGTTAGTAAAAATTACAAATTTATTTTACTTTTGTATTTTTTTCAGAGGAAATGAAAATGTACAAAAACTCAAAATTGAGAAAGGAAAAAACGTTAGCTAAAGATTAAGGTATTAAACAGGACAAAACAAAGGTACAGCTGAATAAATAAAGAACCTATAAAGTAGTAAACAATAAAATATTCCACAGTGACAAGCTATTGCAGTGTATGGAATCATGAGAATATTTCAATGAACAAAAAACAAGCTGTAAGTCAATGCCATTCAGCATGGCACAGATGAAATTTTTATCAAATATGAAATGAAAGAGACAGAAAGAGTAATTAAACTATCTTTATAATGGTAAAGCAATAAATAAAAACATTTGTACAAGGTACATAGGTATTGTTCATGATCATAAGAGGACACAACAATTTCATGACTGAATTAGACACTGTTGTGAAGGATTAACATACAAATAAAAAACTAATGAAATTTTCAGGAAATAAAATTCTGAAAACATACAAAAACCAGTCATTATATGATTTGATAATTCAAAAGAAAATGATTTCCCCAAACCAAAAAAGAAATAAGTTGCAAACTTCCAAATAATGTGTTTTGGGGTAGTATACATGTTTAAGGTTTTGTGTAGGAGGGCACCTGATTAATCACATCGGATAAGAGCGGCTTGAAGTCTGGAAAGGAATTTATTTAGGGAATTGGGATAATCGCACCTGCAGTGGTCTCGGATATATAGAGAATTGGGGAACGATTTTTAGCGTACAGAGGATAAAAACTATCGAACACGAGACATTTGTTTGGTTTTGGATTTAAAATGAACTACTGCGAGGTGAAATTTGTAATCGAGGAAGGTCATTTGGACAAAGAAGAAGGTGTTAAGTATTGGAAATGGCGTAGGTGAAGGTAACTGAGGATATTGCAATGACAGAAGGGATAAAAAAGGAGTCCACACAACGTTGGTACACAGGAAAACATCTATCCATATAAACTAAAGTAAGGCTTTGAACGTGTGGTTAGAGATAACAAATTTTTCGAGATGCCTGGGGTAAATTTGACAAGAAAAGGACTGAACTCTTCCCATGGCACAACCTAAGAATCGAATGTATTGAACATTGTTAAATGTGAAAAATCTACAAATCAAGACGTAATTCGTACATTTCCGTAGGAAATCTACGGGTTGAAAATCCGAGTGTTTGGAAAATATTATCAGTATTAAGAACACTATGTTCAAAATTTGAATATGTGCGGTAAATAATTAAATCAAAAGGTACCTAACTTGAAATAGGATGATCCCTATACCTCCACTCAAAGCACACTGAATGCCAAGATAGGTTGCGGCTTGTTGTAAATATTGAGATGGCACATTTTAAATTCAACACAAGAATTTAACAATAACTAAGAATCAAGCCGATCATAACATATTTCCTATTTTTTCCAGCCTATATGGCATATTCATTCATGCAGTCATAAATTATTCAGTATCCAGAATACATCAATATCAATGCAACAGATACTAAATAGATTGTAATGATATTTACCTTTCTATCCCTTTCAACATTGCCGCAACTGTTTGTTGCATACTTTCAGCCGTTTTCAACGCCATTCTAAAATCACTGTAAATAAACACAACTTAATTAAAGAGCCATGTGAACACAACCTTTGCAATATTTACGTTGCAGATCAAGCTTGTGTAAACCAAGAAAAGAATTCAAAAATCTCTAACCAAAAAATACACAACACAACGTGTCTACCAAAATTCGACTTTCTAGCAAACCAAAGGTGACGACAGACGTTTATGGAATCATGGGACGTCTCCCGTGTGAAATCGTACTTCAGCTGTTGTAACATGCTGACGTAAGTTACGAAAATCGTCTTGCACTAATGTTTTCCATATTGTTTTCCTACAGTAAATACGAAATTGACGATGGATGCATAACGCAGTTGCTGCCGCGGTGAATGCCCCATTTGCTTGGCCTGCAAATGCGTTATTTGTAAGTAATAAAATTTTGCAGTACGATCTCTTAATCTTGTTTTCGTGAACGTATCCCCTATTCGTCAGCTTCAGTAAGGCTTTCAATGCCACCTTTTCAGTTTCATTGTGTAAATTATAAGCTAAAATGTCATTAAGGATGTAATGGAGTTACACACCTTTAATAAATTTGTACCAAACATTGTAATTTTCCCTATAGTTTTCTACAATATGCGAAAAACGTATTGTTGTGACATTAGTATCAAAGGTTTGCATCGCGAATGCGAGTCCGAGTTTAATATATTCTGAGTCATTCGTGTCTTTAATTTTGTAACCTTCCTCGTGTTAAATTTAACTTATTAAAAGTACCTTGGTAGAATTCCATTTCAATATTGTTTCTAAATCTATCTCTCCACAATGTTGTCGCACAATGCCATTGAAATTCCATAACTCCATTAAATATAACTCTAGATTTATTTCTCAACACGCTGGTCCCCTAAGCTCGATACGCACTTAACGCGTCGTATTTCTTTCAAACAGATAACGAAGACATTTGACTGGACAAATGACAGCAAGGAGACGACGAGGAGGGTCAGAGTCGGAGCAGGCACCTCTAATTGTTGTACCACAAGAGTCACCTGCTGCTCGTGATCCTTGGCAAAATCACAGACCTCTCAGTGATTCTGGAAATAATAATGGTGGAGCAATCCCACGTTATTACAGAGAAGGAACTGTAGAGTCAGCTATTCAAGAGACAGAAAGTGCACTTTTTAACGTCAGGATGACATCCCGCGATAGAACTATGGAATTTGTAAACACAGTGCGGTCCTTACAAAGTCGTGAGGTCGCGCGAATTGTGTCCGTCAGGGAATCCAGAAAATCCAAAAACTTACAAGATTATGCTGAGTTTATGATGATTGCTCGGTAAATATATTGACATTTCCTCCATTTTTATACTAATGAAAATCCATTGTAGATACTTTATTGTAAGCTTGGTTTTGACTCTGAAAATACTATCACAATGCAGGCAAACTTATTGAATGTTAAATGATCCTTATTAATTCCAGTTGATAATTTCTCTCACCTATAATAAAAGGAAATGTCTTACTATTTTTGCAGGACTATAGGAAAGAATATTAGCAGTGCATATGCCAAATTGGAAAAGTTGGCTGGACGTAAGAAAATTTACTATTAAAAGAACCAAATTTGAAAGAAAAATTCAATTACTAATTTAACCTCTATTATTATTCAATAATATACACTATAATATTATTTTGTTCTTTTGCACTCCAGTGGCTAAGAACACATCCATATATAGTGATCAACCTACTGAAATCCAAGAATTGACATACATAATCAAAGAGGATTTGAGCAGTCTTAATCAACAGATAGCCAGGTTACAAGAAGTTAGTCGTGGTCAGCGATCAGCAAGCCAACAGAATGGTCGGCATCTGGTGTCTCATTCATCTAGTGTTGTCCTTGCACTCCAATCCAAGTTGGCTTCAATGTCAACAGCATTCAAGCAGGTCCTAGAAGTCCGGACAGAGGTGAGTTGAGGCAATGTCAAGTGGTAATTCTTATGTTCTGCCCATCCAAGTAATTATTTTCTAAATCTCATGCCTAACTAACTAATAAAATTGGACCACAAGAAAAAAGTCACAATAAAACATTAGATATGATTCAAGGTTTTGATATTTAAACTAAATTTGGAGGAGGCAAAACTCCATGAACTTTTGCCTTGTGTCTAAAGAGATTTTTCTTGCCAATTCTTATTAAATTCTTAAATCTTCTTGAAACTAACAATGAAGCCCCACCAAAATTCATTGTTTTAGCTACAGGTGAATTGAGTATGAATACCCCAAAATCGCTTTCCATAATTTGATTAGAAAGAAACTCATTTCATTTCATCGTTCAACCGATATCAAAGAGCAAAATTTTCATTAAATTCAATTCTCTTCTTTAGGAGCCAAATTTACAATTTAATATTATTATTACATGCAGTCTACCTGTTAAGGTAGGTTTTTGGGTGGACACAAGTTGCCAAACAGTTCAGCAACTAATCCCTTGTCTCCCTTAACAAAATACAACTAAAAGCTTCCATCTCTCTTCAATCTTTTCTAGTTCAACTAGAAGCTTTTTTCTGACTTATCTTTGATTGTAATCACAGCTTTTCCCTTCTCACTTCCTGAGAGTGCTTTCACCTTTCTGTACAATGCACAAATTTCACCCTTCTTCCATGAACTTTCCATATCCTCACATTGAATCTTTCACCATGCTTCTTTTGCTGTATGTGTTGCCTGCCTCTGTTTATTATTCAACTCTTTATACTTCTTTCTATCTAATTCTGTGTTTATATTCGTCCATTTTCTAACTCTTGTCTACCTTTCTAATCCTCTCATCTGTAATCAATGGTTTCCTCATCCTGTTCATATTAATAGTTTCTATCATTTCATTTGAGGCCCTCAACATTCCTTCTTTGAAATACTCCCATTTTTCCTACAACTACATAAATACCCTGCAAACCACCAAAGAGGTGTGTGGCAGGGGCTGTAGACCTTTATAGTATCCATCTTTCTAGCATCACTCATAATCCTTTTTAAACTCTGCTGACACTCCTTTCTTGCCGTTCCTGTTAATGCTTCCATATTTTACTTTCCTAAGCTGTCTTCACTGTTTTGTCTTTCTGAATGAGATTCTACATTTCATCATTACTATATTATGGTCTGAGTTCACATCTGCTCCCAGGAAACTGCAAATTAATCATGCTGTTCATAAATCCTTGCCTAACCATAATATTTGGTATCTTCCTGAATGACCAGGCATTTTCCATGTATACCTACGGCTTTTGTGGTGTCTAAACCATGTATTTTTCATGATTAACCCATCTGCTGCAAAATAAAAATGTTCCCATTTTTCCTCTTAAGTAGCCAGATACCTGGCCTCACTCATCATTTTCTCTAAAGTCGGCTGATACTGCTTTGTTGTCATTTTTATTAATGCTTCCAAATTCCATTTCCTAAAACATCTTCCCTGATTTATCTCCTTGAATTGGATGCTGCACTTCATTATTACTAAATTTTGGTCAGAGTGCAATTGAATATAACTTTTATGAAATATTCAGGGTTGAAATAGATGAAAATGAAAGACTGGCATGATAACCAGATTTTAATTTTTGAGCTCAAGTTGTGGTTGAAAAATTAACTGTTGTGAATGTGGTTCTCTTTTCGTGAAGTTAAAATTGTGTGAATTTTGGTTGAAATTGAGAAATATCATGATTTTTGAGTTGGCCAGTGTTATTCATTACCAAAGAGTTTGAATGTTTAGTTCTGTTCAAAGTAACTAAACCTTGTATGCTGAACTCGAAACTTATACCATGGAACCAACTCTGAGACAAAAGAGTCTGAAATTACCGTTAAAAAATATATTTGAAAATCTGAGTAATTTCCAATTGATTTCAGCAAGATGCCTACATTTTTGGTTAATTTCAAAATTCTAACAACATCAAAGTTGCTGAAAAAGGCTTTTCAAAATGAATTGAAATATGCATAAATTTTCATCAATAAAATCCAATTGCTTAATTTATGTAGAATTGTTTGATGAATTTGAAAATGCTATCCACCAAATAAGTGGATAAAACTTTCAAATTACGGATTGTGTTTGGGCAATTAATTAAATGTTCCCTGCATTTAACAAGTGAGTCTCTTCTTATTCTTGCTTAGAACCTGAGGCATCAGAAGAGTCGACAAGACTTTTTCTCCAAGGGTCCAGTGTCAACATCCCTGCCCCCAATGGCAGTGTCTGGATATCACCAAGGCTCAGTCCTACTCAAGGATGATAACCAAGTGGCAATAAATATGGAGGGTAACAGAGGGCACCCTGTTGCCATTCCTGGACACTCCCTGCAGACCCAAGCTCAAGCTTATGACCAAACAGTGAGTCTTATGCCCCAACTGGATTTGTTTGAGTGGCTTTGCCTGCTGCATACCTTATTCACTTGAAAGGGGGGTGAATGGTTTACATACCAAATCCACTAGATGATGTGTGGATGTATCTTATTGTGGTGTTTTAGCAGAGGACTAATAACTACCTGAAGATAGGAATTAGCTCCATCACTCGGATGATAAAACAAACAGGCAATATCTCTGGCACCCACCAGAAAGAAGAAATCCCTCCCCAGACTATGTGAGTTAGGGAAATTCCTCTCTGAGGTGGCGATCTTCCCCCTTCTACACTCACCCAACCTATATGAAGGACGATGCCAAATGTTTTTTAAATTGTTTAGATTGCATGATTTAAATGTCCTTTTATTGAATATTCTTGCTTGCAATTACCTTCTTTCGTGTGATTAATGTCCTGTGTTGACATAGGTCATTGCTGAAAAGTAAAACACAATGAAATATCTAAAGAAACAAGATTCACATTTGAAATAGTAAAGTCGATAATTTTATATGGGTCCCAACAGAATGTTTTTATGATAAAATTAACCTGAATGCATTCTAAGCCACTTCAAATTTTGATGAAATAATCACAGGGCTAGTCTTTTCCCAAATCAAAGTTTGAATACCAATATCATGAATTTTTAAATCCTCAGTTTTTATGTTGACTGGCCACCCTATGTTACCTTTGGTTTAATATTTTCTGAACTATGTATTGCAACTGTAATAGTTATAAATGCAAAAAAATGAGCTGGATATGTTAATATAAGACGTTAGTCCCCATATGTGTTTGCAAAAAACCTATGGTAAACCTGTATTTAGAGATAATATCACAGAGCATACCAATAACAATTGCATATGAGCCTAAGGAGGAGTAGCAGAATACAGACACTTCTCTGGTTAGTTTAGTAGTAGTTTTTATGGGAGGCGACCAACAACCATTTGGGATGGTAGGGAAAGGGTGGAGAAAAACTCGGCATCGGCATTAGTCTACTCTTGTCAAAAGGTGCCAAGGGGTCCACAGTTTAACGCCCCATCCGACGGACATCGTACTCACTCAAAGTGCTCTCCACAAAGCACCTCAAGTAGGGATCGGGATACCACTGAAAAATATTTGTTGTCTCCTGGATTGAAATCCTGGTTCTCTGGGTGGGAAGCCTGTACGTTAGCCACTGCACCATCCCAAACCCCCTGGTTAGTTTACCTCTGGGATCACTTTGGGGTGATGCCTGGAAACAAAATTTTGCCCTATTTACTTGAGTGGATGTCTGTAAAAAGGCAAAACCTTAATGCTCTTGTCAGGTAGTTACTGAATCCCCATGCTTTCAGCAATTTTAGTGGAAGATTTTAGATGTATTTACTCCAACAGCTTGAGAAGAATTAACAATGATGATACAGCATGCTCGTAATACAAGAGATAATTTCCCCATTTTTACTACAGACACCAGCTAATGAACCAAACTAAATATTTGAATAGATTGTGAATATATTTAACACCACATGAGTATTAAAGTTGGCCTATTGGTTCTGTTTTAGGCACTAGTAATTTCAAGTCTAACAGCAGTCATTGTGTGTAGGCTAAAGCACCAAGCATGATGTCAAATCAAGCAAAAATCACTGTCTTGAACATAAAGATTGGTTTTGGAAGTTAGTTCCTTTCCATGAGCCACCCATCTTTCCCCAGGAAGATGTGGTACCAAGGCAACCATACCACTTGAAATTAAGCTGCGGGTTGTCATCAAAATTTTCACTCAAAATTGAATCAAGGAGCCAAATTTCATCTTCATTGGTGGCATTCCTTAGAAAGGATTAATTTCTGTACTGAAGGGCATTACCCCTTTGCAGGATGACTACATTCAGAGTAGAGCAGAGACCATGCAGAACATAGAGTCGACAATTGTGGAGTTGGGTGGGATATTCCAGCAGTTGGCAAGCATGGTGAAGGAGCAGGAAGAGCTGGTGGAGAGGTATGTAAGGGGCAATTAGGCCCTGCGAGAGAGACACCATCCCCATAATTTATGTACAACGAGTGAAATTTAAATTTGCAGAAACTGGAAGCAAATGGTCTTGTCAGGCATTATAAATGGGCACCATAGTTGTTTTTGCTCTTATTTGATTTCAATAATATATTTATGGTAAAAAATCTGAAGTTCAAGTGATGTTATTTAATGAACATATAAAATGACAATCACTATTGGAAATGGGGCATTTGAAAAATCGAACTTAATGTTGTTTAGAAATATTTGTGCCCTAATATAAATTATTAAATGGTGAAATACATTTGCGGAGAAGTCATATGAAAGATGCATCCATGTTCAGTTTTGAAGTTTATTTAGAGTTATATCTCATTGTAAACATAATGTTAATATTGTAAAAATCACCATATCCTTCTTTGTTGGTCATTATATGCTGTGGGAAATTGGAGACATAAAATCAATGTACAACTATTTATGTATTTAACCAGATTAAAGATAAAGTAGCTTGTTTACTTTATGTAAGTGTAACTTTCCTAAGAATGTATCTTTTTCAACGAACCCTTGCTAATGCAGTCGCTTAATTGTCTTCACAGGATTGACACTAATGTGCAAGATGCTTCATTGAACGTGGAGGCTGCTCATGGAGAAATTCTGAAGTACTTCCAATCTGTGACTTCAAATAGGTGGCTAATGATAAAAATTTTTGCAATCTTAATTTTCTTCTTCATATTCTTTATTATATTCCTAGCTTAAATCAATTACATCCAAAAATGCAGAGATATGTTTACCCATGTGAGAAAAATGATGGTGCAAGTTATTAGGTGATAAATTTCAATTAGAACATTTTTTAAAAAAAACATTTGGCACTATGAGATAGTGTTTGTAATGTTACCATTTTGGAAAAGAATGCCATGCCTGCCGACAGAATGACCTGCCTGGAATATATTCCTGTGAAATTTGGCTAGTGTGTTATTGAAAGTTATTAAGGATAAATATTTATGAAAACATTGTTGCTTGATTCATGTGATCATTTGTAACTGATTTACTAGCTATTGTATGCAGTTTTATTTCTCAAACTATCCTCTTCTATTATAGCCATATTTTGTCTTTATCATGGTTGAACAATGGACTATTGGTTTTAGTGGTGTATTTTATTGAAATGTCTTTCTTCTGCAAATGATTTTGTTGTCACTCCACTATTGTTGGATATTCAGATGTTCTTACCATTCCATAAAATGTTCAACGCTATTATGTGCAGAACAATGATGTTGAGATAATCTTTGTCAACTTGTAAAAATATTTGTATAAAGTAATATTTCAACTTAATTATCATAAAATATGAAATAACAAAAATGGCTCTTTTTCTATTGCTGCTGAACAAACTCGAACTCAAGCAGACCATTCAACAACCCAAACATTGATTATTAGCAGGGCACTCATCATTTGTATAAATGTTGTATTTCTCAAGGTTAATTGTTTGCCCTAATGAGCAAAACTGATGAATATTAGAAAATTGAATTTTCCCTTGCTTATATTATTCAACTTTGGTTTTCAAAAGTGCCTAAGTGGACCCAGACACAAGCTGTGTTTGTCATAGCCTATTTGCAATGGAACCTTATACGAGGAGCATAATTTGTTCCAGAATATTTTTCATAAAGCAAAGCAATTTTTCCTGTATAAATTAATGTAAAATGTAATAATGCATTCCATGCTTGAAAAAATGCTTTCAAGGTTAATTCAAAGAAAATTATATATGAATTGTTTCAGATTGTCAATAATCTTCATCTGTTTTGTCACAGAAAGAACCAAGATGTAATTTGAATTTGATTTGTAGAAAAAAAAATTTTATCTAAATAATATGTTTATAGTTTATGATACATTCCTAATTCTTTTTTATGAAAAAGCTGTTTAAGAGATATTTATTTTTGCAGACTCTTCAAAATTTTGTGAAAATGCTCCACAGCAAATTATCGCTAAATAAATTTGTAGCATGTATAGCTACCATCTAACTGGGGTGATTCTTCTCAATGTACAATGAAACCATTTCTCATGCTTTCACATGACCTCCACATCACATTTAGACTCTTCTGAACTAAACTTTTCTTGAATGCTCATGGAGTTTCTGAATAGTAAACAAGCAGGGGTTTAATTTTCAAATCGACACTTAGTCATGGAAAAGAAATAGGTATGCATACTATCTGCAAAACATTTTAATGAGGTAGGCTATGTTGCTTCAGTGGTAAGAAAGTGAAACCTATTAAGCATGTGGATTGAGCAGCAAGGGGATGGGAAGAGTGCATCTCTAAGAACTGCGACCTATTCCCATGCCAGAAAAAGGCTCAAAAGTACTACATAATTAGAAATGTTTGGCCATCTCCTGGCTGCAACAATTATTAATTCCTACATCAGTTTTGGACAGCTTATGTAGGAATTCAATTTCTCCCGGCGGAGATGGAGGAGATTACCCGGATGAAATCCCGAGAAGAATTCACTGCCTTTGGACAGCTTACTTGGACAAAATTGTTCTTTAATATATTCTTTTACTTTCCCCATGGACTACAACCGTGACATAGTGTAAGACCTTCCTTGTTCCTACAATCAATTTTGCTGTGCTCACAGGAACTATGATAATTCCTCCTACAAGGGTAACCAATGGTTGAAGGGTAAGCGATAGACAAAATATAGTCCGCCTGGCATTTGTTCCTCAGTGAGGTGGCAGCAAATGTATCTGGCCCCAGTGCAGAGGCCATTTAAATGATGGTATCATGTCTGAAAGTGATGGTGTCATGTTAAAAACACTATTGAGGAAGACATCGGGAAACCGCATCAATTATTATTCCCATGAAAAATGATGAACACAAGACAGAAATTGAGTTCTGGCAACTGTGGGACTCGGCCCAAGCGGCCATGTGTCATGCCCGGCAGCGGGGAGGGAAGGCTTCTGCAGTCGTCATCCCACAAAACCCTTGCAGGGAAGAAATAACAGCAGCAGGACAGAAAATACAGAAGAAGACGAAAGTAGTTAGAATAGGAACATGGAACCTCAGGACAATGTTGACGACAGGCAAATTAGAGAATATTAAGCGAGAGATGGAAAGAGGTAATATAGATGTTTTAGGTCTATGCGAGGTAAGATGGAAGGGTAGCGGTGATTACTGGAGTGATAATTATATAATAATATACAGCAGCGGGGACTAGAGCCAACGAGGGGTCGCCGTAATATTAAGTAAAGGAGTAGGAAAAAACATAGTCAACATAGAGCAAGCAACTGACAGAATATTACTCGTGGAGATTATAGCAGAACTGACGAACTTGGTCATTGTTCAGGTATACATGCTGCCAAGCAACCACAAGGAGGAAGAAGTCGATAGGATGTACGATAAATTAGAGGATATAATCGTGTATGTTCCTGCAGGGAAACATTTGATAGTGGTGGGGGAATGGAATGCGACAGTAGGCAAAGAAAGAGAGGGTGGTGAGGTGGGGAACTATGGGTTAGGCACAAGGAATGAATGCAGGGAGAAAGCAATGAATTCTGCAAGAGACAGGGGTTAGTCATCACCAATACATGGTTTAGACACCACAAAAGGTGTAGGTATACATGGAAAATGCCAGGTGACTCAGAAAGATATTAGTTAGATTGTATTATGGTTAGGCACAGGTTTAGGAACAGTTTGATAAATTTGCAGTTTCCCGGGAGCGGACCCGGACTCTGACCACAATTTAGTTGTTATGAAATGTAACGTCTGTTTCAAAAAGATAAGGCAGGGGCGGCGGGTTAGGAAATGGAATGTAGAAGCATTAAATGGATTAACAAGGAAGGAGTATCAGCAGGCTGTAGAGAAAATGATGGATGGTGGTAAAGAACTTAGTACTATCGAATAAAATTGGGAATGTATCAAGATGGTGATATCGAAAGCCGGAAAAGACACTATAGGAACCGTTAACGGGAAAAGGTTAAGGGAACCATGGGTAACAGATGAGATGATTACAAAGATGGATAAGAGAAGAAGATGGAAGAATGTAAACACAGAGGCAAAATTGAGTACAAAGAGTTTAACATTAAATTGAGATGGGCCACAAATAAAGCGAAAAGAGCATGGTGGAAATGTGAGGATATGGAAAGTTTACAGAGGAAGCATGAAATTGGTGCGCTCTACAGCTAGGTTAAGTTACTATCAGGAAGTATGAAGGCAAGATCTGTGCTAACAGTTAAAGATAAGTCGGGTAAGATAATAGTTGAACCGGAAAAAATCCAAGAGTGATGGAAGGAATATATAGAAACACTGTGTGGTAGAGAACTTAGGCCAACAAGGTTAGACATAGAAAAGGAACATGACGTAGAAGAAGATAGCTTAGGTCCTGGCATACTCGACGATGAAATAGGAAGGGCATTAAAGGAGATGAAAGCAAATAAGGCCGTGGGGGTAGACAACATTCCTGTATTGAGCGGTAGTGGAATGTTGAAGAAGGTAATAGAGGGGAGAATGTTGTGCAAGCGAGGAAAGGGCAGGAACAGGATAGGGATGTTGGACGGGATGAAGGGAGGAAAGAAGTACACAGAGATGAAGAGGGACCTGATGTAGATTAGGTTGCTGGATTGGGTTTTGTTTTGTTTGGAGTTGCAAAATGTTTATTTGAAAGTTGTGTCCATCCAAAAACCTACCTTAACCGGTAGATTACCTAATAATAATAATTCTATATCAGAAAATATAATAATATACACAGGCGATTCTTAACTGCATAAAATTCGTGGAATATACAAAATGAATTCAATATTTATTTCCATCATTCATCCCTTCCAACAACCTGGGCATGATGCACATGAAACTTTCCCCTCATCCCATTTGACTTTTTGGTTTTTAATTTTCTCACCAGCCAGTGCACATGCTCGGTGCCTTCGCCTTTGCGGCGCCTCCTGTGGAACAGACTCTCGTGGGGTCGCAGGAATTTGAGAGTCCAGATGTTCCCCATGTCATCACCAATCAGCAGAGCAGAATCTGTCCAGGCCACAGTGTCTGATAGGTTAGTGGTGGTGGCACTGGTTCTGTTTGAGATGGTGCCCTTCTCAGGCTCGCTGAGCCCTTCGGATGAGCCTGACTGAGTGGGGGACATGTACGCCATGCATGTGGGGAGGTTCCTCAGTCCTGAGATGTGGAACATCCATGGGATCCCACGTCCACCCACATCTCGGAAGTGCAAGCTCCTGTCGTCCATTCCGCATCATGGAGAAAGCCATTGGGGAAGATTTGGAAGCATCACACAAGCAAGGAAGGCATAATCTGAAGTCAAAAGTCATTATTCTTTGTACCTTCAACCTATCCACCATTTAGGTTTCACTATAAGCATCTTAGCATAATAGTACAATTACCTAAATAGCAACTGAGTACTTCACTCTACATACAATACATGAATTATTACATGTAAATCTTTACGTACAGAGCACCAAAATGACAACCAAAACTACTATCTAAGAACTTGAGCTCTATGGACTCGTAAATTAACACAATATAAAGAAAACCCCTATATAATAGCCATAATAGGTAGCACCACTCATCCCACAAGAAAACAAAATTTTTTGTTTCATACATTTTAAAGGGGATACTCCAGGTATCCCCACTTTTCCCACTAACCATCACAACAAAAAATTTTGTCTTCATTGCAGGACGAGTGGTGCTAACTTTTAATGCTCTTGGAATTTTCATCTTATTTTGTTAAAACTACCATAGTAATTAATGAAAAGGTTAGTTAATATGCAAGTGAAAAGCTTGCACTTAAGAGACCTATGACATATATATTCATGCATTGACAAGATGATAAGGGGGCTTTCCCTGTGCCATGTCTGAATAATTACTCAGCTTGGATGGAGATGGTGAAGCCAGAAGCATCATTCAACTACACATTATAGGAAAAATGCAATGGCAATTAAAAAATTTTGAGGAACTGTACCCTAGCATGAAAAGCCAGGAAACTACTCCCTCATCACCTTGATTGCATGCTGTGAAGAAAAGACAGCCAACAGGATCAAATGAAGCAGTTTTGAAGGAAAGAAAGTGATGTACAATGTCCAAGTTTTAATTTTTGAAATTCCATGGTGGACACTACGAAATACTGGAAAATTGTGTATCTTGCAACAAATTAGATTCATATGGAAATATTTACCTGTCTGAAACTGCAAAAATAATGACGTTGACATCATTCATAAAAGTGGCATCTGTTATCCAAGGCTGGGCAACTTTAGATGATTGCAGTGGCTTTGGAGCAGATGTGAGTGAGTGAGCTGGTATGTGAATACATGAGGCAACCTCCTGGGATGCCCGCCACCTTGGCACTGAGTACTCACTCTTTGATACTGGCATGAACTTGGCATCATATCGCCTCACTAGCCCTCTGTTGGACACAACTTCATATTTCTGATCTGATCCAATCCTTAAAGGTATTATTTTGGCGATACCATCTGTTTCCTGTCCCAAGATAGAACATTTTAATCTACATTGACTCTTCATAGCTTGAGTTGAATAAAACCCAACAGCCATAATAATGTATTCATAGAAACAAACATTAATTTGTCATTACTTGAATCTTTACTTGCTACTCACAATAGGTGAACATTTAAATTTGTTTAGTTCCAGGAAGTGAGATGGGTAGGAAATGGTAGAATTGATAAAAAGAATTTTACAGTACTATACAGTGGACCCAGCCATAGAACTGGATTATATGGAACTGCTTTCATGATTAATACAAGGATAAGAAACAGTTTGATGAATTTTGAGCCATTAGGGGACAGACTATGTAAAATCACCTTGAAAGGAAAATTCCGTAACATCAGCCTTATATCAGCCTTTTCCCCTACTGAAGATAAAACAGAAGAAGAAAAGCAGGAATTTTATGATAAACTGGAAAAAGAATACCAAAAAATACCAAAATATCAAACAGTTATCATTCTTGGAGATTTTAATGCACAAATCGGTAAGGAAGACTTCTTAAATTCTGTAGCAGGAAAGTACTCACTGCATGATGTGACAAGTGAAAATGGAAGGCTTCTCTGCCAGCTTGCTCTGTCGCTTAACATAATCATAAAGAGCACATGCTTTGAACATAAAAATATTCATAAAGGTACCTGGAAAATGCCTGGAACTGGAATTGTGAATCAAATAGATCATGTGCTGGTATCCAGGAGACACTCATCTTCTATATTAGACATAAGGTCTGCACGAGGACCAAATTGTGACTCTGATCACTATCTAGTGAAAGTAAATTTTAGAGAACGACTGGCCCTCTTGGATAAGATCAATAGGTCAAGAGGGGTTAAATGGAATAGTAAAATTTTAGGAGATCCTGTGCAAGCTTTGAGGTACAAAGATGAAATAAGTAGAAAGTTAACTAGGACTGGGGAAGAACTGACAGAGCAATATTCTGTGGAAGATCAATGGACAAGAATTAAACAATCTGTTTTATCAACTGCAAAGGACATAATAGGTAAAGCAAAAAAAAAAGAATGCAGATTGGTTTGATAATGAGTGCAAACTTGCAATAGAGGAAAAGAATAAGAATAGATACAATATATTATAAAGGGAGACTAGATTAACAAGAGAGAAGTATAGGCAGAGCAGGAAAGAAGCTGATAAATTACTGAAAAGAAAGAAAGAGGAGTACTTAAAAAATCAGTTGAAGGCTGTAAGAAGAGCTCAATAATGCTAAAGAAAGCAAAAAGTTCTACCAAGCAGTGAAATACATGACCAAAGGTTATCAACCAAAAGCGCACTCCTACAGAAATAAAAATGGTCAAGTCATTGGGGAGGAAAATAAGATACTAGAAAGATGGGCTGAATATTTTAATGACCTGTACAATAAGGAATTAACTACAGGGGTTGAAGAGCATGAACAAAGTCACACAGAAGATCAGGAAGTGCTCATTCCAGCAATAGAAGAGGTAATTGAAAGTATTGGAAGACAGAGGAATGATGCAGCACCAGGAGACAATGGTATAACATCTGAATTGATTAAAAATGAAGGTCAAGATTTAAATAGAGCATTACATCAGCTAATTTGTAGTATTTGGAAGTTGGAAGAGTTCCCAAAAGACTGGAAGACAGGTTTGATTTGTCCAATATATAAAAAAGGTGACAAATTTGATTGCAAAAACTATAGGGGCATTACATTACTGAATGTAGCATACAAAATTTTCACCAGTCTTCTGAAACGCTTAAGCACCTATGCTGAAGACATACTGGAAGAATATCAGTGTGGCTTTAGAGCTGGTAGAAGTACCATTGATCAGATATTCTCGGTAAGACAAACAATGGAGAAATGCTATGAATATAATGTTGACTTGCATATACTCTTCATTGGCTTCAAACAAGCCTTCGACAGCGTGAACAGGAAAGAGATGATACGTGTGTTGAGAGATTATGATATTTCAAGGAAATTGATTAGACTGGTTCAATTGACATTGCATGAATCACAATGTAAAGCCTTTTTTAGGGATAGAGCAAGTAGAGCATTTAAGATGACCTCAGGGACCAAGGAGATGCTCTCTCAGCCACGTTATTCAACCTGGCCCTACATAATGCAATGAAGGAATTGAAACTAAGAGGGACCATAGTGCATAAATCCCAGCAAGGATTCGCATATGCAGATGATATAGCACTATTGCATGAAATGTGAATGACCTAAAAGAAATGTTTAACATTTTAGAAAACACAGGTAAAGAAGTGGGGCTGAAGGTTAGTGAAGAGAAGACCAAATACTTGAAAATGTCAGCTCATCAGAACAAGTGGCACCTACAAAACATAATAATTGGGAATTATGAGTCTGAGGGTGTCAAGGAATTTACCTATCTAGGAGTAAGACTTAACAATGAAAATAAGATATCCACGGAGATCAACCAAAGTATATTGGAAGGTAACAGGGCATCCTTTGCAAATGTAACAATCCTCAAATCAATGTTACTATCAAGGAACACAAAAATGAAGATCTATAAAATGCTTATTAGACCTGTGGTAACTTATGGAGCTGAAACATGGACATTAACAAGTCAGGATGAGGAAACACTTAGAACATTCAAAAGAAAAATGTTAAGGAGAATCTATGGACCAATTACAGAAGGAGAGAGATGGAGAATTAGAATGAACATGGAGATAAATGAATTACTAGAAGGGAAGGACATAGTTAGATTTGCCAAGTCACTGCGGCTGGTGCGGTTGGGGCACGTAGAAAGGATGGAAAATGACAGAATGCCCAAACTGATACTTAATAGCAAGATGGAAGGAGTCAGAAGAAGAGGTAGACCAAGGAAGAGATGGCTACAGGATGTGGAGGATGACTTGAAGGCAATGGGAGTTACAATATGGAAGGAAAAAGCAAGAATAAGAACTGAATGGAGGCATATCATAGAGGAAGCCAAGGCCCACACCGGGCTGTAGAGCTGCAGATGATGAGATAAAAGCAGCCCTGACTTGTATAAATAAAGGGGAAAATCCCTGGAATGAAGCACCCAATAGAGATAAAGAATTAAAATGCAGGAATGGACCAAATGGGAGAGAGTAGGAGTTTTAGGTGTTCAGGTAATGACTTGAGGGAGAAAAATATCAAATTTCACAGGAGGTTAAATATAATTAACAAATGGTTCAAGTGAATGATCATTAATGTTCATTTATGAATGTATGTCCCCTTGGAAAATTCTGGGAGATACCAGTTACATTACAGTTTGGTTAGCTGTAGATTTAGAAACAGCATCATCAACACTCACAGATTCTTGGAAGCAGATTAGGACCAATTCTTAGTTATTAAAAAAACCATAAACACAGTATTCCACCCTAAGGTCAGTTTGATAGGTGATGGTAGAGCTCACCCAGTACTAAGCCCAACGGCATGTGAAAGTCACACATCAGGGTAGGGCCAGTTCCTTTCCCTGTGCCAGTTATGGTTTCCCAGGAAGATCTGGTGCCTGAAAAATCACATAGCTTGGGTGGAGCTGCAGGTATCCAGAGTGCCTTGCCCGGGAATCGAACCCGGGCCCTCCAGTCAGTAATCCAATGCTCTACCCCCTGGACCACCTAGACCCACTCTTAGTTATTATGCAATGCAATTTAAAATTCATAAGAATTGAAAGGGGTATAACCATACAAAAGGGAACTACTAGTATATAAGCTTTAATGAGGATAAAAAATAACACTAAGAATAGGGTTGCTGAAGACCAGGAAAATAGTTGTACAGTGGAAATTTTCTTTCTATGCCGTAATTTCAATGAGTGTCTAAAATGAGAGTAGTTCCACTCAGCAACAGGTTTGTGGGTTTAAGGTGTTGAAAACCTGAATCTGAAGACATTGGAAGACATCCTTTCTCCTATTTTCCTTTCTCTTTCTTCCTTCCAGGTGAGCTTTCTGTCAGCACCTACTTGGTAGTCACTTCTTCCTGCCTTTCTCCGTGGCAACAAAAAGATTGTCTTCTTATTTTTGATTATTTCTAAAGCATTGGCTTCATATCGAATAGGCTGTCCAAATTTTTATTAAACTTGTCTTTATGGAGCTTAAAAGCACATTTCCTATTCTCAGAATTATTCAGATGGTGTTTCCATTGCCAATACAAGTCAATAAGTTTCTGTGTATTATTCTTGCCTCTACTATCAGTTTTTCCCAAAATATCATACCCCCAAACAACAAAATTCAAACTTCCATTAACAGTTTAACTTTTCATGTGCCTTTGTGAATTAATGCCGTCACACTGAAATTGGTCTACAAGTGCTTTGAGGCAATTTTCTCACCACGCTTTTCCCACTTCATACTGATGATGACTCATTCCAGAAAGTGATTACTTTTACATTTCCACCTCCCAGAAAGAGGGAAATCTGCTTTCATCATGTGCCTGGTCTCCCCATGCTGCCATCTGAAAGCGATGTCACGAATTCCTAGACTACTTTTTCATTGCATATTATTACACTTGACTGAATCTCCCTCACCTCCATAACTGTGCAACATCATTTGTGCATGAAGTTAATGCAGAAATACTATTTATAATATTTGTTGACTTAATGGCAATTTAAATCATTATTTTTTGGTTTGAATGAGGAAATTGAATCAATAAAAGATGCTGACTTTCAGAGAGGAGGGCATTCTTTACATGGATATAAAGTGAAGATGTACAGAAAAAATTACTCATGACTCTTACATGAAGCATTGTAATGCATGGTTTGGAAACATGTTACTAAAAACTAAGCTTTAGAGATGCAAGTATGGAGATGATCAAAGATATTAATGTGGACAGAAAAGGAAGGCAAATAATGAAACAAGTGAAGTAGGAGAAGATATAAACAGCAAAGTTATGGCAACTTTGAAAAAGTGAATAGAGGAGACATTAAAGTGAAATAAAATTTATTGAGAAATTATATGGGACATTAAGGCCATTGTATGTTAGTTAAGAAGACCATTAGTTACGGGAGATGTTGAGAAACTTGGGGAGGGAAGAATAAAATGCATATTTTAGAAAAGCAGCTGGTACATACTTTGGAATTTTCTATGCTTATTATTTGAAAATTATTTCAAGGTATCCCAATGGGAGGAGTTGCTGCTGAACAGAAGATTCCAGGTTCCAATGCAAAGACCAGAAATTCATTAGAGACCAAATTATGGGCCAAGGAACTGTGCCCGTCTTGTCAATGTGTAATATTCGTAAGCTAAAGACTAACTATAGGTGATATCTACCCCCACATATCAAAATCAAGCATTGTGTTGATTACTGTTGCAGTGAAGTATTTGAACATCCACAGTTTAAATTAATACAGGCACACTATACAGTGCAAGTGATTTGACACAATATCACAGACAGACCGGAATTAAAATACCCCCAAATTCACCCAACCAGTCCAAATTGCGAAGTTGCCATCAGCTTGTGTGACTTTGTAAAAACACTTCATTACCTACATTCAACATTTTCAAACTACTGGTTTATGAATGCCATTGTTTGCCCATTGAAGTAGCTGTGATGGTTTTCAGCACTACAGACATTATAGTGGGTAACCATTTTTGATTCAAATCAATTGCCATTAAAATCAAACTACATAGAATCATGTTACAATGTAGATGCCACAAACCAATGCCACACCAAGAAACCACACTGACCCACACCAAGAGACATGTCATAAACTGGAGAAGCTTGTCCAACAATGAACACATGGCCATCCACAAACATGGTCACCAACAGCAGTGCTGTTCAATGACCTGAGATGAGACATCTTATGGCATAAAACAGTATATCGTAATTATTATAGGTAGTTAAGGTAGTTTTTGGATGGATGCAAGCCATATAATGGTACAACGCCAATTCTCATTCCTCTCCTAACAAAACAACCTGACATCCAACACTAAAGTAAGCCCTTTATCAACTGGGTATACTTCCTTCCCCCCCTAAAGATTAACATTATGATCTAAATTCATTGGAGTTGAGCGACAATTTATGATACTTCATGTGGATAGACAGACATTAGATACATATGCTAGATATTAATGACATTTTTATAAAATTCACAACAAATAAAATTCAATGTATCAAAAATATTTTATTATCCTTACAAGTTCATTAAAACAACAAAACAATGAAGATTTGGCGTTCCAAAATTAGAGATTAAACCATCCATTTGCACCTAAAGGATTGACCACATTTATTTTTCCAAGAGTGGCCAAAGACTTCAACAAAACCAATCTCATTTGGAATGCATTCTTCATTTCCTTGAGAGATTTCATGATTGTCTGCCAAAACAATTTTTCTATTCCTCACAAAGGGAAGTCCACCGAAAAACACTTTAAAGGTTCACAAGAGAACACATATCACCCCCAAGTGTTGCACAACACTCTTGGGTAAGAAATGCCCCCCTCTGCCCCAGTTGGGGTGGTACTGCTCTGTGGGGGGTTTGGAATCTTGGGGGAATGCATGCTGGAAGTAGAGAAAGACCTTGATCCCCAATGAACCACAGTCATCACCAGCTCACTCAATGTTTTTGCTGTTGACAGCAGATGAGAGGACCAAAAGATGAGTTTTCACCTCTGGAGAATGTTGCCTGTCTTTGGCTGTCAGCCGATGCTGAAAGTGAAGGATTCATTTTTGAGATTGGTGAATCCATTTGTTAAGTCATCCACCAGAACATACATATTGCCAACAAGTGTGCTCTCCTCTTACTTCACTTCGATAATATTTCTCTTCTCTTTTGTCCATGCAACCCTTGGAAGTTTCAATCAGAAAACAAACGGTCCAGAGAATCTATGAAAACAGGTGTTTGCTTCACAAATGCATCGTTCAATTTCAAGAAAACATTACTGCAAGTACAATAGTCCAAAATGTCTACAATAATATGGGGTAAAATTTTCTCCTTTCACCATTCATCACTGTTGACAGCTATGATTGATTTGGTCAAATACTGTGATGGCTTAGAAGACAGCACTATAAAGAGACTGTTCTTTATTGCAATGGACTCAATTATCGTACTTGTATTACCCCAACAAAGAAATTTTTAATTAATATTCATGAATTAATTTGTTTTAATAGCTCTGAGCTTGAATGGTTGTTTCTTATGATAAAATATTCTTACTAAATGTTAGGCTTCAAATTTTCATTTAAATTGAAAGAACACTAATTGGTGTCACTCTTAGACCCACCTATGAACTCTCTACAGTGTTTCACATTAAAATGACAGTATTGGCCACAATGAAGGATGTTTTTTCCAACCATATGCTTCACGCACTTACAACCTTCAGTATTTGCTAATAGGAACTAATACTGTGCCATGTAGGATAAACACTTAACATAACATATATCATCAAATATAAGGGAAGACTGAAAACTAATGCACATATGCTTGTAGACAACAAACAAAATGACCTTCAGAAGCATTCCCGGTGGCATGAGGAAGTAAAATTCCCCCTTAACATGCATTCACAGGTTTGAGATTGTTACATTCATCCAGTGTATTTTGAGAAGCGCAAGTATGGAGACATGTTCTAGTGCCATGTCAACGAGAGTTACACAGTGTGCTGTCATTGAATTTTTAACTGCTGAAAAAGTGACTCCTACTGAGATTCATCATCGTTTAAAGGCTGTTTATGGTGACGATGATGCTGATAGGTCTACTGTAAATTGATGGGTAGTAACATTTTGGGGTTGCAAGCCTTGAAAAGCCATAATTGTTGAGGAAACACAGCAGACATCTGATCACTACCACAGACGATAAACATCGCAAACTCGTCAAAGATTTAATTCAAAATGACCGGCGAATCACTCGAAAGCATATCGCAAGCCTTTTTTGAATATCAAAGGAACGTATCGGCTTCATTATTGAACAATTGGGAAACCGTAAAATTTGTTATTTCCCCGATCTTTCACCTTACAATTTTTATATTTTTTCCTCAGCTTGAGAGACACCTCGGACAATGGAAGTCGGTCGGTCTCCATACTTCCGCTTCTCAAAATTCCCTGGATGAATGTAACGACCTCAAACCTGCTCATACGTGTTGAGGGGGAATGTTACTTCCACATGCCACCAGGAGTGCTTCTGAAGGTCATTTTGTTGTGGTCTACAAGCATGTGTACATTAGTTTTCAGCCTACCCTTGTACTCGTTTGGTTTGTTTTTTAGAGATGGAAAAATCTGTTAAAAATAATTGTGAATTGTTAAAAAATTGGAAATTTGCACTCAAACACACAGCAGAAATATTTATGGATGACTATCAGATCATTATGTCAACAACTTAGTTTCAACAGACAGTACATTACTCAGGGATGAAAACAAAAAAATTAACAAATAACAAAAGAATAATGCTCTAATTGTGGGAATATCTGCACACATGAAATTAGGAAATGCACCACAAACTGCATAGAGAGAAGCACTACTTTTAAAATGCATATGCCATCGAGTTAAGTTTGCCTTATTATAATAGCTGGAGAGATGGTATTTCCTGGAGTATCTGAGAGCTATCAACTTTATAAGCACTGATTATTATTTTTAATGAATTTTAAAAGGCATGGACAAAAGACAAGAGTAACTTTATGTTGGGCCCATTCATTTAATTTTATATAGATTAGATTAGCTTAATAATCAACCTTACTTTACATTTAATATTACACAACCACACACATGCTTCAGTATACCATGGATTCTTACATACAAATATCAAGAAATAAGTGTGTTTACAACTATGGGTACTGATTAGCAACAATTGTACCTCTTCAATTATAGTTATCAATATGAGCCCAACAATAAGTTAGGATAAGCCCTTATAAAACCTTTATTGAGAATTGACATTTGAAAATTAAACAACTTGGCTTTTCCACTTTTTTTTATTCTCGTGACCTAGGTTTCGTTTAGGTTAAGAGTTGATGACGTTATACTATAACGAAATCTAGGTCATGAGAATAAAAAAATTTTAGGTGGAAAAGCCAAGTTGTTTAATTTTCAAATGTCAATGTGAAGATTTTCCACCAAGTTATGACAGAAACTGTTCTTTTTATTGAGAATTATATGAAGGTTTATATCGCCCTAGGAAGATAATCTAATTGCCACTGTGTAAACAAAATTCTTATACATTGGAATTCAGTACAAACCGCAGTTTCAGTTAACTGTCAAAGATTGCAAAATGTGAATTAATGAATTCTACTACACATTTACAGAGAGCAAATAAAGCCAGAAATACATTTATTTCCAAAAATAATCATAATTTACCATTAATATGTACTTTGTACCATTTACTGTAATAAGTCAATCTTTAGTTATTATCTTGGTTGGTAAATCTCCCACACATGCTTGTATATAAGTTAAAGTGTAGTATTTCAGGCACAAAATATTGACAAAAATCCTTGGTTAGAATGTAAGTCAAAGATGAGAAAAAAAGATCAGTTAGTTTTGTAATTTGCAATAAAATGCCTGCAGCAATGTAGATCTAAACATTTAGAGGACAATGAAAAATAGGAATTGATGGACACAAAATATTAATTTTTACCACAGAAGATCTTTTTCCCCTATTCGTGGTATGTACATATTTTGCTCTATGAAAGGTCATCTTATTTAGCAACTTCACTCAAGTCATTGGTAGGCATTCATCTGGATCAAAATGCCTTGAAATATCTACACAGAGTGATATCATTTGGTGGCATACATAACTTTTTATCTCCTCTTCAAAAACATATCAAACAAGTTCAAATGTATATGCATGAGTAATGAGAGTGAAATTTCTTGCCAGAGAGTGCATCATTTGAAATGACTTCCTCCCCTAGTGAGTAGCACCTTAAATTCAAGCAACTTACACTTGGCATTGCACCTGGAGCATGCAGGGGAGAAAGTAAAGATCATTGCATTTGCCTCTTTCCTAGTGTTGCGTTGTTGTAGCAGTCGCCCCTCCAGCTGCTGCCTTCTGCTGTGCCCTAACAAACTCAGGGTAATCAATGAAGCCATCCTTGTTGGTGTCATCCATTGAGAGGATAGGGTCAATTAGGGAAACCAGTTCCTCATCTGAGAAAACCTTCCCTTTCTCCTGGGGAAGGGCATTGCTGGGATCTGCATGGCCCTGCTCTGTACACAAGAAAACAACAATCTTAAAATGATATCCAAGGGGCTGAGAGGGGTCATGGCAAGTCACCAACACCAAATCATTAATACAAGAAGCAGCATTACAGCAAACAGCAGTACAGGGACTTCCCTAGATTGGGTTAGATCCTATCTCCTGGACAGAAAACAATGTGTAGCCTTAAGTAAACAAGGAAGAGAGTTCCTTTCTCCAGTAAAAAGTGTTCTATGTGGTGTACCCCAGGGATCTGTCCTGGGCCCAATCTTGTTCCTTATGTATGTAAATGATCTACCAACATTACTGAACTCTGTACCAGGCGTGCTGCCTGTCGTCTATGCTGATGACACAAATGTCCTCGTGTCTGCCTCCTCTGTAGACACACTAATATTAACCTCTGTTTCCGTTACCCAGCTGCTACATGAGTGGTGTCTCCTCAATTCCCTCCTCCTCAATGTTAGTAAATCTTCTTTAATTTACTTTGCTAATAAGAATAAATCAGCTGCTTGCATAACTGTAAATATTGATAACGAACTTATTGTACAAAAAAGTAAATCATGTTTTCTAGGCATCTCTATTGACAGTCGTCTGTCTTGGGATGACCATATTCTCAAACTTCGTAATAAGTTGAGTTCACTCTGTCATCTTATCAGATTCATTAGGCATACCGTCAATACTGAGGTCTTATTGTCTCTTTATTTTAGTGAATTTTACTCTCATGTTGTTTATAGTATTCTTTTATGGGGACCTACACCTAATGCAAATATTATATTTAAAATTCAAAAACGGATCATCCGACTTATTTGCTTTGCTACTCATGCAGCATCCTGTCGTCCCCTCTTTAAAAAATTGAAAATTTTACCCATCCCCTGCGTGTATATGTATTGCGCATCTTTGTATGTCAAAAGCAACTTCTCTAGTTATCTTTCCAATGCCAACGTTCACAATTATAACACAAGGCATTCTGCTGACCTCCACCAAAACTTTGTCAGAACCTGTACCACCGCCCATGGACCTAAACATATGGGCCTCAAGATTTTTAATAAACTTCCTAAAGAACTGAAAGCACAACATAAGCTGCCTATATTTAAGCTCAACCTTCAGAAATATTTACTCTGTAAAATGTTTTATTCTATTAATGAACTTCTTGTCCCATGAGTTTCTTTGTATTTAAACATGTACTTAGTATTTATCATTTCTTTATATAACATTGACGTGTCCTATATCTGTGCTTGTTTTTTACAATTGTACAAATCTGCTGGGCAAATAAAAAAAAAAAAAAAAAAAAAAAAAAAGCATTGTAATTAAAAGTTTACTTGGGATATTCAGGAAAAATTATAGTATGAATGTTTGCAAACAAAAGTATAATAGCACAAACAAAATTGTTCTAATTCTGATACCTTGACATTAATTGATGGCAACAGCAAAAAAATAATTTTTGCCTACCTTAAAACTTACATAATATATGACTAGCTAAGAACATAAAATGGTAATGCTGGATTATTAATATATATTGTTTTACGGGTAGAGCAAAGTTACACCTAGATCTTACCATGCCAATGAATCAGTGATTTGATGAGTTCACAACCATCTAATTTATTGTTATTGTCTGCATCATGCATTTTGAAATAATGGAACTGGAGTTCCTGATCAGACATGTTGCTTGTGTCTATGGGCACCTCCATATGTTCTTTGATGTGACTGGAAAGAAGGAAACATGATTTTGTACGTGGTTATTTATTATTAATATCCAGCAGATACCAAGCTCAAACTGTTTTTTTTAAGACAGATATAAGATATATAAATATATATATATATATATATATATATACACACACACATATATAGATGATGTGGAAGTACTCACGAGAGAGCAATATAACTTTTGGACGGCACAATATAACACAGAATAAAACAGACAACACGCAAAAGGACACTCACACTGTAGATGATCCGAGCCTTCGGCCCACTCACATTGTGAGTGTCCTTTTGCGTGTTGTCTGTTTTATTCTGTGTTATATTGTGCCGTCCAAAAGTTATTATTATAAGGTAATCTACCGGTTAAGGTAGGTTTTTGGATGGACACAACTATCAAAGACATATTTTGTGACTCCCCACCTAGCAACTAATCTATATCAGGTCCCTCTTCATCTCGGTGTACTTCTTTCCTCCCTTCATCCCGTCCAACATCCCTATCCTGTTCCTACCCTTACCTCGCTTGCCCAACATTCTCCCCTCTATTACCCTCTTCAACATTCCACTACCGCTCAATACGCCTTTCATCCATTTTTTCCTGCCTCCATAGGATTTCTCTCAACAAACCCCTCTCCTCCCCCACCATTTCTAGTACTTCCTCATTTGTTTTCCTTTTGGTCCATTTCACCTTCTCCATTCTTCTCCACACCCACATTTCAAAAGCCTCCAATCTACGTCTATCCTCCTGCTTCAGCGACCACGTTTCCGCGCCGTACATAGCTACGCCCCATATCAGAGTTTTTACGAGTCTTTTCTTAACATCCCTACTCAACGTCCCCGTCATGAACTCCCTCCTCCTTGAGAAAGCCTCCTTGCCTAGCGCAATTCTTCTCCTTACGTCCCTACCACTTTGACCGCATTGGTCCAAAACACTTCCGAGATATGTAAACTGTTCTACCTGCTCTATTTTTTCCCCACCTATTTTAATATTTAGCTTAGCCTTTTCCTTTCTGGAAAATCGCATAACCTTTGTTTTATTAATGTTGATTCTCATCCCATATTTATCGCACTGAACCTCCAATTCACTCAACAATGCTTGCAACCCCTTGGCTGACTGAGCAACTAATGCTTGGTCATCAGCAAACCTAACCGATTTTACGAATTCCCCTCCGACTTTCATTCCTACCTCCAGTTCTTCCCATGCCTCTTTAATCATTTCCTCTACATATACGTTGAACAGTACCGGTGACAATAGGCAACCCTTCCTTACACCTCTTCCTAACACTGCCCATCCGGACTCTCCGTTCCCCACTCGCACCTGAGCAGTCTGAGACATGTACAGGTTGCGGATCAGTCTCCTGTCCCTCCAATCCATTCCTATTTTCTGCAATACACGCATTAATTTTTCCCAATTCACTCTATCAAACGCTTTTTCAAAATCTACAAAACAGGCAAAAACGTCCTGATTGTATTCTATATTCCTCCCGACTAGTGATCTCATTACTGCAATGGCATCACGCGTACCTCTTCCTTTCCTGAACCCAAACTGATCATCCCCTAAGTAATCATTTGCCTTACTCTCTATCCTTTTGTTGATGATCCTGAGAATAACTTTAGCTGCGTGGGATATCAAACTTATTGTTCTGTAATCCTCACATGACGAAGCCTTTGCCTTTTTTGGAATAGGAACTAACACCGATCTCACAAAATCTTCCGGCCAGATTCCTTCCTCATAGATACTACGAATCAGTCCATATATGGCCTTCTTCCCACCTTTCCCTAACCATTTCAACATTTCTACAGGAATATTGTCCACCCCCACAGCCTTATTTGCTTTCATCTCCTTTAATGCCCTTTCTATTTCATCGTCGAGTATGCCTGGACCTAAGCTATCTTCTTCTATGTCATGTTCCTTTTCTATGTCTAACCTTGTCGGCCTAAGTTCTTTACCATACAGTGTTTCTATATATTCCTTCCATCTCTCTTGGATTTTTCCTGGTTCAACTATGATCTTACCCCATTTATCTTCAACTGTTAGCACAGATCTTGCCTTCTTACTTCCCGATAATAACTTAACCTTGCTGTATAGAGCACCAATTTCACCCTTCTTCTGTAAACTTTCCAATAACCTCGCATTGCGTTTTCCACCATTCTTCTTTATATATATATATATATATATGTGCCGTCGAAACGTAAATATCCAATGTAAGTGTCCTTCTTTCATGTTTCTATGTGTGTGGTGTTTGTTGTCTTAGTGTTTGTGTGTTATATATATATATATATATATATATATATATATATATACATATATATATATATATATATATGACTGAGCAGTCATATCTTATCTTCCGAAGAAGACGGAGCTCGAGTCCGTCGAAATTATCAAGATATTATTGTGAGTGTTCTTTTTATGTGTTCTCGTGCTGTGTGTTACTGTCTAACTTTTATATATATATATATATATACACACATATAAATACCTACATACAATACACATATTCATACAGAAATAAACTGAGAGCATAAAGAAATGAATTATTTTATAACTTCGCGTAGCTTACAACTTGCACAAAAATTCAAATTATTCTCACTGACTTTTGACTCAATAAGAATGTCATATTGTCTAGTTAAAAAAAATTTGAAACTTTTTAAATGAAAATCGAAACATTCAAAGAGGAATATACAGCTGAAAACTTCCATTAGCACAGTAAGGTAAAAATGAATACTCAACTCTTTTTCTTGCATTATATGGGCTGCATTGAGAATTTGTTGAGGGGCATGAGAACCATGGTGATGAGGTGCAGGCTGTTGATTATGTACTTCCATTGGAATTTGCTGGTGCTGAACGGGCACCTGCTGGTGTTGCATAGGTACTTGTTGTTGGTGTTGTATGGGTACTTGCTGGTGTTGCATGGGTACTTGTTGGTGCTGCACTGGCACTTGCTGATGCTGCATTTGCATGTGCTGTTGATGCTGCATGGGAACTTGCTGCTGCATGGGAACTTGCTGCTGCATTTGAACAGGTACTTGTTGATGCATTTGAACGGGCACGTTTTGATGGCCCATCTGAAGTAGAATTTGGGTTATAATGTTAAATAGAATTTTATAGATACCTGCTTGGACAAATTCCACAAAATTAAGAGAAAAAATCAATTGGAGCATTGACAAATGATACCTGATACTGTTGAGGAGGAACTCCGGGCGGTGTTCTCATATTCTGACATAGCCCAATGGATACCAGACTCAACCAAACAATTGATCGCACATAGAGCTCCATGTTGCACTCTGAAGTAAAATATGCAACACAATTTCTCTATTAACTCAATTATCTGCACGAATCCACGCAAATTTGAAAATTTCCAGGACCAAATGTTGTGAACAAAACCAACCTGAGCGATCACGTCAGCAAGATTTCAAAAACTATAGAAGATTGATCTGGGACCGCACTAATTTACTTACAGTTAAAAACGAAAAAACAACATTCAGTATTTTCTTTGGCCACTCGCATCTGTTTGTTCCCCTCCTAACTTTAAAAACTAGAGTATACCTGAAGGGAACGCAAAGATCTAAGTCAAAACATACTCGACGACACACACCACAGCGCCCGCAGCTTAAAAGGATACACGTTGACCAATGCCCGTAAAATCACATATCGTTAGGTTATTGTTTTGCTAACGTGGGAGGGTAAGGTGGAAAGATGCCTTGTATTATATAAATGGTGGGAAAACAGGTGGAAGTAGATTGTCAGCTGATCGGAAATTGATGTTTGAAGAGCTATCTACATCTAAGCGAATTTAAAAAGTATCTTCACCGTGAAATAATAGTCTTCATGCTGACATTCGCACAAATGTAAAGAGTTGACCGTAGATTTTTCTTTCTGATCTGTCGAGGAATGATTTAAGATCCATATGAAAATGTCTTTCTCTCGTCAGTTTATATTTATTCGAGATCCATCGTGAGTTGGATTTAGCGTTTTTTCAAATGTTTTTTCGCTTATGGCTGTGCAATGACCATATCCTTAACCTGTGATACGGCCTATTTAGCTTGGCGTTTAATTATGATCCAATGAATGTGTAAATCAGGCATGGGTGAATATTTTTTTACTAACGAGATTTACGTTTCGTAACGTTTACCTAGACCGGAGTGCTATTTGTTGCTCCAGTGTGTGAATCCGTAATACATGCCAAAACCAGTTCTGAGTTATGTTTTCGGGCAGATATGCTATTTGGTATCGGCCTGGAATATGCTTGCTCATATACATTTAGTCCTTACTTCGGCATACGAAGGAAAGTAGTCATGGAGAACTAATCAATGTATCGACCAAACAACATTAAAAGCTGGAAGTGTATATTCTTACTTAATAGGCAGTGGCCATTTATTTAGCATTTAAGTCAAAATGCCCAAAGCTGGAGGTCTACAAGTTCAATCGAAATTAAGCGGTGAAACGTCAACGGCCGTTAACACGGTTGTCTCAAGGTACCTATCGACTGTAAACTTCTCAGTGTCAAACAATTTGTTGATGATATTATTTTTCGAACAAAAATCCATCCTTCCTGTTATAAAATTGCAGTTTCGAAGATGATGATGAAGTCAAAGTTTTGAACATTATGAATGTAATGGATTTAAAATGCTACATTAAGTTACGGAGATATTTTTTTAACCCTGCCTTACTGGCTGATGGCGTTCCGGAGAGTAGTGGAAAAGAAATTTTAACCATTGGTGAATCCCTCTCCAGAAATGAATTTGTCTCAGCAATGGAGAAAATAATTGGTATTACTGTGTATATAATTACTTATAGATACAGTGAAAAAAATCTGGTTCTTGGCAGAACCTCATAGCAATATTTCTGATTTAACTTCATATAGTTACGGAGGGTAATGTAATATTTATTTTGTTCCCCAGTAACCAGGGGAGGGATTGACATTACTCATGATGGTGGCATATCAAATTCATATTTAATCCCTCAAAAATTTAAATAAGAAAGGAAAGATATTGCAATAAGTTTATAAATATTTTATAATTTTCTATGGTGTTTGGATATGCTACATAATATCTTACAAAATATTTTTTACCCAATAACACCATATAGCAATGGGACACTTGGGACATGGGAATATGCCATAAGAGTATGGGGAAGAGTCGCTCGATGTCCGAAGTACCTTAACCAATTAAGCTGTTGAGGCTTCCTCGTACACTTCGGGTTTTTATTTTAATGCCACTGGCTAAGGCACTCGGCCGGACATCGAGGGATCCAGGTTCGAATCCTGCCCTAACTGAATGTTTTTTACTCTTTGAAATGTTTACATTGTAACGCGCATTAGCGGAAAACTGCGTTTTAGTTTCTATCGCTGTATCGCCCTAAGTTTCTTTGGATTTAAAATGTTGGTTTTTACTCTTGTCGCACACTGTTATTCTCTAGTCGATTCACATTTTCGAAGGGAAAAGTCATTTTCATTGAAGCTTTTGGACAGCATTATTCAAAAGGCTGTCCAAGTGCCAAGCTGTGCCCTATTGTTCAAATACCAGTGCGTTGCGAGGAAATACTCATGACTGTATTGCCATATGTGTTAAGTAGGACATTTAAGAAGTTTCACCTAAAAAGATAATTTGCCATTGTTTTTTTCTTATCACGTTATTGTTGAATGAATTTTGAAAATAGGTAGTGAAGAATTTTGACCGAATGTAATCATTTGATTCTTGTGTCACATAGTGTGTGGTATACATTGTACAGTATCATTATATTTTTACATTCTCACCTTAAGGACGCCATTAAGTAATGCATATTTGATGTAATTTATGAAAGTTTATCAATAACCAAATTATGGTAGAAAATTACTGCATGGTCCCTTGTTCTGGGGATAGGATCTAGGTTTGAGTTTTGTTGTGGGAACCATTCTGGCCACAATGTTAAGCAGGAAGTGAAAAGAAGCCTGAAGTCTTTACAAATTGAAGCAAAAAAGTTTTCCAAAATCAACTTTCTTCAGTTTTTAAGTGTTTAGGAATTTTAAACAATACCAGGTGGGTGGTGTATGTACATTATATAAGGCACGTCAAAAAGTAGTAAAGATACAGGCTCAATTAAGATACAAAAAAAGAAATGGTGTATAAGGCGAACGGTAACTACGGCCATATGAAATAATGGGGAGGGTGAACCCCTGCCGTACTCTTATAAATGGGCAAAGGATAGGTAAGCGGAATTAGAAAAGATATAAATTAGCAGAAAATAATAAAATAAATATAATAAAAGATAATAAAATTAAATTAATTGAATAGATCCCGCAAATAGTCAAAACAACCGTGTGTCTGGTGATTAAATTACAAGTTATTCTAATAAATGAAAAATAATCACGCACTCCCTAGCTTGGATGCAGTATTGATCCTTGCCAGTCGCAAGCACTCACACTCGATCAGGACTGAGGTTTTCCTCTACACCAGTGGTCCGACCGTCACTCACTTGCTTGGGTAAGCGAAGACGCCTTTGCCCTTACAAATCTCACTCACTCACTCACAGGTCTACTGTGGAATTTCTTCCAATGTTAGTACTGTGACTCGCACTTGTGGAAAAGGTAGGGGGAGTGCCCAGAAGCTGACACCGTGTTTCGACTGCAAAGCAGTCCTCTTCAGAGAAGGAATGGTCCCGTCTCATGTGTGGTGACGTATATACTGTGTGTTGAGTAACAGTCAAAAAAAGGGGGGGTGGGGAAAGATATGAGGTGAAAAGTCGGTTAGGATGAGGAGAGAGGGAGTGGGGATTGGTCAATTAGGGATGGGTTGTTTTTGGTGGTCAAGGAAAGGTGGATGGGATGGGGGGCGATGAGCAGTGCACGGGTGACAATGGAGGCTAATGATTGGTGGTGATTTTTTTCGAGTGGAAAGGTTCTGGTGTTTTGTTAAGGAGATTAAGGATGATGAGATGGGGCCGTGGTCATGGTTCATGAGTTCATTTTTGGCGCAGTGAATGTGGATACTTTCGTAGTAGTGTAATAAGTGGTTCGGTGCTGTGCCTATGAGTTTTAAATTTTTCAAATCAATTTTGTGTGAGTGTTGATGCATATGTTCCACAATGTGCTCACAGTTACATAATATTTGGCACAAACCTATGAACAGTGGCTGTCACGTGCACATTACATCTCAATTCAGAAATATCATTGATCACCAACAAGAATCGGACCATGAGCATTGCTATAAACAGAGAGTGTGAATCTTCTGGTCAGGAATATTGTTGAGATATTCGTCAGCTGAGTAGAACATATTATGTTGTTGATATATTTTTAATTTATGCCTGAATACAGCAGTTCCCTTGGTATCCTGTATACTTTTGGGTATTTTGTTATATAATCTGATGCCCATTTCATCGGGTCCTAATTTCAATGCTTTAGTTCTTATATTCCCATTATGGATGCCTTCCTCTGGTGCAGTAATGATGATAGGCAGATTTAAGGGAGTAGTTGGCAACATTTTTTTTATATACATGATTAAAAACATGATGTAGATGCACAGGAATGGTAGTAAATTTAATTCATGGAAAATAGGCCTTGATGGAGCATTATGAGATCTCCTGGTTATTATTCTAATGGCTTTCTTTTGCATTTTAAATATGGTTTGACAAATAGCAGCTGATCCTCAGAATATTATACTATAGGTTATATTTGAATAAATATCCCCACAGTATAAATTGAGTAGTTCAGTTTTACTTGTAGTTTCATACAGGTGTCTTAATAACTAGCAAGTTGAACTGAAATATTTGCACACCTAGAAATTTACATTCTGCCACTTGCTCAATTGATTGGTCATTAATTTTTACCAGCAGATCATCTGTCACATTCTTATTGTGTGAAAAGTATACTATTTTAATTTTATTTACATTTAAGCCTAGAAGGTTGTCTGTACACCACTTGTTTATTGCAAGTGTGACAGACTTTGACTTTTCCACAAGGCTGGGATATGTTTGTGTTGATATTATTACATTAGTGTCATCAGCATACGACACTGCTATTATTCCTTCATAATTCTGTAAGCAGTTTGGTAGGTTATTGATATATATCAGAAAAAAGAGTGGCCCTAGGATTGAGCCTTGTGGAACGCCTTTGTTAACTTGGTATGCTTCAGATGAAAATTTTGACCCATCTACTGACAACACTACTTTCTGAGTGCGATTGTGAAAATAGGACTTCATCCAATTTAGGGGAATTCCTCTAATTCCTATTTTATTGAGTTTAATTAGTAGTCTATTGTGGTTTACATCTTGGCAAACATTAACAATGGTGTATTTGCAAAAAACACATTAGCTTGAGAGATAGCTGAGCAAGGAGCCAATACATAGTGTTTGTTAAATTTATTAGCTAAAGATGAATAGCTTATGGCAGTATTACTTTCAGGGTTACCAAGTTTTGGGAGAGCGAGTTGTGGATTTTTCTTCCCTCTGCAGTCATTAATTATTTCCCATGCAGTTTTGGACTTATTATTGGAATTAAGTGACTTATTATCATTATAAGCTCTTTTTATGGTAGAAATCAGCTTATAGTAATACTTTTGAAATTCCTTATGGAGTAACCTTTGTTCATGATTGTTAGAGCTTTTACTGGAGATACTAAGTGTTTTAAGGATAGTTGAGAAGTAATGGATCTCGTCTGTTAGCCATGGCTTACATTTTGTTCTATGAAATATTTTATGATGTGTTACAGGAAAACACAATTCAAAATTGTGTCTGAAAATTGAATAAAAATAATTGAAACCTTAGTCTACTGGCTTAAGGTCATAGACCTTAAGCCAGTTTTGGCACTGTAGAAGGAGTAGAAACTGCTTCATATTTCCATGAGTAAAAGACTAACTTGGGTAAGTTTTATCACTTAGGCTCTCCATTGGTTGGTTAATATCAATACTTACCTGTATTTTCACCACACTATGGTCTGATGCACCTAAGTCAAGAATACAAGAAAGGGAAACACTATAACATATGAAGCAATCAAAACAAATTTTTGACAAACTACACTGATATTCCACATAAATACCTGTTTCATTGCTAAATTTCTGAAAGCCTCACTGTAGAGATGAAAAATATCAGCAGAGTTTTGTTGGCAATTATAGCCTCATAATTCAAAGAATAGTTAAATAGTATCAGTAATTGCTACTTGCATAAGGTATCTGGAATCAATGTTGTCACTTGGAGCATGAATAAGGTATACAAAAGCTTATTTACAACCATTTTGAAATCAGACCATGTAATCAAACTGTTCAACTCATAATGTAAGAATAACTGTTTGTATTATTAGTATAGAGAGGAGATTTAATGTATGTCTGACCCTCCACATTTTTTGGGTAGTCCAGTTATCACAGCATTCAGATCAGTGTTGGTAGTATCAAGCGTGTCCTGTGTTGGAGAGAAGTTATGGATGTATGGGTGCAATCCAACAATATTCACATTGAGAAGAGTTGTTTGACACCCCATATATATTTTTGCTTTTCAATGTCTTAACAACATTAAGTTTCTTGTGACATGATCCATTTCCATCAACATGTGGAAATACTGAGCTTGAAATTTTTAAGTTGTATTTCTGCACCATTTTACAGAATGTTTACTCTATGGAACATCCAGTGGCAAATTAGATCATCTGCCCTGAACAGGTTTTATAAGGAGGATTAACTAGCTAAAATTGCATTATTAATGGCTTCCCAAGCAGGTCCATTCTTATTTACTGAGTCCAGATTAGATTCATTATTCTTTTTTGATGAGTCTTTGAGTTTCTCTGTCTAGTTTAACTATTGTACTCATCCCTAGCTCAACTTTATGACACAGCCTGTTTTCATATTCGTAGTGATGTAAATGTTATCCAAATTGTCAAACCATTTATTAGAGCAGTAACTCATTTGAGTAATTGCATTTGGAGTACAACATTTATATTTAAAGATTCTCATATTATTCCTACAATTCTTTTAGGGAAGTAATGTTCAAAAATCTGTATAAAGTCACTTGAAAAGATAGGCAATGTGGCATACCAGTGATAAGATGTAAGTAAGGTGTACCATTCTATTTTGGACAACAGAAAATTTTAGTCATTCTGTCCATCATCAACTCACCTATGTTGTCACCTTTAGACTAATGGGACTAGTTTCCACACATTTTGATTGTAGAGATTATGATCAGATAAATAACAAAATGCATTTCAAAAGACCCTCCTTATGCACTACAACCTTGATGTGATGGAAGGGATTGTGTATTCTTATGAATTCTAGAGCTGTTTATAAGGGGATGCCTATCAGTTTATTCACATTATTTTTACATTTACCACATTTCTGAATTGTTTGATGCTATAGTCACTGAGAGAGAGTGAAACTTTGTGTTAATGTTTCTGCACAGGCCAATCAGGGATTGCAGCCTCCCGATTATTTGATGAGGTGGATAGGAAGCAGAGTGGATACATTTCATGGCAGGAGTTTTTGGACCACTCCCTGCAGTTGCTGGATCAGACTGAAGCATTGAGGAGGAAATCAGTCATCTCTAAAAAATATGTGATCCATGAAATCAAGCATTTCACAGTTGAGAATCATTGAATTCTTTCCTAATTTTTTCATGGCAAATAGCAAAATATTTTTACTATCTAAAGCATTTTGATTTCATAGCCAGTGACGGCTAATTTTATAGCCACTACAGTTAAACTTTTGTTATTTATAGGGTATTGAATGTGAGTAATTTAATAATGACTGAACATGAATGTCACAACAATTATTATTAATATCATTGATCTACCTGTGAAGGTAAGTTTTGGATGGAATTAGCCTACATAAGGCAAGGTTACAAGGGTACACTTATTTGCCTCTCCAAACAAAACAAAACTTGGAATCCGAAACTACAAGAAGCCCTTCTTAAATTCCATAAACTTACTTCCTTCCATGCCAATTAACATTTCTAATGTATAATGCTGGCCTAGGTAACTATGTGCAGAACATATATGTACCCTAAATGTACAAGATATTGGAATATCAATTAACACTTAAACTAAGCCTTTTGTTTTATGATGAAACCACACTGAATCTGCTTATGGTGAACAAAGTATTATTGTTATAAGAATTGCAATCATGGCAATTGACGTTTTTATAAATCAAACCACTTTACTTTTCTACATAAACATCTTAATTTTCATGACCCAGGTTTTGTTATACCTTTTGGTTACTGACGTTTTTATAAATCAAACCACTTTACTTTTCCCCATAAACTTTTTAATTTTCACGACCCAGGTTTTGTAATAGCATAACATCATCTGATGTTATGCTATTACAAAACCTGGGTTGTGAAAATTAAAAAGTTTATGGGGAAAAGTAAAGTGGTTTGATTTATAAAAACGTCAGTATGAAGATTTTCCATCAAGTTACGCCAGAAACTGTTTTATTTATCATGGCAATTTTTGACATTTTTTGCAAACATTTGTATTACTGGTGAAAATGACTGAATAGTCAAATATTAGGTTGGGAAAATAAAGACGTTTAGTCCATGCAATTTCTTTTTCAATATTATTCACAGCAACAAGTATAATGGTGTGACCAACTTAAATTTTTTTTCAGAATATAGGTAAATCATAGGGCCATTTGTAATTCTATGGATTCTTCCTGCCAGTAAATTTTTCCTTAATGACTATACTTTTTCTTAAACAAAACTGTACATTTCAATAGATTTGTAAAAATTATATTATTGTCATAGGCCAAAACAAATTTAAATGTTCACCTATTGTGAGTAGCAAGTAAAGATTCAAGTAATCACAAATGAATGTTTGTTTCTATGAATACATTATTATGGCTGTTGGGTTTTATTCAACTCAAGCTATGGAGAGTAAATGTAGATTAAAATGTTCTATCTTGGGACAGGAAACAGATGGTATCGCCAAAATAATACCTTTAAGGATTGGATCAGATCAGAAATATGAAGTTGTGTCCAACAGAGGGCTAGTGAGGCGATATGATGCCAAGTTCATGCCAGTATCAAAGAGTGAGTACTCAGTGCCAAGGTGGCGGGCATCCCAGGAGGTTGCCTCATGTATTCACATACCAGCTCACTCACTCACATCTGCTCCAAAGCCACTGCAATCATCTAAAGTTGCCCAGCCTTGGATAACAGATGCCACTTTTATGAATGATGTCAACGTCATTATTTTTGCAGTTTCAGACAGGTAAATATTTCCATATGAATCTAATTTGTTGCAAGATACACAATTTTCCAGTATTTCGTAGTGTCCACCATGGAATTTCAAAAATTAAAACTTGGACATTGTACATCACTTTCTTTCCTTCAAAACTGCTTCATTTGATCCTGTTGGCTGTCTTTTCTTCACAGCATGCAATCAAGGTGATGAGGGAGTAGTTTCCTGGCTTTTCATGCTAGGGTACAGTTCCTCAAAATTTTTTAATTGCCATTGCATTTTTCCTATAATGTGTAGTTGAATGATGCTTCTGGCTTCACCATCTCCATCCAAGCTGAGTAATTATTCAGACATGGCACAGGGAAAGCCCCCTTATCATCTTGTCAATGCATGAATATATATGTCATAGGTCTCTTAAGTGCAAGCTTTTCACTTGCATATTAACTAACCTTTTCATTAATTACTATGGTAGTTTTAACAAAATAAGATGAAAATTCCAAGAGCATTAAAAGTTAGCACCACTCGTCCTGCAATGAAGACAAAATTTTTTGTTGTGATGGTTAGTGGGAAAAGTGGGGATACCTGGAGTATCCCCTTTAAAATGTATGAAACAAAAAATTTTGTTTTCTTGTGGGATGAGTGGTGCTACCTATTATGGCTATTATATAGGGGTTTTCTTTATATTGTGTTAATTTACGAGTCCATAGAGCTCAAGTTCTTAGATAGTAGTTTTGGTTGTCATTTTGGTGCTCTGTACGTAAAGATTTACATGTAATAATTCATGTATTGTATGTAGAGTGAAGTACTCAGTTGCTATTTAGGTAATTGTACTATTATGCTAAGATGCTTATAGTGAAACCTAAATGGTGGATAGGTTGAAGGTACAAAGAATAATGACTTTTGACTTCAGATTATGCCTTCCTTGCTTGTGTGATGCTTCCAAATCTTCCCCAATGGCTTTCTCCATGATGCGGAATGGACGACAGGAGCTTGCACTTCCGAGATGTGGGTGGACGTGGGATCCCATGGATGTTCCACATCTCAGGACTGAGGAACCTCCCCACATGCATGGCGTACATGTCCCCCACTCAGTCAGGCTCATCCGAAGGGCTCAGCGAGCCTGAGAAGGGCACCATCTCAAACAGAACCAGTGCCACCACCACTAACCTATCAGACACTGTGGCCTGGACAGATTCTGCTCTGCTGATTGGTGATGACATGGGGAACATCTGGACTCTCAAATTCCTGCGACCCCACGAGAGTCTGTTCCACAGGAGGCGCCGCAAAGGCGAAGGCACCGAGCATGTGCACTGGCTGGTGAGAAAATTAAAAACCAAAAAGTCAAATGGGATGAGGGGAAAGTTTCATGTGCATCATGCCCAGGTTGTTGGAAGGGATGAATGATGGAAATAAATATTGAATTCATTTTGTATATTCCACGAATTTTATGCAGTTAAGAATCGCCTGTGTATATTATTATATTTTCTGATATAGAATTATTATTATTAGGTAATCTACCGGTTAAGGTAGGTTTTTGGATGGACACAACTTTCAAATAAACATTTTGCAACTCCAAACAAAACAAAACCCAATCCAGCAACCTAATCTACATCAGGTCCCTCTTCATCTCTGTGTACTTCTTTCCTCCCTTCATCCCGTCCAACATCCCTATCCTGTTCCTGCCCTTTCCTCGCTTGCACAACATTCTCCCCTCTATTACCTTCTTCAACATTCCACTACCGCTCAATACACCCTTCATCCATTTTTCCTGCCTCCATAGGATTTCTCTCAACAAACCCCTCTCCTCACCCACCATCTCCAGTACTTCCTCATTTGTTTTCCTTTCGGTCCATTTCACCTTCTCCATTCTTCTCCACACCTACATTTCAAAAGCCTCCAATCTACGTCCATCATCCTGTTTCAGCGACCATGTTTCTGTGCCGTGCATAGCTATGCTCCATATCAGAGTTTTTACGAGTCTTTTCTTAACCTCCCTACTCAGCGTCCCCGTCATCAACTCCCCCCTTCTTGTGAAAGCCTCCTTGCCTAGCGCAATTCTTCTCCTTACGTCCCTACCACTTTGACCATATTGGTCCAAAACACTTCCGAGATATGTAAACTGTTCTACCTGCTCTATTTTTTCCCCGCCTATTTTAATGTTTAGCTTAGCCTTTTTTTTCTGGGAAATCGCATAACCTTTGTTTTATTAATATAGATTCTCATCCCATATCTATCGCACTGAACCTCCAATTCACTCAGTAATGCTTGCAATCCCTGGGCTGACTGAGAAACTAATGCTTGGTCATCAGCAAACCTAACCGATTTTACGAATTCCCCTCCGACTTTCATTCCTACCTCCAGTTCTTCCCATGCCTCTTTAATCATTTCCTCCACATATACGTTGAACAGCACCGGTGACAATGGGCAACCCTACCTTACCCCTCATCCTAACACTGCCCATCCAGACTCTCCGTTCCCCACTCGCACCTGAGCAGTCTGAGACATGTACAGGTTGCGGATCAGTCTCCTGTCCCTCCAATCCATTCCTATTTTCTGCAATACACGCATTAATTTTTCCCAATTCACTCTATCAAACACTTTTTTGAAATCTACAAAACAGGCAAAAACGTCCTAATTGTGTTCTATATTCCTCTCAATTAGTGATCTCATTACTGCAATGGCATCAGGCGTACCTCTTCCTTTCCTAAACCCAAACTGATCATCTCCTAAGTAATCATTTACCTTACTCTCTATCCTTTTGTTGATGATCCTGAGATTAACTTTAGCTGTGTAATATGTCAAACTCATTGTTCTGTAATCCTCACATGATGTAGCCTTTGCCTTTTTCGTAATAGGAACTAACACTGATCTCACAAAATCTTCCGGCCAGATTCCTTCCTTCTTTCCATATAGGGCCTTCTTCCCAAATTTTCCTAAACATTTCAACAGTTCTACAGAAATGTTGTCTACCCCCACGGCCTTATTTGCTTTCATCTCCTTTAATGCCCTTTCTATTTCATCGTTGAGTATGCCTGGACCTAAGCTATCTTCTTCTACGTCATGTTCTTTTTCTATGTCTAACCTTGTCGGCCTAAGTTCTTTACCATACAGTGTTTCTATATATTCCTTCCATCTCTCTTGGATTTTTCCTGGTTCAACTATTATCTTACCCAACTTATCTTTAACTGTTAGCACAGATCTTGCCTTCTTACTTCCCGATAATAACTTAACCTTGCTGTATAGAGCACCAATTTCACCCTTCCTCTGTAAACTTACCATATCCTCACATTGTGCTTTCCACCATGCTCTTTCGCTGTATTTATGGCTCGTCTCAATTTAATGTTTAACTCTTTGTACTCAATTTTGCCTCTGTGTTTACACTCTTCCATCTTCTTCTCTTATCCATCTTTGTAATCATCTCATCTGTTACCCATGGTTTCCTTAACCTTTTCCCGTTAACGGTTCCTATAGTGTCTTTTCCGGCTTTCGATATCACCATCTTGATACATTCCCAATTTTCTTTGATAGTACTCAGTTCTTTACCGTCATCCATCATTTTCTCTACAGCCTGCTGATACTCCTTCCTTGTTAATCCATTTAATGCTTCTACATTCCATTTCCTAACCCGCCGCCCCTGCCTCATCTTTTTGAAATGGACGTTACATTTCATAACAACTAAATTGTGGTCAGAGTCCGCGTCCACTCCTGGGAAACTGTGCAAATTTATCAAACTGTTCCTAAACCTGTGCCTAACCATAATACAATCTAACTAATATCTTTCTGAGTCACCTGGCATTTTCCATGTATACCTGCACCTTTTGTGGTGTCTAAACCATGTATTGGTGATGACTAACCCCTGTCTCCGGCAGAATTCATTGCTTTCTCCCTGCGTTCATTCCTTGTGCCTAACCCATAGTCCCCCACCTCACCACCCTCTCTTTCTTTGCCTACTGTCGCATTCCAATCCCCCATCACTATCAAATGTTTCCCTGCAGGAACATACATGATTATATCCTCTAATTCATCGTACATCCTATCGACTTCTTCCTCCTTGTGGTTGTTTGGTGGAATGTATACCTGAACAATGACCAAGTTCGTCGGTTCTGCTCTAATCTCCACGAGTAATATTCTATCAGTTGCTTGCTTTACGGCAACCCATCGTTGGCTCTCGTCCCCACCGCTGTATATCACTCTATAATTGTCACTCCAGTAATCACCGCTATCCTTCCATCTCACCTCGCAGAGACCTAAAACTTCTATATTACCTCTTTCCATCTCTCGCTTAATATTTTCTAATTTGTCTGTCCTCAACATTGTCCTGACGTTCCGTGTTCCTATTGTAACTACTTTCGTCTTCTTCTGTGTCTTCTATCCTGCTGCTGTTATTTCTTCTCTGCAAGGGTTTCGTGGGATGACGACCGCGGAAGCCTTGCCTCCCCCGCTGCCGGGCATGACACACGGCTGCTTGGGCCGGGTCTCGTAGTTGCCAGGACTCATATTCTCTATAGTGCCCATCATTACATTCTTGGGAACGATAATTGAGGTGGTTTCCCGTTGCCTTCCTCAATAGTGTTTTTAACGTGACACTATCACTCAATGGCCGCTCCACTGGGGTCAGATGCCTTTGCAGCTGCCTCACTGAGGAACAGGCGTGGACTACCTTTCGTCTGGCTCCTAACCTTCGACCTATCTGGTATGGGTGACCCTACCAGGAGTAATTATATTTACTCCCGCCAGCACAGCTCTAGGGGTCATCGGAACACACAAGCCCTTCCACCACAACAAGGTTGTAGTCCATGGGAGGGTGATATAGAATATTGACCTATTATTTTTTTTAGCACATAACACATGGCATTGGGCTTAGCACTACCCTTAACCATCAAACCAACCTTCAGGTTGATAATTCTGGTTTTTGAGTTATGCTATTTTGCACATTATTTGTAGCAACTATGAAATTAACTGATTGGTTTTTCTAGAGTTCAGGGACAAAGAGGGATCTTAGGTATTTACAATTTGACTTGCAAACCCTTTATGGTGTCCACCATAATTCTTCGTTGGTCTAATAGTGCTTTGCTGATGGCCTGAGTAGATTATTTGATGCTGGCTCTGATTTCCTGATGCTAAAATGGGTTTGCAAAAGAATGATTGGAATTCCTTTCTACAGCAGTACATTGACAAAGAATGGAAGATCTTTCATCCTCACACCACTTCACAAATGTGCATAAACGTATGCATGCCCACACCTCCCAGAAAGTTAAGGTGCTTGTTCAAAGTGGTCAGTAAGTTGTATCCTACTGTGATCCTTAACTGACCTTTATCCATAGATAATAATTTCCCTTCAGCATTAGTCTTGGTTCACAAATGTGAAGTTAAGCCCACCATGGTACTGTCTGGAAGTCTCCCCTCCATTCCATGACTTTTTTACCTTGACATTTTAAAATTATACAACTTGGCTTTTCCACTTAAAATTTTTTGTTCTCTTGACCTAGGTTTTGTTATGGTGTAACATCATCAGGTGTAATAAAAAATTGTAAGTGGAAAAGCCAAGTTGTTTAATTTTCAAATGTCAATATGAAGATTTTCCACTAAGTTACGTCAGAAACTGTTTTATTTTTTACCTCACTTGGAAAAATGGCGAAAAATAGCTTGGAAAAGCATATAAAGACAGGGAGGCAGAAGAACAAGCTGGGTTAAGAGAGGGAAGATCTACATAGACTATCTCTTTTGTATAGCAGAACTGATAGACAAAAAGCTGGCACGTAATGGAGAATTAAATTTGCTATTCATAGATCTTAAAAAATCCTATGACCATACGTTAAAATTTGGAAAGCCATAGAAAAAAACTACCATAAATGTAATAAAAGCAATTAGGAATTTATATAAAAATTGTAAAATGAAAATAGAAAGTCAGCTCTCTCAGGGAGTTTTGGTAAACAAGGGACTAAAGCAGGGCTGCTGTCTTTCTCCCACAATGTATATACTATATTCTATTTACAAGGAGTACTAATAAGCAGGAAAAATAAATGTAACATGAACCTCTAGGGTAAAGTTTGATATACACATTATGCTATGTTGATGACCAAGTTCTTTTGGCTGAAGGCTATGAAGATCCACAATACATGAAAAGAAATATTATCGAACAGCAGAATCTTACTTTAGGAACTGGACAAAATATTTGAAACTGTATTGTTTATAAATGTCTTGGGAAACAAATTGCAGAACACTGAATGTGTCCATAAAAGAAAGGTGGATCAAGGTAAAAAGAAGCAGTAACTCTTTTGAACAGTTTACTGTGGAACCAGTCCATCTCCAAAGAAAATAGGCAGAATTTAAAATAACACCATAAAAAGCATTGTAACTCGAGGCCGTGAAGTTTGGCCCATAAAAGAAAAATCCGAAAGATTATTGACTCACAAGAAGGGCTTTTGGAGAGGGTCGGCTGGAAAATCAAAAAGAAAAAAGGACATGGAACTAAATAACTAGACAAATATGAAGGTACTACAAAAATGAAGGTAAATAACACCACAGTATAGGATATAAAAAAAGGGTTGCGGTGGTCTAGTGGGTAGAGCGTTGGACTACTGACCGGAGGGTCCCGGGTTCGATTCCCGGGCAAAGCACTTTGGGCACCTGCAGCTCCATCCAAGCTAGTTGATTTTTCGGGTACCAGGACTTCCTAGGAAACCATAATCGGCACAGGGAAAGGAACTGGCCCCCCTACCCTGATGTGTGAATATTCACATGCCGTCGGGCTTGGTACATCGGTGAGCTCTACCATCACCTACTAAACCGACCTTCGGGTTGATTACTGTGTTTATGGTTTTTATAGGATATAAAAACGCAGCAATCAAAATGGTATAGCCTTGTACAATGAATGGAAAATGATAGAATCTCTAAGCAAATTTTGGAGTGGAATGAAAGATATAGGTGAGGGAGACCAAGGAAAACTTAGACAGAAGGAGATGAGAGAGGATTAGAAGGCAGACTTTGGAATGGTCATGAAGCATGGAAATTAGAGAGTAGAAAATGTCATAGAATATGGTAAATCATCATTAATGATAAAATAATAAAAATAGGTTATATATAGTCAACCTACTACTACATAATAATCTACTGACCTCTCACTTGCCAGGGACATTTATTGCCATCTAAATTCATCATCTGGAATCCAACCCTGATGAATGCAAACACATAAACCATTTGAATTAGAATTTGGAATTATGGACATGAATGTGACTCTCAGTCTCTACATACACTTTTAATTCTTATGAGAGATACAGCATATTGTGGTGCCATCTGTTTTTTGGCAAGGTTTATTACGTGTTCATTCTCAAGTTGTGAAATTGGTAGTAATAGTAGCAATGAGTTTTTGATTGGTAATTTGACAACAATAATCAATATGCACCACAGACAACCCACAATTTTTTCATGTGTTCCACTAGGGAAACATTTGGGTACACATACAGGCGTACAGGTGCCAATATGTATACTTGCAATATATAAATACACATCTCGAATATTTTGGGGCGTAGATCTTATTGAAAGTTAACAAAACAAAAGTTGAAAAGTCTATATTATTAAGAAACAATTTACAAAATGTTAAGAAGCCAAGTCATTCTTAATAATGTTATCACCTGATCAATAGCATCAGGGTCATTGCCAGTTACATCAATTAGTCCCCTTTTAAGAAAACTGTTGGTCCCATCAAACCTGAAACTTGTTGCACACCATCAATGGGTGTTAAACGGTCAGAGGAAAGTCACAGGTATCAAAATGTGTTGGACCCTTGGTTTTTTCAAAGAGGGATGCATGTGGATCATTACACAGTAAGTAGCCCATCCTTATTTGAGTAGTTTTGACTTCTTCTCTGCAACTATTTCTAATGGAGGTCACCTAGAGTGACACCTCACATTTTATTTCTTTTTACTTGTTCCCAAACATACATGCTTATTTGCATATTCCTAAACTCTGGTACAGCTAAGTTTCAGAATACTTCCCAATTGTTCAGAAATTCCATGTTTTGTAATTCCTCCTGTATTGCAATTGTCCATTCTTCAGCTTGAGGTCTGCTGGGTGCCTGGTCCACACTGGGTCCCCAGTGTTCTCCCGTTTGTATCAGACCAAGTTTCAGTATGAGCATAGCCTTGGTACCCTCCTTCTCTCATAATGTCTAAAGAGTGAATTGGCACCATCTCCCAGGGGGCCTCTTTGGTGGCTAGTCCCTCTTCTGGGTGTGCTGCTTCTCCTGCCTTTGGAAAGGCAACTTTCTCATAGATGTTCATGGAATTTAGGCCTAAGTAGCCCACAGATTGAAGTGGAAAAACACTTTCTCAAAAAATTATACTCTGCTGATACGATATTTCCCTCCTTCCTTCTCCCATTTGCCCTTGACAACTTCCTTGTAGCCAAATAGTTTGCCAAAGTTGAGTTATAGAGCCTAAATTGCTGTCTCATTGAATATCAGGTACCTACACCAGAGCCTGACATCCAAATACTCACATGTACTCTAAGTCACTGCTATTTTTATATATCACCTTTTTCATACTTTGAGTCAAGAATGTCAGCTGCTCTTGATGGACTTATGCTGCAAACATATTGTGCAGCCAGAGCTTCTACCAAAGAAAGCCAGGGTCCCCTAACTCAATTAGCATGCAACTGATGGTGTTGCATGATGTGAGATTAGTTCTCTCCTCCAAACGATTCTTCTGAGGAGTGTTTGGAATTGATTTTCTATCTAAAAATGTATTTTGTATGGAAAGGATTATTTCTTCCATGAGGCATCAGACCTGTTTGTTTGTCACTCGATAAATGTGGGGATTGGGGAGGGTACGATGGCCAATGTACTGGCTTCTCACCCTGGGGGGGGCCCAGGTTTGAATCCCAGAGGTGACAGGATTTTTCAGTGGTATCCCATTTCCTACTTGGGGTGCTATGTGGAGAGCACTTAAAGTAGTGTACACCACCTGTCAAATAGGATGTTAACTTGTGGATCCTTGGTGCCCATTGTTAAGACTGGGCTAATGCTGATGCTGGGTTTATCTCCCATTCCATGAATCCCCTTCCTCTAGCACATTATTCACATCTATCCCTCATTGCACACATGACCTTAGCTCTCTGGTGTCTACTTTGATAACTACTACTACTTCATCAAATGCATCTTCCTTATTTCTAATTGTGATTGCGGAAACACAACCAGACTTCTTATCAATGAAAACAAGTATAAATTAAATTGACATGGGAGTGATTGGGCCCACATCCAAATGAACCTGCTCCAAAAGTTCTTTTAGCTTTTATACTTTGCCTATCAGGAAAGTCATCCCTCCTCATTTTCCCCAATCTCCACATTCTTGAAGAGTGATTGGTGCTCTCTCATTTGGTTGACCTAAACTGCTATGTGGAGCTGAGAAAGACTCCCTTGCAGGTTTTGATTTCTTTATTAAATATTCCTCTTCTCTTTCTTCTATCGCAACATCCACCATTATCACATAATAAAATCTGGATGCTCAGTGTGTTTGGAATATCAATTTCTCATTCTGAAAGATTTTTGAATCTCCTTTATGCTAAAATTTTCAAAACTCTCCCTTCAATTTGTCCCTGAGAGTTCAAGTTATCTTGAAGTTCGGGCACAAGGAAACAATCATTAAATTTATTTTTCTTTCCACAACATTCCTCAAATGTCCACAGGATTATTTTATCTCTTTTCCTACAATCTTCAGAGCAGTATCAACTCACACTTCACTACCCTTGACCCCTGTGTCATGATCAAGACCCCTCCATGGAATCACACAGGTATAAGAACACCATTTCAAACCAAAGCACCTCCATTTTTTGGTGTATTAGCTTCCACACACAAGAATACATGCTTCCTCCTCACTACTGATGGATGCTGCTGCCATCCTAGGCTATATCTTCTCCTCAGGGTTTTTTCTTTACTTTAGGGCACTGTTTAACAATGTACTCCTCTTTAACACATGCATAATATCAAAACCTCAGTCTTCAATGGTGGGTTTAGGATTCACTTTCCTTTAGAGTGTCCATTTCTGATTCTTTCTTGTCTTTCAAGGATTGATGTTTCAGCACTTCAGCTGCAGTCTGCTGCATCCACAAAAATGTAATAAGGAGATAGGAGACATTATAAGCTGAACATATAAAAACTCTTTTAGATGCTCATCTATACTAATAATGCTCTCTTTAAGGGCAAACATTTGACTTAATTTTTCAGGGCAGTTTTCCATCATCCTTAAGATACTGACTTTGAAGGAATTTCACGTTTGACTCAAAATAGTCTCCTCATCCCCTCACTCCATTTACGAGGGTCATCCGGAAAGTAGTACCCGTTCGTGCCGCATGAAGTGCTGACGACGCGAGTAGCCGCTGGACGAGGTCAGATAGCTTCAGTGGCTTGTCTGCCTTCTCTGAGCCAAGTTGCGTGACGCTAGCATTGCCTGTGTTGTTTCTGTGATTGTTTACAATGTTTAAAAAAATTGAGAACGCCGCCAGTTGTGAAGTGAGGGCAGTGATTAAATTCCTCAATGCAAGAAACGTTCGCCCATGTGATATTCATCGCCAATAAAAGGAGGTGTCTGTTCGGCGGTGGTGTCGCAACTTCAACATGGGGAGGGGGAACACACACGACGATGAGCGTTCGGGGAGACCGTCTGTCATTACAGACCAACTGGTGAGCTCAGTTGACGAATTCGTGAGGAACGATCGGCGCGTCACAATTGATGACATCTGTGAGCATTTTCCCAATGTTTCTCGAACAATTGTTCATGAAATTGTTAAACACCATCTGCATTATGCAAAAATTTGTGCAAGATGGGTCCCTCGCATGCTTACAGATGAGCACAAAACCAAGCGTATGGCTGCAGCACTGACGTTTTTGGGACGTTATTCTGATGAAGGAGACTCTTTCTTGACTCGCATAATTACTGGTGACGAAACATGGGTTTGTTATGCATCACCTGAGAGTAAACGACAGTCAATGGAGTGGCATCATGCTCATTCACCAAACAAACCAAAAAAATTCAAGAAAGTTCTGTCCACCAGGAAACTCATGGCAACCATTTTCTGGGATCGACGAGGTGTATTGCTTATTGATTTTATGGCCCGTGGAGACACTATTAATGCCAATGCGTATTGTGAAACATTAAAGAAATTACGGCGGGCAATACAAAATCGGCGGCGAGGTCTATTGTCTACTGGTGTCATTCTCGTTCATGACAATGCCAGGCCTCATGCAGCTGGGATAACACAAAAACTTTTGCAGCAATTCAAATGGGAAACTTTCGACCATCCACCGTATAGCCCGGACTTGGCCCCTTCAGATTTTCATCTCTTTACAAAGCTTAAAGACTTTTTGGCAGGAAAAAGATTTGACAGCGATGAAGAACTTAAAGAAGGAGTGACCCTGTATCTCAATGAGCTGGCGGCGAAGGACTATGCAGCAGGAATACAGAAACTTGTCACACGTTATGACAAATGCCTTAATTTGCTTGGAGATTATGTTGAGAAGTAGTTTAAAGTATCCTCTTTCAAATAAAATTTTTTATGTTTGTTAATATTTACTTTTGTGTCTTTATTTCACGAACGGGTACTACTTTCCGGATGACCCTCGTACTTGTGGATGAAGATGTAAAATACTCTCAATGACATGTGTTACATTACCCTCCTTTTCTTAACCCAATTAAATCTTCACCTTTCTCATTTTCTCCCTTCACCAACCATTTTTTTGATGATTGTTAACACTACCTTTAATATGTGTGTCATTTAACTTTGATTAAGGTCTAGATGCATTCGAGTATGCATCAAGACCTTAATTAAATCATCAAAACCATCACCTTTGTTAGCTTATTCATGGGTACAGTGAAATATATTTGAGTGTCTGAGATTTTTATGAGTGCCAGAACCATGACGGTGTTAAAGGTTCTCACCATAAATGCATTCATTCATTTATTTTTGCTTGATTTCTCATTTTAGGACCTGGAGAGAGGCATGAATCTAGGAGGACGCCTTAGAAGGGGACAGGAAGGACAACGGAGTGGAGGGACTCTTGGAGAGAATCCACACAGGAAATATGTGGAGCTGAGCGTTGCATGGGGGGTTCACACTGGTGCCATTTCCCAGGTTTCCTTTTGTGGGAGCACTCCATTAGCAGTTGCTTCATGCAGCAGTGAGGACCGTCTACCTCTTGGCAAGGGTGCATGGGGTGGAGGGTCCCTTGTCCTCAAGACTGAGAGCTCTCGGGCATTGCCTTATGTCTTCAAGATCCCAAGTGTAAGTTGAGGAAATCAGTACAGGGTGTCCTGAATGAAAGCAAAGGGACTGTTCCATACTGCAAAAACAGGGTTTGATATGGTAGATGTTTCCATGCGGATGTAGAAAGCAGATGAAAAACTTAATCAATGAGAGTGAAATGAAAAAATTCAACTTGAGGAATTAGTAATGAGACAGTCCTGAATTAGCAGGAAAATAGTTTAATTTATTGAGATTTCAGTACTAACCACTGACCAAAAGCTTGGGAAGTGATAAAAAACAATATGCAATCTGCTCAGCATAAGTCTGGGGCCTTAATGTTATCTTTGGTGATGAGATCCCAGAGTGATCTCTGCAAAATTCAATCTCTCACACCCTATTCTTACGGTTAGCAAAGCACATTGAAATAATGAAAATAGTTAAGGGCCAGATTAAAGTCAAATAAAAATTTGTAGGGAAAATGTAGTTTGACCCTTACAATATGATCATCATGGCTTATTCAGTATAAGAATTCATCAATTTGCAATTCTTATACAGGTACACTTCAACAACTACTAGTCAATTAAAATTTAGATTATCTTACTGTAAGTTTAAAGTTTTAGGCTACTGTGTCGGTCATACTGTCTATAGTAAGTTTTTGTTTTGTAAGACGTGATGTAGTAATCTCATAAAAGCAGTTCTTTGGTTCCATCAAAGGTATGAGTTTTTTAACAAAAATGTTTAATTTTATGACTCCCACCAATTGAATAACTGATCATAGGCTTAGGCTCAATTTTTTCACTGTGTAAGGGAGTATAATATAAAATGTGATTAAGAGATTACCCCAGCATACTACTATGGGTGTACTGATGAGTTGCAAATGGTGTGGGACCATCTGAAGATGTTGACTTGGTTTTTCCCTGAATGGCTTTGAAATCACCAGAAAGCAATGGAATTTGGAGGACAAAGGTTGAACCACTTGGTGATGAAAATTATAGTCTGTGATCAAACCATGAACATTTGATGCTGCAGAAGTGAAGGCTATGAGAAATGATTAGACCAGTGTACTTGAGCTGAAGCAAGGAATTGATGAATTCCTAACAAAACAGGATTCTGGAGGCATTGAATTTTATCATTCAACATGTTGAAGGACATTAGAACTAATGGAACTTAAAACCCCTATACAGAAGCTTGTGAGGCATTGGAAATCCTTAAGGCTACAAGGAAATCATAAGTTCAACAATTATTCTCAAAATTGAACCAAAGAGGTATTAGGTACTATAACAGAGGGGGTCGATGTGACTTTCATGCTTAGAAGAATGCCTTGGGAAAAGTACAAGGGCTTAACATTTCCCTGGAAAGAGTTAAAGACAAATTCCCACAGTAGGTTTTAAAAAACAAAGTATTTTTAGAAGAAAAATGAGAAAAGCTGAGCAAAGAGCTTGAGAAGAAAAAGGAGGAGAAAGTTATAGAAATGACGATGCAAATTTACCACAAATGGGAGCCAAACAATGACCTAAGGGCTGATAGAATTAAAAATGAAAGAGGCCCAGGGAGTTAAGGTAACAGGAATGTTGTCTGTTTTGCATGCTATACAACAGGTTATATTACTAGAAATTGCCCAATATTGATTCGGACTGTCAGCCAAGCAGATTTAAAAACTGAAAAAAAAGAACAGATGAACAATGATGAAAAGTTAGTGAATATTGCACATGTAGAGGATTCATTGGAGGAATCAATAAATGAGGAGGAGGATTTTGCTGTCAAAATGACTGGAGAAAAGAAAGATAAAAACATGCAGACTTTAGATTCAGGACCCTCTCATCATATGACTTCGAGGAACATTGTGGACGATTTTGATGACAATGTGAAAGGGATTAAAAAACAGGAAAATGGCTGTTTTGGTCCAGTTTAGATTAAGGGATGTGCTACCAGGAAATTGTAATGGTAAAGTTTTATATATTGTTGGTTAAGGTTATATTGTGCAAAGGATATATATGGTAAGTTTTTATTTCATACTACATTATATAGTAAGCATATGGTAGATCATTAGCACTATTAAATGTATGAGTTCTTTGATGATGGCACAGTTAACTTTGATTACTCCCTCCTATGAAAAAACTAGTAATTCGCTCAACATTTGAATGCAATTAATATAACCATGTAATCCTTAAGTTTATCTGTTTTGATGGATAACCTGTTATATTTATTTATTACACACCACTCGATATATACATTTATTTGCTCTCTCCAAAGGGAATCAGTTGTTTTGACATATGGGAAAATGAGAAGGGACTTGATTGCTTCCTCTTGGCCACAGGGAGCAGTGATGCTCTGATCCGCCTGTGGAACCCTTATGATCCTAGAAAGGCAACAAGCAACCTCTCTGGCCATAAACACCCTATAAAGGATGTAAAATTTTTGGTAACTATTTCTCCATTTTTTGATGCAATAAGCCTCTTGCATAATTGTTTATAGTTATTATGTATTTAAATTGTATTACAAATACTTTTCTAAGTGGGTCGTGGTAGTCCAGGGGTAGAGAATTGGACTACTGACCAGAGGGCCAGGGTTCCATTCCCAGGCAAGCCTCTCTGGGCACCTACAGCTCCACCCATGCTATGCGATTTTTCGGGTACCAGATCTTCCTGGGAAACCGTAACCGGCACAGGGAAAGGCACTGGCCCCCCTAACCTTATGTGTGAATTTCAAACACCATCAGGCATAGTACTCGGTGAACTACAATCACCTATCAGACCAACCTTCAAGTTAATTACCCTGTTTATGGTTTTCTTAATGCTTTTCTAAACCAAAGCTTAGATAAATGATCAGTAGTAAATATGTTTATTTAAAAAAATAAGAGAATCTTCTTTACTATTTTTATTTAATCTTCTTATGAAAATTTTGATATTAACTGGTTACCTTAATTGTAAATTTAATGACGATTTCGTGCAGGACAATAAACAAAAAAGTGTCCTCGATTGATTTGGTTATAAATAATCAATTCAGGATCCTACTACAACCATTGAGTGGATCAAAAGAATGTTATTACAAGTGTAAATGTTTGAAGAAGTAAATCATCTACATTTTATGCAAAATTGTCTTACTTTTACAATGTTATACATAGTCGGCAGCACTCCCTTTAACTGTCAGGAATTTCATAGAATCATCTTCAGGAAGGTACTGTTGCCCATTTCTCACATACTCATCCGCATAACGTAAAGTATTAAAATTACTGCAATGCTCTGATGAATAAGGATTCTTCCTTTTTGTCACAACATTTATCATATGAATTCTTTAAATTTATAAATAAATAAAAAGCAAATAAATTAAAGTTGAGCCTGAAACAAAGCCTTATCATATGAAATAGGAAGTCACTTTCCCAAAGGTTACCTAATGGAAAAATGTGAGCACAATTGAAAATGAATAAGGTATCCTACCTAAAAAATTTAAATAAATTTACAAATTTTAATTTGTATCTTGAGGCAGTATTTCTTCATGTTAAAATGCAGATGTGGTGAACTTTAACTAATTTTTATATGGGTAAAATGGATATGTCCTCTTATATATATACAAAATAATTCAATAAAGCAAAAGTAAATTTCAATCCTTTGTTTCAGAGGAGAGCAGACTTAATGATTTTGATATCAATATGCTCAAATGCTGAAATCATGATTTGGAAAACTAGTGATGGTGGATGCCATGAAAATTCTTGTTGCTTGCAGGTAAGTAGCGCAGGCACTTAAATGACACACAACATGTATTTAATTATGTTTGTGCACTATTAGCAATATTTGTCAAATGTAAATAACAAAAGATTTACAGGAAACCCAGTTTGTAAATTTCAGATGTGATTGAAGGAGCATTAAATTTACAGCAAGTCCATGATTTATGTCAGAAATTAATACGCCAAATATGAATCTATGGTAATTTTATGGCAAGGGAAATAATTGGAACATGAAACAGCTTAATTTTATGGGGATGTACTTTAATGGTCTTCTGGAAATGACAGTATATTTGAATAGGCTCTTTGGGCTAGTGCCTACAGTGAAGATTCCTGGAAGTATGTAAAATAATAGTTTTAATGGTCTTAAGCAGGTTGATTGAAATAAATATTTCATTGATTGCTTACAGAGCATAGGGTTGACACAATGTGTGAATGGTCCTTTTGTGTTTTGTGGATGAAGGAATAAGCATTAGAGCCTATTCATTAATTCTGCTTGTTTATATAATTAAGAACAAAAACAAATTACTTCATAAAAATCAATACTGATTGTTTTTCTTATATTAATAGTAGAGTAAAAGGTAACATATTTTCTGTAGGTAGTTTCATTCTTCTTTTTGTGTTCCTTAATATAAGCATTACCGTACAACTGTCCCATGATTGCCTACCTCAACAGGTGGTTTGTTGAATTTCAAGACACTGTAACAGTAACTTTAACGGAGTCACCCGCTATGTGTGCATTATAATGCAAAAATTTCAAAGAGTAAAAATCATTCGCCTTGACCGGGATTCGAACCCGGATCCCTCGATATCCGGCCGAGTGCTTTAACCAGTTAAGTTAATATAACTAATAATTAACGGTTAATTATTAATTGGTTAAAGCACTCGGCCGGATATCGAGGGATCCGGGTTCGAATCCCGGTCAAGGCGAATGATTTTTATTCTCTGAAATTGTTGCATTATAGGTGGTTTGTTATTGTTTGATTCAATGGGTACCTTGGCAATAATGGTCATTTTGCACTGCTTAAAGCCAATGAAAATCTTTTTATGTTACTTTGTACTTGGAATCCACAGGATAATTATTTCCACTCCCTCCCTTTTAAGTGAACACAAGACAGTATTAACTTCCTAGACAAGATGATGAAAAGGAAATAAGCCAGATATGGATAGCAAGGCTATCTATCTCTGTCTGCACATTGGTCTGTGCAGACAAGAAGCAAATGTTGTTGAATTTAACATTTTTTTAAAGCCATCATTATGGGGAATAATCCTGCTGTAAAAACAGCACAGAATAAATCCAGCTTTACTTTCTGCACTCCATGATAATACAATATAACTATACACAAGCAGTCTGTGTCAGACTTTGATCTGTCAGTGTATATGAGGACAAAGTCATGCTTACCCAGTAGTAGTAATTTAGTTTTTAGGTGCCTTATAGACTGAAGTCAATTGCATCTTACTGTGTCTAGATTAAGAAAAACAAATGAAGTGAAAAAGTGGACAATATGATGAGTCGCTTGATAATCTACCATACATGTAAATATTTTACAAGTATATCTATAATAAAAAGTATTAAACAGGATGGAAAAGGTCAGTTTCCTTTAAAAACAATATAAGGCTATCACCAAGGATAATTTTCTCCCCTAATATTTAAAGAGTCACGTACAGCATTAAATCTTTCACATTCTTTTTTTTTTTGCCGGTAGCGGCGGGGTTATGTCCTTGTCCGCCAATCTAAGGGTTGTGGGTTTGATTCCCGCCAGGGTGGGATTTTTTCCACCTAGGGCTTGGGTGTTTGTGTTGCTGTTGTGTTGTCCGATGTAAAGGCCAAAAAGTGCTTTTTTCAGACCAAGATGAATAAATAAATAAATATCATCATAAGGTGGTGATCAGTCAGAAGGGGATTGCAGCCCTCGCACCAAGGAGGATGTATGAGGATAACCTCCTCTCCCGATAGAAAATATCCAAGGCAAAACTTGGGGTTCACACCCCAAAGCTCATAGTTGCTTTGTGCTCCATTCAGCTGCTGAAATACTCTTTACCTAATTTGTTGGATCTTGTGCTGATACAGATTACAACTGCTAAGTATATAGTGCTGCTTTGGCCATCTCATTTCCTGCTATCCCAGCCTACCTTGGAGCCCATGAGAATGATATTTGAACATACTGGTCTTCTTAGTCTAAGAGTTGTCTAAATCTCCTGAACCACAAGGCTAAAGGGGGAATATCTAGAAATTAACGGTATGTAATGCACTAAACGAATTTGCACAGTTAGGAAAGTATTTGTTATTGTAGTGGATTTTTAAAATAGTGAGTTTAATCACGAAGAGCTTAACGTAAAAATGCTACAGAGAGGAAGCAGTTCTCTGCCAATTTTGAGCCATCTGTGTAGATTGCTGTATCATTGGGGTACTGGTTCAGCTCTCGTTAAATATTTGTTGTTACTCAACTGCTTTGGTGGAGGATTTTGTGCACCTAGACAATTGAAATTGGTAATTCAGATGAGGTATTTTCCATGGTGGAAACTTGGAGTACCCTTCAGGCATAATTTTTGGCAAACAAAATCAGCTGTTAACATAAAATCATTAATAAAATTTCTTAGTGGCCACCTAGGCGCTCAGCATCTTTCAACTAAATTTACAAGCTGGGGCTTAAAAACCATATTAAAATTAAGGTGAGAAGTCAGAGATAAGAGTTTGGCTGCATAATAACACAAAAGGCCATTCCTTTGGATGTCCAAAGGTAGCTCTCTGGATTCCAAATATGCACTCAGAATAGGGCTGGTCCTAAATATACCTGTTGCCAATCATAGTCCCCTATTTTGTATTGACATCAGTGGCCTTGAATATGAATCTCTTCCTAACAAACAAAAGGAACCACCATAGTCAACTTTAGACTAAACCAACGATCTGTGTTATGTCAGCATCATGATATGGTCATCACCCATGAGGCATACCTTAGTCAGCATAATGATTTTAAATTTTTAAGACATTTATCTTCCAAAGTTATGACACCTGGATCCTAGATGAGTCATTTGAACACTAACCTCAGGAATTCAATAGATTTGACAAATGCCAGAGGATTTCTATCTCATTTTATGGAGGACTGAAGATATATTCCTTACAATTTTGTTAAGTATATCTCTTCACTTTTTCCTTTGGATAGGTCCTAAGTTTAGAACACAATTTGTTAAATAGTTATGAATAAAATGGCCAAACTCCATGGTAAATTTACATTAAAATTTTGTTGCCACAATGATCCTTTATGAGATCAAAGGAGATGGAACATTGACATAAAAGGAAGGTTTACTGGATAAATTTTCTGCCCTCACCAAGTAATCTACTTTGCCGAAAACTACACTAAACATCAGAATTTAAGTGTCACCACTATAAGCACTATGGCTAGCTATTCTTTCCATGCCTTGAACAGGCAGCCGGTTAAGGAAATTGGTCAATAATTATTTTGATCATACTAGTCCTTGCCCTGCTTGAAGACTGGAATGACTGCAGACTCTCACCAGGAATTTGGGAAATTACCCTCATATGATAACTACTACAAAGGACATTCATTAACTTCATCTCCAGAATATTCAGAAGGAAGTCATTGTGGAGTCTATCCATTCCTGAGAAGATGTTGCAGGGGTGTACCTTAACCCAATACCCTTAATCAATTCCCACAATGTAAGCAGTTCGTTGTAGTCCACTCTAGTTCCCTATTAAGAGAAATTCATAGGAACCCTTCTCCTCCTCTCTTTAATGAGCAGGAATTGATCATCAAAATTATTGTTTCTGCTGATTTTCTGCTAGGAATCTGGTGAACATTTCACATATTTTAGGTGGCGATGTCACCAACTGGCCACCTAAGTGCAGGGATAAGATGACTGACAGCAGCCAGGAACCTGTGATTTGTTTCACCTTATCCAATACCTGTCCAATGGGTATTCAGTTGTTGACACTGTCCTTGTATTTAATCCAGAAAGCCTTCATCTCCCTCATCACTTTTTAAGCTTTTGCTCTCAAACATAAGGAGGTTAGACTAGTTTCTGTAGTGTTTTTTAATACACATTGCCTCCTCTTGCAAACAAATCATCTAGCAACAGTTCCTTTTCTACCTGGAAAAAGGTGTGCAAGAGACTGTTATATAATCTATCAAGAGTTAAAATTGTGCTTAATTTGTTGTCTCGGGCGTGACTTCATGGAATCGACTTAACATAATGAAAAGAGAAACTTTATAATTCCACATAGATTTATTAGACGGACGACCTAGGTTTCGACGTGGCACGTCATCATCAGGTGACCCCCCCACCCCCTGGGGTTTCCCCTCTTCCACCCCCTAACCCTCTCCTCAGACCAGGGAGTAGTCTCTCTCTTCTCGCCTTTCCCCCCCTCCCCGATCTCTCCCCCTCTTTCCATAATGAAAAGAGAAACTTTATAATTCCACATAGATTTATTAGATGGACGACCTAGGTTTCGACGTGGCACGTCATCATCAGGTGGTTGTCCTTAAACTGAATTTCTTATTAAAAATGCAAATCAGCTCGGTGGATGAGCTAGGTCTATGGGAGATCAGTAATGTTTCAGATGTCCATTTTTGGTGAGAAAGAGATATGATCACTACCAGAGAGGTGATGTTTAGCCAACAGCAGTATGTGATCTCTGATAAGACTGCTTGAGCATATGTCAATGTCAAGAGGAGAAAATACCTCATTAAAACTATTGAAAACTCTTGTTTATGGAGTTGTCTCCCCAGACTTTTAGTTGCCTCTTACAATAGGCAGGGATTCTGTGGGACTATGCTCCATCCCCCTACCTACAGGGGCACCTGAGGCAATCCTGCTTTCAATTTATCCACCTCAGTACAAAGAGGGCCCTCATGTGAGATGACACCTTGGCATACATTAAAGTTCTGTGGGACTCAAACTTCATCAGGATGTCTTGCAATGAGACCATGTACTAGAGTTTCACACTGTGTTTGATAAAGGCCGTGTCAAGTAAGGTCTTCAGATTATGCCCTTCCAAACCAACACTTATGACTGTACAATGGAGTTAATTTTGGAGTTTGGAGACTCCCTTTTGGAGTTAATAGAAATGTTCAATGGTATTTCAATATCAAATATGATTTCAGGTGTTCCCCATCAATTTTTCTGCCTTAACTTCATGGAATAAAACACCTCAGTTTGGATCCAAAGTACTCTATGTCCAGGAAAACCATACCATCACATTATTGGGTAAGTGTAGAGTTAAAATATGATACAAAACAGTTACTGGTGTATTGTCATGTTTCCGTTTTTCATTTAACTAAAGCAGTTCCATCACTTATTACTTGCAATCTCCTGGTATTAGTAGGTTTTAGATGGACACATGCTACAGAACAGTAAAAAAATAATTCCCCTTCCTCTTCTGAAGAACGCAACCCGACCACTGACATTACATTAAGCCCTCTTCATTTCAGCGTAAGTGGTCTGCCCAAAAAATATACAAACTGGTGCAATTTGGCGGTCATGATGCGGGCAATAGCTCTGCCCAGTAGCAGCGCTAGTTGCCTCAGACCCAATGAGCCATTTGTGCTTGGCAGATCGTCGAGCTGTGAATATGGTGCCAGTTATGTTAGTTTCTGTTATCCTTGTTTTTACTGTTTGTCGAAAATGGAAATTGATGAAATCATGGAGCAACGAATCAACAACAGGTTTTTGGTGAAGTAAGATAAAAGTCATCAATAAATTACTGAAACGTTGACAGCTGTTTACGGTGATAATGCTCTGAAGAAAACATCGGTTTTCAAGTAGATTAAGCATTTTAAAGATGGCCGACATGACGCCATGGATGATGCAAGGCTGGGACGACCTTCAACCACCTGTGTTGACAACAGCATTTATCATGTGCGGTCCCTTGTCCTTACCGATCATTGAAAAAGTGTCCGAATGATAGCTGATGAACTGAATTTAGGAAAATCAACATTGCACACTTTTAACCGAACATGATGAATAGATCCTTCACCACGACAATGCACCTGCACATTCAGCATTGATTGTTCGCCAGTTTCTGACAAAAAATTCAATCACCATCCTTGATCATCGTCCTTGCTCGCCAGATCTCACCTGCTGCAACTTTTTCCTATTCCCAAAATGCAAAAATGTGATGAGGGGACATCACTGGGAAGATATGGACACAATAAAGCAAGAAATGACTAGACAACTAAAAAGCCTAACTGCCAAGGACTTCCAAGGGTGCTTCAAACAGTAGAAAAGAAGATGCGTGCAGAGCAACAAATGGAGAGTAATTTGAAGTGGACAAAATTGATGTAGACTAAATTTTGTAAAATAAAGTTTATATGGCCTCAGTTTGGGTATTTATCTGACAGATTAGTACATCTTCCTCCCTTCATTCCATCCAAGTCAGTCCTCTTCCTACCCCTTACTCGTTTGTCGAACATTCTCCCCTCTATCACAGTCTTCAGCATCCCATTGGCAGTCAGAATGCACAGCATCAATCTTTCCTGCCGCCTTATGAATACTCCCAGGAGTCCCCTCTCCTCCCCCACCATGCCTAGCACTTCCTCATTGGTTTTCATTTTTGTCCACTTCACCTTTTCCATCCTTCTCCATACCCAAAATTCAAAAACCTCCAATTTTATTCGATCACCCTGCTTCAGTGACCATGTTTCTGTGCCATAAAGAACCATGCTCCATATCAAAGTTTTGACGAGCCTTTTCTTAACATCCTTATTCAACTTCCCTGTCATCAATTCCCTTCTACTCATGAAAGCTTCTTTGCCTAATGCATTTCTACTACTTATGTCTCTGGTACTTTGATCATTTTGATCCAGAACACTTCCTAGTAAAGTACTGTTTCACATGCTCCAGTTTATGAACTACCAATTTTATACTTAACTTAGCCTATTTATTTCTGGAAAACTGCATAACCTTCATTTTGTTTGCATTTATTCTCATCTCATACCTATTGCTTTAACTTTCCAGTGCACTCAGCGATGCTTGCAACCCCTTGGCTGACTGACAGACTGAAGTCTGATCATCCGTAAACCTTACTCTATGATTTCCACACTGACTCATTCCCAACTTCATTTCTTTCCATGTCTTTTGAAACATCTCCTCCAAGTAAATGTTGAACAGCATTGGTGATGATGAACACCCCAGTCTTATCCCTTTTCCTAACATTGCCCATCCGGACTCTCCATTCCCCCTCCCAGCTGAGCAATCTGAGATATGTAGAGGTTGCGGTTAAGTCTCCTATTCCTCCAATCTACTAATAAAACCTATTTTCTGCATACATCCATTAATTCTATCCAATTCACTTGTATCAAATGCCTTTTCGAAATCTACAAAACAGACAAATACAGCCTGATTGTAATCTCTGTTCCTCTCTCTTAGAGATCCATTACTGCTTTGGCATCACATGTGCCTATCCCTTCCCTGAACCCAAATTGATCATCCACTACATAATCATTTGCCCTGCTGTCCATCTTCTTATTGATGATCCTGAGAACTGCTTTAGTTGTGTACAATATTAATTTTATTGTTCTGTAGTCCTCACATATGGCTGGCTTTCTGTTTTTTGGAAAATGAACTAAAACTGATCTGATGAAATCTTCCAGCCAAATTCTTCCCTCATAAATTCTACAAATTAGTCTACAAAAACTATTCCTCCAATGTTTTCTTAAACTTTAAAGTAGTTCCACTGGAAAGTTGTCGACCCCTATGGCCTTATTTGATATCAGCTCCCTAAATATTCCAATTCCCTTTCCATCTACACATGTCTTGTAAATATGCTGGGACCTAAGCTATCCTCATCATATACTCTTTTTATGTCTAAGGTTGCTGACCTAATGTCTCTTCCCTACATTTCATCTATATATTTCTTCTATCAATCTTTAATCTTGCACAGTTCAACATATTATTTCCCTGACTTATTGTTGATTATTTGTCCCAATTTTTTCTTCTTACTTCCTGACAATGCTTTCACCTTCCTGGAAAGTGCACTAATTTTACTCTTCTTTTTAAACTTTCTGTACCCATGTACTGCATCTTCCACTACACTTCTTTCACTTTGTTACCTGCCTCAACAATTATTAAACTCTTTCTACATCGTTCTACCTATCTCCATGTTTACATTCTTCCATTTCCTTCACTCATATACATTTATAACCATCCATAGTTTCCTTATCCTTTTCCTAATGTTTCATTTGCAGTTTTCAACATTCCTTTTTTAGTTTTTCTCATTCTCCTTCTACAGGTATAGTACTCAGCTCCCCCTTTCCTCCATCACACATGATATTTAGCATTTCTGAAAGCCTTCTCTACTTTATTATTTTGAATCAGATATTAGATTTCATTATTATTAAAATTATAATGAGTCCACATCGAGACTTGAGAAACTGCGAATTAATCATGCTGTTCCTAAATCTGCACCTAACCATTATATGATCTAACTGCTATCTTTCTGAATCCTTTAGGATTTTCCATGCTTGCCAATGCCTTTTGTGATGTGTCAACCAAGTGTTCATTATGATTAACTAATCAAAGAAAGATCTGTTGAGGAGTCTATCATGGGCAGATGTTTCCCTGGGATATTACTTGGCAAGTTAGGCAAGAGTTATTACAAATCTATACCTGTGTCTCACCCCCTAACTCATGTACTGGAAACAGATTCCCATACATCCAGCTGAAAAATCCCCTCCATATGGATGGAATCTTTCAATTGCAGATAGTCTTGGTTCCTTCAAACCAGTTGTAACTTTATCCCTTGGCACCATGAAGCCATTTACTTGGGATACCATACCAAAAATCAGTTTGTCCACCAGAATTAGCACCAGGAATAGAGCAAATAAGGGCTAGTAGCCTGTTACAGGATGGGTCTTTGATGCATGGCCCCAAAAGTTCCTGTAGCCCTATGTACATACTATTGAACAAGAGCATGCATATGGTTGGCACTCCTCACCACAACACTTACACAATATTGAGGTTGACTTATTAGGAACTAGGCTAGCCATTTATGAGATCAGAAGAGATTATTGTACCCAAGTGCAAACTGGGCATCCAAAACTCAGCTGGGAATCAGAGAGTTCATCCTTTGGTACACCCAAAGGATGAACTCGGTCTATGAGTCTTGTTGCATAGCAAAAATGCAATTAAACTCTAGGCCAGGTGGTGAGACTGCACAGAGAATTGACCCATGATAGATGCTGCCCTTGCTGTCCTGGTAGATATTTTCAAGGTTTCCTCTCTATCCTTATTGTCACCATGTAAGGATACCGAGGGGAAGCACATCATCCACATACCCATGATGATATGAAGAATCCACAAATTGCAACCCTTTCCCTTTCTGACGGTCACCCAGTGGGCTTCTTGTGGAATATGCCACAGAAGATGAAGGAAAGGACATGGATGGGCATGGATTAAATCCTCTGTATGAAAGAATGAACACTGGCAATGATTACTTATTCCTTTTTAATTTATTGTCCTAGACATTCTGCAGCTGTCCCAAACAAGACCCAAGATATATTTCTCAATAAAATAGCTTGGCAATTTTCACAACAAATTTAGAGCTTTAACAGGCCTCCAAATTCTATCGCATTCAGGAATTCCTGCAAGTTGAAAATGTTTTCTATTTGTGTATACTTCTGGTACTGAACTTTGTTGGTTTTATGTTTACTTCTGTGATGCTGTCCATTAAAATTTGTTCTTTTCCTTTTATCTGGAAGTGGCCTATATTACTTATCTATAGGAAATCATGTCTGGATAAATAACACAGTACAGACATGCCAACTTTCAAAAATGAAAAATCGGGAGGACATGCCAACTTTCAAAAATGAAAAATCGGGAGATTTTTAGAAGTGTATCACGAAGTAATCACTTTTAATTACCACAATATTTGCATGGCACCTTAATCCCTTTATGACACTTTGCCAATTTTTAATGAATGTCACACTTTATTAACATGTTAAGCCAAGTACACAATTTGAACAGTTCATCAAGAACGTAAGAAGGAAAAATCGGGAGTCTCCCGCTTAAATCGGGAGAGTTGGCATGTCTGACAGTATTATCCAGTACAACCAGTTAACAAGTAGCAGTGTTTACAAGTTGACAAAGACTCCTCACAGAACAGTAAAATTTTAATTCTTTTGATTGTGGCAACAATGAGCTATGATCATAATTTCATTGTAATATATCTTTTGCTCTAACTTTTGCAGTGGTATGCTCAAAGGAAGTTGCTACAATAGAGTTTTCATCAGAAGGTGAATTACACAGCCTGGAAAGACACATGGCAGGAGACGACTCAAACAGCGATGAGCAGTGGAATCAAGGATTAGGGGCTGCTGCCTCATCTGGTGCTGGCATTTCCATGAAGGATGATGCAGCTATTTCACAAGTAGGCAATGGGACTCACATAAGAGGAAAATGTCGAGGTTAACTGTGCCCACTATTCAAATTCAAGATTTTTGTTCATATAATGGCCTCGAGTATCAGATTGTGCTTATTTGGGCACCTCCCTGTTTGTTAACACAAAAACATGCGCAAAATTTCCAATTTCTCCTCAATTATAGTTATTACATTATGCTACCTTTTAAGGTTCTATCACATGGCTTTATACATGCAGGAAATTATCTTCTTGATTGCTTTGAAGTTGAACTAATGTTGCCTCAATCTGAGGTTATTTTGTCCAATCTAAATCTTTTGGGACTATTACATCTTAATTGATGGGTCAATATTATTCCATGAAGGAAGCTAGGCCATCTCATGACTCATACATGATCCAAAAGAACTTTTGTGTGACCACAGTTTCAGATATTAATTGAAAAAAAAATAGAATTAAAAATTGCTTTAATAATGGAGTTTATTAATATTTATATCATGTTTTAAATTGGTTCATTTTTAGCTACTATGGACATAATAAGTAGTTAATATACTGCGAGTGGTATGAAATGACCATTCTCGAGGCAACCACAAGCCAAAGTATCGGCAAGACCTAAAGTGTTACTCCTTTTTTAACAAGAAATTTATTAGTATATGAAGCAAAAAAATTGTTGCTTTTCTGTCTTTGTCCTTCTAAAATCTACATTAAACGATGTAAAATCAATAATGATATTAATTACCACAAAATTGCACCAAAAATGTGATAATAGCACAACTGAAATAATTTCACTGCATTGTGATACTAATAAAATTTAATTGTGAAGAATGTATTTTAGTGCAAGTCTGACAAGGTGGAGTAGTTCCAGAAGGTATCCTGGTCAAGGCAAATGATTTTTACACTCTGAAATTGCTGTATTGTAATGCATATTAGTGGATAACTCCATTAAAAGTTACTGCTAATCAAAGGGGCTTCTAGTAGAAGTTACGTGTAGTTCTTCTGGTAATAGTTAGTTAGGGGGATTAGACCAATGGCTGAGGTAATTTCCACTATTAGGGATAGGTGTGTGATTGGTAGGGGTAGGATGTTCTGAGAATGGCAGAGAGAAACCTGGCATTGGCACTAGACTTTTCTTAATAGTTCATAATAGAACAAACCATTTGATAGAATTGGTATTCCACTTGAAGTCCTCTCCACATTGCAAAATGCTTGCCTATTCTGGCAATTCTTCCTGATGATTCACCCCAGTATCCTTTTGGAAAGGTCCACATGTATGTGTTCGCCAAGGCCCATACTTTTTAAGTGGGCTCACCCACTTCTTCACTGATTCTGATCCCACTGCAATGACCACCCCTTCGGTTTCCTTGTCTACCATCACCTGGTGGAGCATACAGCCTGTATAATTGGGAGATAAGCACGAGGTCTGAGCCAAGAAGGCAGGTTGAGCAATGTTGAGGTCCAGCCCTGCAATTTTTCTTTAAAAACGAAGGCTACACTTTGACACCCTCTTATGGGAGACCTCAGATTGCCAGACGACATAATATTGACTCTTTAGAGGCATAGACTCAGCTAAAATGCACAATGGGAAATTGATTACAGTCCTGTCCTTTCAGTTCAACTAAAACCTCTTTGCCTATATCACAATGAAACCTTCCCTAATAACAATGAAAATGACAACTTTTACTCATAAATCACACCCTTCCTACTCATGTGAGAGGATTTTCCATGCGAAGACCTGTATGAAATGGATCAGGATGCGATGTTGTACAGTAACTTGGCAAGTATGATGTAGCCAAAGCAACAATTTCAGAATGTAAAAATCACTCGCCTTGACTGGGATACAAACCCGGATCCCTCGATGTTCAGCCAAGTGCTTTAACCAGTTAAGCTATCTAGGCGTCCTCTTAAACTGTGAAATTTTTGGGCTTTTAAAGGAACAAGATGTTGGGATGAAATACCATGCATTGAAATGCATGTTAGCGGATGACTCTGTTAAAAGCTACTGTTACGGCATCTCCCACAGTTTCTTGAAATTTTATGATGTAGCCTTTACAGAGGGAAGTCTAGCCACATTTTCTTTTGATGTGAGTTCCCATTCTGTTTCTCCTACAATCAGATGGCTCATCCATGTGGATGCCTGACATCCCCATAACTGTAGTATCGAATGACACAAATGGCTTAAAAACTCACGTTTCTAGATATGCACTGCCTAGAAAATCCCCACATATATGATTGCAGACATATTCCTTACCAGGAATAAATAAGGGATAGGTCCCCTTACATTCTACATTCCACTACTTTTACACTCCATCAGAAAATACCTCATACTCAATGCAAAGTTACAGCAGGGTTGTATGTTGATTTCCAAAAAGAGATTTGAGTTGGTCAACCCAGAATGTCCTATTCTCCAACACTAGCAATTGTGACATCTTCCCTTTGACAGTTCCAAATGGAAGTTGGCCACGCTGATGCCACAGACTTAATTTTGCAAACTTTTTTTTATTTGGTAATAATCTTCATGATTCCCTCTACCACTCAAAAAGATTAAGCTCTCAAATTGTTTCTTGTATTCAGTATGTTCTCCTAAAAACACATACATTAAAGTTTTTGCCAATTTCTTATAAGAACGTTTTACTGTTTCAGGTACCTCAAGGCACATCACGGCGTCTCAGTGTATTTCTACGTGCTACTGCATTCACCAAACCAACCGAAAAGTTCCTGGGAATGAATCAGCGGCAGTCACTCCAGCAAAAGTATGAAAAGGAGATGATGAAATATGTAACCCTGTGTACGCCACATCTTGCACTGCCCATATATGCTCCAGTTTTTGTTGCCAGTCAGCCATCAGTGAAGCGTCCCAATCATTGAAACAAAAACCAATCCACGTGTTCCTGACATGTGCCACAGCATTAAACGGTCAATTACCACCCTAATGAGGTTTTGTAGCCCATACACTTAAGAAAATGGCTGGTTTCGACATTAACCATCTTTACTTGGAAGAACTCACGACAACTTTCTACCTATCATGCTTCACAAGATGTCTTTTCAGAGTTATTTTTGCATTATTCCTTTACTAATGCTGAACAGAGTGGGTATTTCAGACAATTCTATCCATGATTCGAAAGTGTGTGCAGGGGATGCCAAAGTAGGAACTTAAAAATTCAAATGAACATATAAAAAATAATCACATGAATGCCAGTACAATTTCTTAATAAATCCTAAATGGATAGGAAGGTGCATTTCTATATTTTTTGTCATTTGATAAACATTATCAGCAATGGTCATCGATCTTTAGACTGGTTTGATGCATCTATGCATACACTCACTTCATCTATTGACCAAACTTTCTGTGTATTCATTCTTTTACTTGGTACCTTTCATTGTTTGTTTTATGTATCACTTTAGGGTTTTCCTTCATCTATGACAGTACAAAAGAACTAATAAAGTATAATGAACTTGAATGTGTCTATATAATCTTTCACCCAATGTCCCTAGTCAGTCTACTATGGGGAACTCAATTTTCATTACTTTAAGTCAATAGCAATGGTAGACAACTTTGAAGTGTTATGGACTAACGGCACAAACAAACATACAGTCAAATCATGATTTTGCATTATCAGAATTTCTGTTTATCAGTGTATCAGAATGTTTACCCCTCAATTGACAATATTTTTATCACATGCCATTAAATTTCCTTTTTTTTCAACATGTGGAACCATGTGCTTCATGAATACTTTTCCTTTTTGTCTGCTATTTTGCAACACTATGTGCCAGAGTAAAAAATTTCACATTCTAACTCTTTTGTACAACAAAAGCATTCTATTCTGATGTGCATCAGTATTCATAAAAAACTTTTTGACTTTGTTTCACAAACATGCACTTAAAAAAAGACAAGAATGAGCAGTAATGTGAACGAATGGATTTAGGGTGAATACAGATAATGGATTAGAGTTTGAATATGGTGGAAGAATGCCGAGTACTGGGAGTTCTACCAGTAGAAATGTGAAATACTTAAATTCATAATCTCAGTTTGCCAGAAAAAGATCCATGCTATGAAATGAATATATTATACCACTAGGAGTTAGCTATGTAATTTATACATTGTAAGAACACCTGCAGGAGAATATTCATTTGGCACATAGGTTGAAACTATGAGCGTTGAAAATAACTCCTGATTAAAACTTGATGAAACATGAAAAACGCAAAAACTGGTGACTGACATAAGAGATCATTTTCCCACCTTGGTGTGACAGCGATGGGCTCCTAAATAATTTTGTCATTTGCTTTATCACATTACAACTACACTGTATCAAAAATAAATTTTACTTTCTTCATAAAATCTTGAAGTTGGATAACACTTTGCACTAGTCAAATGGCCAGGTAGCGATTTTCATGTGTTAAGTTTTCCTCATTTACTTGGGAGCTTAAATTTAATTCTGCTTGGCAATAGAAAGTTGAGGCAAAAGAAAAAAAAATTCATTTGAGAACAAAATAAAAATTTTGGGACAAGTAAATTCTCACAAAGGAATCCGTATTGATCCGGCAAAACATCTTAGATTGCCAGCCTCCACATTTAATACAACAGTGTAAAATAGTGATTTGATTCTGGAACATAAAACATACAAACCATTGCAAACATTCCCCTAAAAAGAGAAAATATGCAGAGGATTCCAAATATGAACAATTACAAGGATTACCAAATAAGTGATTTTTAAGAGCTTATAGGGTAGGTTATATAGCCCAAAAGATGATTTCAATGCAGATGAGACAGGGTCTTTTAATTACTCAATAATCACAAATGCAGATGGAAGTGAGAAGCTTCAGCCACTAGTGGCTAGAAAATCAGTCCTAGGTGCTTCAAACATGTAAAAATATTGCCCTCTAGATACACAGCAAATTCCAAAGAATGGGTGACCTCAGAAATATTTAAAAATCAGTTTCATGCTGTTGACGCTAAAAAAACAGGAAAATTCTGCTGTTTACTGATCAGTATCCAGCCCATCTATTGAATGCAAACTTAAAGAAAGTAGGTTGTAATTTTTTCCTGCAAACTGTATTAGAAAAGCTCCAACCACTATATTTAGGTATAATGCACTCATTTAAGTTGCATTATTAAAGAATGATTACACAGAAATCAACCTCTCTGCATGATTTTGTTAGAAACATAAAGGCAGTCAAATTGAGTTTGCTGGATGCATTACATTACACCACATATGGCTTTTAAGCAAGATAAGGAATCTAAAATATGTAACAGCTTTAGAAATTCAGGCTTTTATGTTGACAGTGAGGGAGAAATTCCAGTGAAATTCCAATTCCAGAGAAGTGACCTGTGATGATAATGATACTTTAGACAATGATTGGAATCTTTTCCAGGAAACTCTTACATTCTTGGAGTTGGTCCAATTAGAGTTTTATTTTGTGATAACAGAGGCATGATATACTATATGTAGTGTGTTGATGATATTTTTCATAAATACCTGGTAGATGGTGATGATGAAGAGAACACAGAGGATGAAGAGGTTTCTCTCCTCCATACCAAGACACAATGTGTGCTATTTACACCACAAGATATCACTTAACAGGTGGTAATTTTTTCGAGCAAATGCTTGATGGACTGCAAAAAAATGAAAACCAAGTGCGTCACATCAATAGAAGAAATTCCATATTTTGAAAATATCAGGTGGCTTAACATTTTTGTTAAAGAATCATATTAATCATTAGGGTTTCAATAGTTCCTGATAACACAGAAATTAGTCAGCATCTTCATTATTTCGGATGTTTACAATATCTTCTTCCAGTATCCAGAACTTAATGAAAAAAAAACCATAAACACAGTAATCAACCTGAAGGCTTTTGAAATTCGCACATCAGGGTAAGGGGACCAGTTCCTTTCCCAGGAAGATTTGGTACCTGAAAAATCACATAGCTTGGGAGGAGCTGTAGGTGGCCAGAGAGGCTTCCCCCAGGAATCGCACCTGGGCCCCCCCATCAGCAGTCCAATACTTCAACCCTGGACTAACACGACCCACTCAGAACTTAATGCATTATATTATTTATCTGTAGGGTCCATTGGTACCTGTAAATTGTATTTTCATAAAGTTGTTCCTTTCACCTTTATAATTTTTTTTATTTTGTGCAATATGATAAAGCTATAACTTATTATTTTATGTACCAATTAAGAAGGAGAAAATAAATTACTTTTACATGTTTTATACACCCAAGATGTTTAATGCGTTTTTGTTATTTTCATCCATCATATATTAATAAATGAGGAGAAATATAGTTTGAGATAAATAATAATTCTCTTCTTTACAGTTCATGTCAGTTTCTTATCTTTACCTTTACTCCAGTAATTAAGCAAGTAAAAGTGAAACTTCTGTTTCCAGCCACCTTCATCAGGGAGGAGACTTCTCATGAATGTTGCTGGACCACTGAAATATTGAAGCAAGTTGTTTTCATTTTGGTTAATCTTTAAAAAAAAAAAACAACAAGAATGTTTGCAGGAAGTACAATGATAATTGATTCTATCAACTAATGTAGAAGGCAGGGTTTAGTTGGAACTTCAGGAGAGAAACTACATTGCTGCAGGTACAAAAGTATGGGATGGGTTGGAAAGAATTAAAAAGAGGATGGGAGAAAAATGGGATATGAGTTTTTTAAATAGGGCACATTTTGCTTCTCAACTTATTGCAGGGCATGGGAGTGGATTAAGAATGGGGTGGGGATTTTATAAATGGATTGGTTGATTTGAGGAAATTTGATAGATTTGATATGACCGAGATATGACATTTGGTAAAAGGGTTAGTTCTGGGATTGTGATTCTCGAGTGTGGGGTAGAGGTTTCTAAGGATTAAACTCAAGAGATTCTATGCCAGGGTAGTAGGTGGGGCAAATTGAAAGAAGTATACAGAGCTTATGAGGGGCTCATTGTAGTGTAGGATGCTGGATTGTGATTTGTTCGGAGAAGCAAGGAAATTATCACTGTACCATTAGGTAGCTTGTGCCCATCCGAAACCTACCTTCACTTGTAGATCACCGATGATAATAATAATAATGACAGTAAGCCAGCAATTAGCTGTAAAAGCTCTTTACTTTTCATATGAAATAGCATTATTTACATAAACACTCACTCCATGTCACTTCTTCCAGTTAAAGCTTTCACAGTTGGATTCACAATTAAAATAAATAATAAATAGCTGCAACCCTAAACATATATTTCTTTAATCTGATACACACATGGATGTGTTTGAGGACATTGCCATTTGAAATCTCTCAAGAAAATACGATTCCAATTATTAGCTTCTGATAAATACCATGATATTATATAATATGCATTTTCATATTAAGGGTCTCATAAATTATCTCCAGACAATAGAGTTATTGGTTACATAGTTTATGGAAATTTCCCTTCATTTCAATATAAAAACATTCAATTATCTGACCTCATCCATGTTGAAAACATTCGAGTTTGATATTCAAAAGTTATCAATTTCTTATCCCTTCTATATCCTTTGCACATAAACATTCATATCAAATATCCTAGTAAAAGTAAGCAGAAACTAACAAATATTTACCTCCATTACTTCGTTGCCACTTCAAAATATATTCTGTATGTAGTACATATGCAAAAAAATAATGGGAATCAACCAAGTACTATGATGCAAACACAAACGCAATGGAGGCAGTGGTCCCAGCGGGTCATATCACAGGAGAAAATGACTTTCAAATTTCTTCATGAATGAAAAAACATGTAGAGTAAATTATGGAAAATCCTACAAGGAAAAACAACCTGCAATTCAACCATCGACTTCAGAAATTATTAGAAGTGAATGGATCACCATATTGGCTGGATACATATTTACTATGATTTTGCATGTACTGATAACAAATTACAGGTTAGTGCAATCAGGCCTCGGAAAAGAAGAGTGTACTTAAAACACACAGAGTGAAATAGAGAAAAGAGCTAGGAGGGATGAAAACCTACCATAAGATACATAAATTGACCACCCCTATATGGATGCGAATTTTGAGGGACATTATAAAAACATTCTTCGGCCAGGATTGGACTTTTCCCAGCCTAGGTTTTTTTTCAATCATTTTGGAACATGACTTTTGTTTTCAACTATTATTTAGCAAAAAAATATATATTTTCTGAAATTCACTGCACTACACTGTTTCATGATTATAAAAGCTGCTATAAACAAGGAACAACTTTTGGCAGAATCATAACACAACTACTTAATAAAAAGAGACGTTTCAGGCATGATATGGTGGAATAACATGATTAATTAAAATTAGCAATTTTCCACAAAAATAAAATTTATTAATACGGCCGGTTTCAATGCAACTACATCATCTTCTGGTGATGACCACACAGAAGATGATGTAGTTCCATTGAAACCGGTCGTATTAATAAATTTTATTTTTGTGGAAAATTGCTAATTTTAATTAACAACTACTTAAAGAAATATGATAAAAGCAAAAGAATTAGTCTCAAATTAACGAGAAATATCTGTGCCTCAATTCTCTTGAGCTTCCTGACCAAACATGGCTCATCATAATGGCTGCTGGAGTCTTGGCATTACGAGTGTTCAAACAGGGGCAGAATAAGTGGTTGGAAGGGAGTGGAGTGGGTGGAATCACCAGATTCATGCATATTCATTGCACCCGAATTAGTGAATTTGAAATAAAAGCTAATAAAAATTAACAGAATGACATATGCTGAACCTAAATCATCTGCAATAGCAAGAAGGTATCAACCACCATGCAACTATATTAGAAACTTTAAAGGCTGTCACTAAACATAAAACTATTTTGCAAAAAATTAAAAATTAGTACAAAAAATGACCTTTTCTGAGTTGTTTGTTTAGGATGCGAAACTCCGAGCATCACTTCTGGATGGTCACTAATGGCAGGGTGATGTTTAATTGGTGCTCCACTCCAAAACCTATATTCTCCGCTTACATTTCTTTCAGCCACAAGAAGACTAATCACTTCATTATTCATTTTACTTCATCTGTTCCAGATTACCTTTTTGTGTGAGATTGGTATAACGCAAGGTAAAACAGAATACTATTTGGATAGGGATTTTTTGAATTAAGCTTCCTCATTATGTTTTAAATATAAAATAACAAAAATTACTATTCGAGTAATTCATATACAAATGACAGAAACCAAATTTTGATGGGTAGAAACATCATTCCTTTTGTATAACAGCCTTCAGAACCCATGAACAGAATTTTTCAGAATATATTGATCATGATTTGAAAAATGAGCAGCCTACATTCCACCCATAAGTGCAACGACCTTGAAAATTAGTGATGAATGTCGATAGCATTTCCTTAATAATTTGTGCAAAAAGAAAAAACATAGGCATTTTAAAATAAATTCTTAATAACACAATTAGAAAAAATATTGGTGGAAACCATGTCTAGGTAATTTTCTCTTGCTATTATTTGCTGCCAAACTATAGTTTCATCATCATGTAGCCATAAAAATAGCAATCTTTTCAAGAGATACTGTACCTTTTGTAACAACTTTAAATAAATATAGAATGGATTCTGTTTCTTTGCAGCCTATATTCACTGAGTACTCAGTACCAGAGAAATATTCTGTAGAACATGGCACAAATTTCACAGAGACTAGAATTCTTACAAGAGAAGGGCCTACAACAGAATCATGATTATTGAATTGGTTGACCTCAAGAACCAGCAGAGAAATTAATTTAACAAAGGGTGCAAGCTATTAATCTCATGGACTAGATCATTATGCTATTGCCACAGTCAAAAGCACAATGTTGTACTCCCTTTAAAGAGCCTGTGACATACACAGTTATTCCATTCTACTATTCCTTTTACCACCCATCCATAACACAGCCATCAGAGATCACAATTAATGCTGTTTTCATATTTTCAGCACAATCCCTAAGGATACATCCAGTAAAGGAAAAGAATAAATTCCAATGAATGTACAAGATTGACTTTCCAATTTCTATCTGGATTATCTGAAATACCTTGTCAACTTATAAAATGTATCATTTTCCCATTGCCATATTTATGGGAAGAAGAGGACAAGCACAAGTGTAAGAATAGCCAGTTCTATGGAAACTACTGTCTGAAAAATCTAACTACCTTCTCAATAGAGCAGGTAATCTGTAAAATAAAATTACAAAAAAGGAAGTTTTGAAAATGATTTCACGAAAGAGAGGAACTTATGAAAACAAAAGGTGGGAAAAAGAGATCAGAATGAAGAGAAGAAACTTTCTCCGAGGCCTGAGTAAGCTGACTTATCTTTTAAAAACTGGATCAAAGGACCAAACAGGCAGAAAATCAAAATTATTGCTTTGAATGACACCAATAGATAAATGACTGACCTTTTATGGCTTAATATGAAAGTAATGATAACCTTTGTACAAACATGACCAACAATTACAAAAATAGACACAAATACGTAGTTTCATTACTTACTTTTAATGGCTAAATGTGAAATTATTAAGTATGTCATTATATGACCAGGCATTAAAAAATGGCCCGCTGGGAGTCCTGATGAGGGAGATGGAAACTGGCCCAAATAATAATACTATGCTGTAATTTCATGCATGCCGGCCACATGCCTTTCCTTAAACCTTGACATGACAACCAGGCATGAGAGAGCATTATCACTGATGCAAACTTTGGTTAATATCTTTCCCTACTTCCATTGAATCCACACTTAAATAGCACAGACAACAAAATCTCAGCAGCCTTTGGTTTATACATGTAGCATATGCATACTAATAGCTCTGTTACCAGTCTTAAATGATAGTAGTAGCTCCATAATAAAAGGGCTCCCTGCATTCAATCATTAGACAATAAAAAATTATAAAATTTGGGACAGATTGAATGCAGTTGAGTATGGACGCAAGTTCTCGTCACATATCATGTGTGACTTTAAAAGATATGCGAAAGCTGTACATTTACCAAAACCACATCTGCAAGTTTTCCTCACTTCCTACCTTTAAGCACCATTCATGACAATGACATTTTATCATTGGGGGGGCACTCATCATTCCAATCTAATGTCTAAACACATGTGACAATACCACTCTTGTTAGTGCCATAAATCATTTATTATGCCTATGATCATGAATTTGAGCCCTCCCTACGACTCTGGTACCTTTGGCACATTGGAGGTGGCTTCAATGATACATGCCAAACCTATTGCTTCAGGAATACTGATGGTGTTAATTTATTCCAAGATAACTTTTAGTCACTTAGTACCACCTCTAACACAGCCGACAATGAAGTAATCACACACAGCAAAGAGAGGCAAATGGGACCTGCATTATTGTCTTAAACGAGAAATCTTTAGGGGAGGCTCTTAAGAGGAATGAGAGAGAAAAAGAGAGAGTGATGAAACTGAGTGCTTGGGGACAATGATCAGAGTTTGATCTAAGAATGTGGGAGGGGGAAGGAGGAAGGGGCGAGACCGTGTATCTCAGAGGGGCATGGGGCAGGGTGGGGTTATCTTTGGTCACGGCATGGGCCTCAGGAGGGTGTGGGTGAAGGAGTGGGTGAGGAGGTAGGTGAGAGGGGACCGCATGGCACCTCCCCTCCCCCAAACTCCTCCTCCAGGGCATCCACTCCATGGTGGAGGTCCTCAGCCGCCCCCAGAAGTTCCTCATCCTCCTCCTCATGATCGCTCAATGACCCCTTGCGGCGCTGGGAGCCCACACGCACTGGGCTTCCACCCCCCTTGTGGAACAGGGACACTGCTTCACCCCTTAGCCGCACAAGGAGAGTTGACCTCTTCTTGTGAGCCCCATGGGTGCATGCCACAGGGAGGCGACGGCGACCGTGCTTCCAACCACCCCCATTGGCCATGGCACCCCCTCCTCCGCTGCCACCCCAGCCTGACAAACCACGACGACGCATCAGGAAATTGTCCGTCACCCAAAACATTAGAGCCTGGAGTGAGAAGAGTATGGTAAAAATACTTCAAAGAACTTCTATCCCTGATTCTTCAATTAATGACTGACAACTATTAAAAAATCACATCTTGGTAAATGAGGCAAAGAATAATTTAATATCATCATCTCATTGCCCTAGACAGTCTCTAATGACTTTCTTCAAAATAAAAGTGAAACCCCTTACTGCTGCCATTAGAATTTGTTTTCCCACTTACTAAATCAAAATTTTCGTGTCCAAAAATGTTTTCTAGTTCCTCCAAACTTCCCTATCACTCTGATGTAAGTTACCCTGGTGGTATATCATTTCATTTTCAAAGTCCCCACTATTAACATCTTTTACTACATTAACCACAATCACAGAGGGGTTTGATAGGTGACGGTCAAGGACGAAACCTTGAGAAGGTTTATAGTACCTTTTGGCATGAGAAATCCACGCATAATGCGGGTAATAAGGAGACCAAATTCTTTCCCTGGCCCACCTATGGTTTTCTAGGAACATCTGATTGCCAGAAAATCAGTTTAGGTGAAGGTGAGGGTGCCCAGAGGCCTCCCTATACTCTCCAGTCAGTAGTCCAACACTCTACCACTGGACTACCACATCCCCTTCGCTGCCTTTCTCACAAAATATTTTCAAGCTATTTAATGAATAATAAGTGATAATAAATGAATAATAATAAGTTAACACTTATTGGTATGAAAATATTTTGGCAGTAATACAGAAAAGGAGACATGGCAGTCCAATGGGCTTCCAAGCTATTTGGAATATTGTGCAATTTTGTTTTGTAACTATAATTTTAAAGAGATCCCTTCAATGACACAAATAAACAGTACATCTAATGGTAGTAATGTGAAGTGCTTGCATTAGGAATTTGAAAATGGCAGCATGCTACAACAGCAGCTGCCAGTGGCAGAAATTTGTGCAACTACTCATAACTGATGTATCCTTTGGAATGGCATATGGAGGAAGGAAAATATAATGCAATACACATTATACAAGCATTGAATTCAATAAAATGACTCCGATGGGTGCCATACATAATATGCAACTGCAGACCATTAAGGTCTTTACCTGAATATATAATACTATTATTATAAACTTAAGCAGGTGGAACAGTTTACCTATCTTAGGAATATTTTGGACCAAAATGGTCAAAGTAGTAATGACATAGATATAAGAAATGTGTAAGGCAAAGAAGCTTTCACAAGGTGGGAATTAATGACAGGGAAACTGAGTAAGAATTTCAATAAAAGGGTGGTTAAAACTGTGATATGGAGCTTAGTTATGTACAGCATGGAAATATGGTCATTGAAGCAGGATTCAAAAAAGATATGAAAGAATGAGAATATATAATTTAATATATTGCATTATTTTAACATGTTATAATGCAAGTTTATCATGAAAATATTATTATATTGTATCTTATTTTATAAAAATAGATACAATTGGGTCAGTGCATCATCTTCTAACAAATAATTTCAACATTTTACCTTCAACTGCTTCCAGAAGAAGTGGGTCACTATAATGTCATTGACTTTATTGTGTTAATTATAATTTCCTAAGAGCCCTCACAATTCCCTCCACCACTCATAGCTATTCTTCTCAACATTGCATTCAGATTGTTCTTTGGTATGAGGATTACTATTTATATTTTCAGCCTAATAATGAAAAGACTAATTTATTGTTGAAAATGGCTTTATTGCTTCCAAAGTGTCCTCCATGATAATCAATACACTTCTGCATGCGCTTGAACCAATTTTCGTAACACTTTTTCCACTCTAATTGATGGATGAATTTCCACTCAAAACATGGATTTTGAATGCATCAACGGTTTCTTCAGGCATTTGACCACGTAATTTTTTCTTGATAAACAGGATTAAAAAGAAATCATTTGGTGCTAAATCATGGCTGTACGGAGGATGATCAATCAATTTGACATTTAGGCCAGTCAAATTAGAAGTCATTTCAGCTGATATGTGAGGGCTAGCATTGTCATGAAGAATGATCCTTTGTTGCCACTTCTTTTTCTGTATTTCACCAAGCACTTCTGGCAAACAAATGCTCGTGTACCATTCAGAATTCACAGCTCTTCGTTGCTCTAACAGTATGGTTGCCACATGTCCAGTTATTCCAAAGAAACAGGCGATCATTTGCTTCAATGTGCTTCTTGCATGAATCACATTTTTCAGATTTGGCTCGCCTTGGAAGACCCATAGAGTGGACTGCTGTTTTATTTCGGGCTCATATGCATAGATCCAAGAATCGTCACCTGTGTAGATGTTATGCTTTAATGCACCACGACTGCATTTCTTTGCACCAATTGACATGAGCATCTTTTGGAGCTTTTGTCAAATTATGCGGGATCCAATGCGAACAAATTTTTTTCACAGCTAAATGTCCATGCAATATCTTATTGATGCTCTTCATACTAATCCCCAAGGATGCTTCAATCTCACAATAAGTCACATGGCGATCTTCCTTTACTTGTTCTTGCACAGCATCAATGTTTTCTGGCACAACAACTGATTTTGGACGACCTTCACGACTTTCGTTGCTGAGTGAACGGCGGCCATGATGAAATTCGTTATAACATCATTTCACAGTGGCAAAAGATGGGGCTTCATCACCAAAAGTGGAAGTAAGTTGAATGAAGTGCTTCTGTCTTGATAATCCACATCGAAAGTCGTACAAAATCATCGCATGAAAGTGTCCAGGAGTTAACTCCATTTTTTCACTAACATAATTTTTGAGTCACCCTAAACTACACCAGTTATGAGCAAATGACAAAATGTTCTGAAGAAAGTTAGCATTAAAAGGGTCAAACTTTCAGATGGAAATGTCAGATGGCATTCAGTACTGTCAAGGCTCAAGATACAAATAGAAACCCATGCATATAGTACAATTAATCAGATTAACTTGCTCCGTTAGAGCCCTTAGGAATTCGCTAGGTTAGAGGATTCCTTGGCAGCTCAATTGTCTAAAGTAATAGACTAGAAATTAAGGAATCTGAATTAAAATTTCACTGAAGGCAATTTTTTGTTAGACTGTGAATCACTCACATTTACATCTACATGTGACTCGGCTAAGATAACTTTTATTGCATTTCACAGTTTCTTTGGATTTGGTATTTGAGAATAATTCTTTAGTTAAAAAGACAAATGTAAAAAAGAGCAAAACCAAGATGGATGGATAAAACAAAACAGCTTACATTAACAAAGAATGGAATGATGAGGACCACCACAGCTAATTCCACTCTTGGGTTCTGTATGGGCGAAAGGATAAAATCTCTGACGCTGTCCCAGAAGTCAAGACGAATCAGCAGCGTGACAACCACCTTAACAATGAGCATGAGCAGCACATAGAGGCAGCACTGCGCCAGCCATGCATTGATGCTTGGCGGTTTCCCTGGAAGAAATTTCATACACACATATTGTGAATTAGTTATTAATGCGTAAACTGTAGGGATAGAAAACTGATCGGACAAGATTTTAAGTGAACCACCATCACCAGTAAATTATATTTTGCCTTTTCCAATTGTAGCACAAGGAAAGTATTTTCTGCATGTTGCAAAATCCTTACTTTCAATTAAAAAAAGTTTTACAGATGCTAATGTCCTCATTCACTGTATTACTCCAACTATGGCCACAAAGTTAACGGAATCAGCAAATTAAAAGGAAAAAAATTATGACAGGGGACAGAGACCAGCAGTGACACTAAAATAGTGGTAATTGGGGTTTTCAGGGTACATTGACAGCTGTGGTCATTTTGCGCCACAGTGAAAACGTTTAAAACCTCAATCCAATTTCAATAAATAGATAAATACATAAATATTTAAAAACAAAAGCATTAAAAAATAAAGATGCCACAACTCAAGTTGTCTCACAAGCCTAGTTTCCCTTAAAAATTTAAAAACTGGGGTCATCCCCTTAAATATTTCATAAATTGGCCCTTATTTAAAAAGATCTCTGACCCTTTGATATTTGCATCAGCATAAAGTCAGCATCATAGCTCTGGTGACTGCTGTTGGCCGCAAACTACTTGGAATACATGTTTCTTATTTCAGGGGGTGAAGTCACCACCCAGCCAGCTATAAGCAATGGTGAGATACAAGTGACTCCTTGAACCCAGAGATTTTCTTCACTTTGTCCCAAACCTGATCAAGTGGGGTTCTATGATTAATATTAGAGATGTAATTTATCCAGGAAGCCCTCTTGGCCAGCTCCATAGCCTTTCAAGGTCATGTTCTCAGCTGACGAAAAGATGTCAGATTAGTTCCCGTGGGATATTTTTTATAAATATTAAAAGCTCTTTCCCTCATCCAGATCACCCTGTCCTGACCTTGAGAAAGCCTATGATAGTGTGTGGCGAGGAAAAAAAAATTTTTAACTCATTGCTTCAGTGGGGACTTAGGAACAATATGGCCCTATTTATTAGGAGTTTTTCAAAAAACCACGTTTTTAAAGTAAGGACTGACAAGTGTTAATCCCTATCCTTCATTCAGGAGAACAGGGTACCTCAGGGATCAGTGCTGAGCGTGACATTATTTGCCATCGCAGTCAATGATGCGACGGAATGCATTAACGCTCCATCAAAGCAACAGTGATGGCATTGTTCTTTGTGGACAACCTAGGCATTTTTTGCCGGTCGACACAACTGGTAAATGCCTCCAGGCAAGCCTAGGTGACCCTAAATAAATAGGGATACTGGTCGCATTGGAATAGCTTTCATTTCTCCACGGAGAAAACAAAATGTGTTCATTTCCACTGTCTTCGTGGACACCACATACCACCAACTTTAAACTTGCTGGGCAGGAATCTCCCATTTGTTGAGTCCATCCACTTTCTGGGTATGATCCTTGATCAAAAACTAAACTGGCGGAAACATATCCACGTATTACACAAGAGGTGTTGTCAAACCCTCAATGGTTTAAGGTTTTTAACTCACTATATATGGGGAGCAGATCGCACTACCATGCTTTTATTGTACCGAGCCTTAGTCCATTCGAAATTGGACTATGGTTCCATAGTATACTTGTCAGGAGAGTCTGCAATATTTCTAGCTGGGTGCTGATATTTGAACGTGCTGAGAGAGTAGGGTATCTACATAGGTGTCAAGAAACCTGTAAAATGCATATACTTGTGTGCTTCTTTTCAATTCAATGCCATTACATATGCAACAATGACTACTGTGCGGCAAGATCACTTCAGTGAATGTTACACCATCAAGACCTCTCTTTACACTCCACTAGGTTTCTCAAAAGAAATCATTATTAAAATAAACTTTTAAATTTTACATTACAACTGAAAATGGGTCTTATTTGCCATAAAATGGCCTTAGCACAATGGAGTTTATTTGATAAATACTTTCTACATGGATTTTTAGTTCATCTAAAAATCTTCCACCACATAAGAAGAAACAATCCCTTCTTTTGAAATAGAAGTACTGCACCAAATAGTGTTCCCGTAACTCAATCCATTAAGGAAAATCCAGAGACATAATATCACACTGGCAGAGTATCAAAGAGAGAGTCAAGTAAGATGAGAAGATCTCAACTGTCACAGGGTGCTCACACAGTGTGAAAAATAATCCCACTTATATAGGATAGATGCTTATAATCTCCATGCCAAGGGATATTTCCATACATGCTTGGACTTTAACTAACTAAAGGTCCACAGATAACATGCCTTGTTTGGGGCTTCTGGCAATGCCACAGACATGACCCAGTATTACCAATTTAAAAGAGTATCATAGACCATGGCAGTTTGACTGGAAATTTACCTTCATGTATCCAGAATGTCTGAATTAAGTAACTATTATTGAGTTTGACTAAATCTGATATCCATTTCGTCAATCTAATATTATTTATTAAAATCTATTTTGAGAATCAATGTACAGTCACATTGCATTTTAAACTTCAGTACAATAACCACCAGCATATATATATTAAATATATTAACTCACCATATTCTCCAAAGTTTATAGCATCCCATCTTTTCACTTTGGCTAAATATTGAGAAAATCTTATCCCTATGTACAATATCAGTAGTCCAATTGACGAATCTAGAAGAAAGCTAATGATATACCTGCAACATGATTGATAACCCAAAATTAGCACATTATATACAAATCTAAAAATCATCTTAATGTATTGAATAAAATAAGTGTTAGAATGAAAAATACTCCTAGCATAATATTATAAACCACTTACTTATTTAAACAATAAGTGAAAACAAATTGAAAGGCTATTTATAACAGACTATAACGATGTATAAACAAATCAGTAGCTATGAATCTATTTTAGCAGTTATTATTCTGTAGAAACTAAACCACTTGCTAGGCCCAGTGCTAGGTAGAATACTTTAACACCCAGTGTTAAAGTATTCTAATGTATTCCCATCAACCCTAGCAGCTCTACCGCCCGAAACGTGTGTACTTCATATCTTACACTTGACACTTCCTGTAACTAGTCAGTCCGACCCAAAGATTGGTACGACGCAGGGTGGATTGAATGGGAATAAATTATTTGGGAACGTTCATTTGCCATTAGTCAACGTTTTTTATGCTTACCGAATATACAATACGTACAAATGATCTAAGAGACGTGATAACGGTTGCACCGCATTTCATCGTAAAGCAGGTCTCCCGGTTCTAGTGCCAACGACTAATAATGACTCCTTTACTCAGACCGTAAAGGACCAGGTGCATACTTACCAGGTACATGGATCACCTTGGAATTTATTTGCCAGGAACACATTTGCCATGTGAATAACCATAGCACCCATTCCTTGTTTAGAGGTGTCATAAAACCAAATTAGCCATGGTCTCCGTTCGTAACGGGGTTCACAGAAGCGCTTCACTGTATAAACAAGAGTACCTCCCTTAGATATGATCAAGAGCGTTAAGTTAATTTTCAGAGAAAAATAAGTCTAGAATTACTACAGGTGCATGCGTATGGCAAAAAATTGAGGTAATTGAAGAACTATTGGCCCAGGTACGTTCGTCAGATTGATATTACACATAAAATGGCCTGCAAATGTACTCACGAATTAGGCAGGTGAAAGCCAGGCATGCCAAAATTCCTTGTATAAACCAACCGAACATATCAGTGAGAGCATCTTTTCCACAATGAGGATTGGATGCATCTTCAACGACCGAAACCTCATAATTCGCCTCATTGAATTTTGACACATTCATTGAAAATCTATGCGTAACATTTGGGTGTATCCGTGACGCTGCGTCACTGTTTATATTGAAGTTTTCAAGAACGGTAGATTAGTTCCGTTATTTCGCCACCAATGGCAGGAAAAAAAAGCTATGGGTTCACTGTATACCCAAAGTTTATCAACTGAATGAAATCCGCCTTGATATGAATTACGCAATTTTACTTTTTACACCGATAGATGTCACAGCTTCGTGGGTTGCGCTAGACATTCGGAAGTTTTTTTGGATGTGGATGACGCTTTACCGCGTAGTAGTTGTATGTTTGAATTTTAATACGACAGTCAATTGTTTTTCGTCGCTTTTTTTGGTGGCACACCTTGTGTTCGTTGGGCTTATTTATTATATTCATTGACGAGTGTGGTCTGTCATCGCGTTGGGACTATAAGGTTAGCTTATTATATACAGGATTTTGTTCTCTAAATACTGTAGCCTTGAAATCCCATTCCATGACCTCCGAACAGGAATGTTTTACATTGTGTAAATTCCTTAAAGATTAGTGATGATTTGTTTTAATTCACACATTGGCATTTTGAGTGTTTATTTGTAAGCATGTAATGGAACTGCTTGCAAATGGTTATGCCTTTGCAATGATATATTAACGTTTATTCCCAATGCATACAGTTCTGCCAAAATGTCAACAACATCTCAGAAACATAAAAATTTCGTGGCTGAGCCGATGGGAGACAAACCAGTAACCGACGTCGCTGGAATTGGTGAAGTGCTAGGAAAACGGTTGGTCAGCCAAGGTTTTGATAAGGTAATAATTCTAAGTCACAAATGCAGTTGGGTAATGGGATAAAGTACTAATTTTCTCTCTTATTCAGCCTTGTATTCCTGATCTTAGTAAGTAATGCTTATTCTGAATGCGAAATCAAACTTATAGCCCTCACATACTGTTAATTTCGCCTTTTTGGTATGGTATCAATACCAAAAATGGTTTCCCAAATTCTTGAGGAACTCTGCAGGAATATGTATTCTCTCATTCTTCTTCGATTTAATTTCTTTTAATGCCTTTTCTATCTCACAGTTCAGTACTTTTGTTTCTAAACTATCCTTATTATATTTCCAACACTCCCTCCATGCCTAACAGTTTTTTGTTTGTATTCCTTTTCAACCATTTAATGCTTTCTATCATTCTCCTTACCTACATTTCAGAAACTAATTGAGTTCATGAATGAAATACATCTTTCAGTTACTTCATATTGTGAGGTAACGAAAGAGGTGTGAATTTTTCAAATACAATTAATTATGGAATTTATATTGCCAGTGACATATAATCAACCAGTTTTAATCATTGTAATTAATATTCTACCAGGTTGGTTTAAGATGGGCACAGACTGAGTGTTAATGCTTTTTTTTAGCTTATCTAACAATACATGCCCCGAAAACATAAAGGCTATAAACTTTTTCAATTCCATATATTTTGTACCTCCCTTCATTCCATCCAATATCTCTCTCCCATTGCTCTTCCTAACCTCACCTCCCTAAATTTCTGAATTCTACCAGGGACTGCAACATTTTATCACCAATAAAAATTGCATCCATTTTTTCTTCCTTCTTCACATTTTTCCCGGCAATCCCCCCCTCCTCATACCTAGCACTTCCTCGATTGTTTTCCTTTCTGTCCAGTTCGTTTTTCCATCCTGCTTCAATGACCATATTTCTTTGCCGTTCCAAACAGCACTCCATGTCAAAGTTTTAACGAGCCTTGTCTTAACATCCTTACTCCCTTTCCCAATTCATTTTCCTTTTTCCTTAGGAAAGCTTTTTTGGCTAACGCAATTCCTTTGCTTATGTCCCCACTACTTTGACCATTTTGGTTCAAAAACTTTCTGCAATAGGTAAACTCTTCAACCTGCTCTAGTTTACGATCCCTTATTTAAATGTTTAACTTAACTTTCCCTCTTTCTCATAATGTTTGTCTCATTTATATTGATTATCAACGTATACCCATTGCACTTATTTTCAACTGCAATGATTGTAACCCCTTGGCTGATGGACCAACTATACATGTATCTTGATGATCTGCAAACCTAACTAATTTTATGGATTCCCCTCTTACTTTCATTCCAGTTCTTCCAATGACTCTTTCTCAGTTCCTCCACTCAAACATTGAAAAGCACAGATGGTATAGACACCCATGTCTTACCTCTCTTTCTTCTTTCTAACCTCTGACTCTCCATCTACCTTAGTAGTTTGACACACTTGTACAAGTTATGAATATGTCGTCTATCCCTCCAATCCACTCCTATTTTCTGCAATAGATTCATTTATTCCACCCAATTAATTCCTTGAAATTGACAAAATGAGCAAATACATCCTCCTAATTGTATCCTATGTTCCTCTTTATTCATGACCTCAGTACTACAATGGCATCACGTGTGCCTCTCCCCTTTCTGAAACCAAACTGATCATTCTCTGAGTAATCATTTGTCCTCCTCTCCAGCCTTTAATGACCCTGAGAACCATTGCCAACATGCGAAATCATACCTTTTTATAGTATAGTCCTCATATATAACTGCTTTTCCCTTTTTTGATGGAACAAACTGACAAAGTCTTAAGGCCAAATTTGTCCCTCATAAATGCTTTGAATTATTCCATTAAATTCTCCATTGCACATTCCTAAACCTTTGAGTCATTTTGAGGGAATGTTACCATCCACACAGCCTTATTTGATTTCAATTACCTTAATACCCTATGTTGCCACTTAGCTTGTTTGGTCCTAATCAATTCCCATCTATGTCTGAACTTCATGCCCTATTTCTTTATTATATAGGTCATTTATTCTTTCCATCCTTCTTGAACCTTTCTTTGGTCTCTTCTGGCCATATTTTGAAGTGTCCGATGATTTTCCCTTCTTACTTCCTCGTAGTGATTTCATCTTTATGTGCCCTTCACCCATTTCTCCCTTCCTTTGTAACACCTCCGCATCTCGACTTGCATCTTACGCTACACTAATTGTGCCTTACTAGTTTCCATCTCTTTGTACCTTATATATTAACCCCCTCTTAATTCTATATGCAAATACATCCCTTTCATTCTCTTGCCTATCTTTCTAATCATTTCGTATGTAATCTGTTGTTTGCTTGTCCTTTTCCTATTAACTCATCCCCTTTACGGAAGGAGCTCATTTTGATATTCTATAAATACGTTCACCTTTACTGCCTGGGAATAATCATAGTGACGGAATCATAGAGTCAGTCCCATGTTTCATTTTGTAACCGTTTTTGTTGCAGGCATATGTTTTACTGGGGCAGTTCCTGGTGCTGAAAAAGAATGAAGATTTATTTGTCGAGTGGATGAAGGACATATGTGGTGCTAATTCCAAACAGGCAGTTGATTGTTTCCAGTGCTTATCAGACTGGTGTGAGGAATTTTTGTGAACTTTTGAACTTATTCCTTTCAAAATGCCACTGGTGTAACATGGACTGATGTGGAACTGCATGTTTTATTGTTTCATTTGTCAAGTTCAGAAGGTTTTTCCGAGTTGTGTCCAAAGTATAAGGTTGGTTTTTAAAATTGTACTGATATCTTTTTGATAAAAAGAGAAATAATTACTGGAAGATATGTGGTAGCAGTTTCTTAAAGTTATGATTTTCATATGTATTTAAAGCACAAAGTTGTACTTTATATTTGGTAAGATCCAATAAATGTCATAATCTTGTAAAAACTCATTTTAAATCTCCATAAAGTAATGATAGCCATTTTACTTGCCTGTGTGACTTATGACAACAATAGGATGAATCTTAAGGTATCCAGTATTCTCAGAAGTAGAATGTTCATGTAGAGAAGTGTGGCTAAGGTAAAGTGGAACTGAAAAGAAAATAAACTTGAAAGTGCTAAGTATGGTGGGGGATGAGAGGGTCGTTGGGAGAAATAAAAAAGAGGCAGGAAAGATGGATGCATAGTATTTTGATTGGCAATGGGATGTTGAAGGCTGTGATAGAGGGAGTTAGCCAAATGAAGGGATAGGAATAGGATAGGGTTTCCAAGAAACTGCAGGAGATGCCGCAAAAGTAACATTTTGACAGAGTCATCTGCTAATATGCATTTCAATGGAACAATTTGTGTAACAATCATTCTGGTCAAGGCGAAAGATTTTTAAGTCACGATTTTGCTGACATTGTGCCTTTCCTTGAAGCATAGCTTTTTTCAAACAATGGGTAATGCTCACATAATTCTTTGAATAAAAAAACGGAAATATTTTGCCTTCACGAGTAAATTGAGTAGTAAACATATGAGGTCTGTCCAATAAATATGCTAACTGAGGCCATACAAACTTTATTTTGCAAAATATAGTCTATATCATTTATTTTCCCCTTCAAAGTACTCACCAATTATAGCTATGCCCTTTATTCCCTCTTCTTTTCTTCTGTTTAAAGCACCCTTGGAAGTCCTTGGCAGTTAGGCTTTTTAGTTGTCTAGTCATTTCTTGCTTTATTGTGTCCACATCTTCCCAGTTATGTCCCCTCATCACATGTTTGCATTTTGGGAATAGGAAAAAGTTGCAGCAGGTGAGATCTGGCGAGCAAGGACGATGATCAAGGATGGTGATTGAATTTTTTTGTCAGAAACTGGCGAACAATCAATGCTGAATGTGCAGGTGCATTGTCGTGGTGAAGGATTCATTCATTATGTTCGGTTAAAATAGTGTGCACTGTTGATTTTCCTAAATTCAGTTCATCAGCTATCATTCGGACACTTTTTCAATGGTCGGTAAGGACAAGGGACCGCACATGATAAATGCTGTCGTCAACACAGGTGGTTGAAGGTCGTCCCGGCCTTGCATCATCCATGGCGTCATGTCAGCCATCTTTAAAATGCTTCATCTACTTGAAAACCGATGTTTTCTTCAGAGCATTATCACCATAAACAGCTGTCAACACTTCACTAATTTCTTGAGAACTTTTACCATACTTCACCAAAACTTATGGTTGATCCGTTGCTCCATGATTTCATCATTTTCCATTTCTGACAAACAGTAAGAACAGGGACAACAGAAACTAACATAAAAGGCACCATATGCAGAGCTTGACAATCTGCCAAGCACAGACAGCTCATTGAGTCTCTGCCAACTAGCACCAATAGTAGGTGGGGCTATAGTTGGTGTCATGGCCACCAGATTGCACCACCACAAAATTACTTGGGATAAGGCTTTAGGTTTATCACAGAAGTTAAATTAACAGATTCAGGCATCACTTAATTGAACTTGAATCTATGCTAAAATGAATTGCGTAAATTTCACATTTTGAATAATATTAGGTTGTGATATGAGGCACATCATTAAAAATTAGCACACTCATGTGCAAAGTGATAAACATAGCTTATACAACTCTACATCCCTATTCTAACCCTCCCTCCAATATAAAAAAACTGCTTGTTTGACACTGCAAGTGATAATGCTTAAGTCTGATAGGCAACACCTTGCCCCACCACCAAATAACACTGCTACTTTCATCTTCAATTATGGATAGAAAAAGTGCAGTTGGGGTAGGGTGTTAGAGGATGTGGAGGAAAAGTTAAGGAGGGTAAGAGAGAGTGTTTGGAGAGAGGGACAGAGTGGAGAAGAGACAGAACTATGGTGAGGAGGAAGAAAAGAAATGGGTGGAAGAAGAAAGGGAAGTGGAAGGAGGGACATTGAAGTGTAAATGGATGATAAAGATGGAGTGAGGGAGGAAGGGAAAAGGGGTAGATAGACTGAAAAGGGGCAGGACATTGATCAGAGGGAGGGGGGTGAGGTGGGACAAGATGGAAGGTCAAAATAGATGAGGGAAAATCAAATGAGGGTCACAGCGGTTTTGGGGCCATAGTCCTAAGATTAATGATCCATTATGAACATGAGACATTACATTTTTGGGAAATCATAGTATTAAGATACAAGGAGTAAAAATAATCTATTGAAATGCAATGTCAATTTTCATCAAGTTTTCTATTAGGATCTATAAAAAAACACCAAAAAATATGCTTACCGCCCACTACTTATCACATCCATGCTGAAATTATCATTGTCGTAACGTGACAAGTCTCTTCTTTCATCGTCATTAGGGGTACATGCAACATTTACAACAGCAAAAAGCATACATTTTTCATTTGATAAAATATATTCTATATCAAAAGTTAAGAAAAACATTAAAAATACTTTACAAATACTCACAAATATTTACATAATTAAAGTTGTACATATCAAAAATACATTTACAGAGTGTATATAATATCAGCCCACAGACAATATCATAATTCCATGAATACATACTTTAAAATTAAGCAACAAATCATAATACATTATTGAGTATCAAGAATATTAATTAAATTATGTAAAAATTTAAAGTTATTACAAAACTAGGCACAACAACAGTATATTTCACAGCTAAAAACAAAAGATATACAATATAAAATAGCCAAGAATTAATAAAATACATATTTGGTAATAGAGAAAATTACAGAATGTGATGAATGAAAAACAATAACTTAGGGTAACTCATTGCTAATGTCCACAGATGAAACAAATAAAACTTCTTATTCCCTTAGTTATTAAATGCAAGAGGAATGTTTAGAGTGATAATTAACAGAACTCATCACCTCCTTTGAGATACTGGAGCTTCTTCCAATTTTCTCCAAACAACCTGGAAGAAGGCATATATGCACATAAGGAAAACAAATTATACTTATTATTTTATTACAAATTATACTACATTATTAGTATAATGAAAAGTGTTACTATTACAAAAGATATACACTGACCAGATTTTGTGAACTTTTTGAAGATGGGTAATCACTTCTTTGAGTCCAATTCACACCATTAATGGAACCACGGATTTATACTTACTATTGGGTAGGTACAATAAATGGTGTAATTACAGGGTGATAAACACAGACAGTGTTATTTCACAAAAATAGAAGCAAGAAGTCATTGAAGACTTAACTTTTACTACTAGACATTGAACTAAACACAGGACCTTAGATGAGTCTGTCACTGTTATCAGATACCCCTCTTATTTCTAACAACATATGATGAATACTGAAACATTTGGTGTTTGAATAAAATGAACCTTCTTACCCAAACCAGAGCCAGAAGTAGACTAACACAAAGCAATCTGCTTCAAAAGACCAATTGCTTTGAAATCTACTCTTGGATCCCCACAGATAGTTTTATGTGCAGTAATATATGGAAGAAATATGTATGCGAGTAGCTGCATCACTTTTCAAAAACTTTTTCCCACTTATTAATTTGTATGGCACTCTATTACACATTAAATAACTTGTTTATGAAAGATTATTATGAAGTGTGTGTTATTCATTTTTATTTTATATTTTTGGGCAATTATTTCACAACCTTTGCAAAACTTTTTCTCACTTGGCATATCTGTCTAAACCTCATAAAATGAAGTTCTAAATTGATCTGCTTCCATCCATTATCTCTCTCTTCCTATAATATGAGGAGAAATGAATTTCATTTCTTTTTTCTATCAGTTGGAAGGGCACTAAGTTGGTACACCAGAAGTTCCGCAACTTTTTTATTCACAAATAATCAACACAAGTCATTACTTAGTTTTATCAAAATCCGCAGATTTGTTCTCATTTTTTGCCTATGCATTCAAACTAGAAATAATAATAATCCAGTCCAATAATCCATCTTTTTATCGCTTATACATGATACACTGGTTCACCACACATCCTGAAACCTTGTTCTCTTTTCCCTTTTTAACAGTGTAAAGCCAGTGTATAGAAGTACTTTAAATAAAAGTCTTGGCATAACACCAGTGGGCAGTCATTCTCTATACTTAAAGTTGAGAAAATAGACCAAAAAAATCACAGTTCCTTTACTGCATTCTGGTGGATTCAAAAGTAGAGCAGTGAACCTAAATACATGAGTGTCTACATTGTCTTCAACTTATATTTTTTTCAAAGAATATGCTTAAACAGCTGAGATATGGCTGCAATGTTGGAAATATATTTTAACATGTGATCATCTTGCTTTTGTTTAATAAAATACTAAAAAATTAAATTATTATAAAAAAAGCTAGAGATACTGTAAATTACCTGATTTATTTGAACTTAAAACTCTCTGGATTACTTGGTCTCAGTCACCGGCACTATGCCACCCTCTCTGAGGGTAATAGTAAAATAGCATTTAGCATGAGACAGTAACTCATGTACATAATCATTTTAGGCATTATTAGAAGGTACTTTTCCCGCAGTGTATGGTGTAAACATTGACAAAATCTTATGCTTTGGAAGACACAAATAACTGTAGTAAGAAAATTATGTTTGCATGCATGCCTCTTTAAGTGTATTGTTTCAAACTTACGTTGCACATTTCCCGAACAAGGGCCTTCTCCCCATCGCCGAGGTTAGCAGTTTCCATGGGAAGGATTGGGTTGGCTGTGCTCTGAGGTACCGAATTTGGCTGCCCATGAGGGTGAGACCTTTCAAGCTGCTCCCTCACCTCCAAAACCTGCAAGGCCCGAGTCACAGGCTCAGGGCGAGTTAGCTGCTCCTGTTAGGGCATACAGCAGGGGGTGAGCCACATTACTCAGAAACAATTAAGAGCCAATAATGCTGCAAAAATAATTTTTTTTCTTAATCAAGAAACAGAATATGGCATTTAAAATCACAGTAATCAGCCCTAAGGTCAGTTTGGTAGGTGATGGTAGAGTTCACCCAGTACTAAGCCTGACGACATGTGAAATTCACACATCAAGGTAGGGGGGCCAGTTCCTTTCCCTGTGCTGGTTATGGTTTCCCAGGAAGATCTGGTACCCAAAAAACCACATTGCTTGTGTGGAGCTGCAGGTGCCCATAAAAGCTTGCCTGGGAATCCAACCTGGGGCCCCCAGTCAGTAATCCAATGCTCTCCTCTGGACTACCGCAACCAACAGAAAATGGCATAGTTAACTTGGATTTGTTTAAAACAAAATAAATTATCAAATGTAGCCCCCACAAGGCTTAACCAAAAACATTGGAAGCCATATAACTTAACTTCATCTATTTGAATCCATTCAAGTCCTAAAATAAAGCATCCTGCTAATATTAACCCAGAACTTATGATAAGCATCTCTTGAATCTCCTCCTCCAATTACCTACACTTGCATATTTATTTCTTCAAGAGTCTTGGAGGAAGGAAAAATACATCACACACATTAATAAGTACAAGAAATATTGTGGAAATATCAGTGTTAGGATACAGAGAAATTTTAGTGTAAGAAAATAGAAGCCTTACATAAAAAATTAAGAAAAATTTCAGGATATATCCTGACATTTTTCTTACTTTATTATGTCAAACTTCTGTTTTTCTTACCTGCAAGGTAAAAACTGTACTGACAATTAGAGATAAGGTAGGGAAGTTATTAATGAGCTAGTATATGCTTAAGTCATTCAATAAATCCTTTTTTAAGATTTTATAAAATAAGATTTTTTTTATTTTTCAACATAATTTCCTTTTAGCTCAATGCACTTCTCTCAGTGTTTCTCCAGCTTTTTTAAGCAATCCAAAAGGCAGGTTTTCAGCACATCCTCCTAATAGTGATCTATGCTGGCCAAGTCTGAATACGATGAATATGATAGCTGAAACATTAACAGCAGTATAATGAGATACTAAAGCCCTGATACTGAGCCCCATTCCTTGGATTTTCTAAGGAATTATTGAACAACCCACATGTTCATGGAAAGTGGAAAAAATACGTGGAAGAGCTTTATGGCAAAAATATTCGACCATCTAGTTTGGAAATACAATGGGATGTGACAGATATCGAAGGGAATGTGACACAGACAAGGATAGCCTGGGTACAGGAATACTAGATACTGAATTAATAAAAGTATTAATGATGATAAATGATGATACTGAATTAATAAAAGAATTAATGATGGTTTCCTTGGATCAACTTTGATCCCCATTCCAACACAGTTGCAAGCACTGACATGTTATTTCTATGAGATGATATGTTTCATTTCACATGCAGCAATGATCTCTTTAAGAATATCAAAAGAAGGTTTAATACCCAGGAAATCTTTGTGCACTTCATGGATTTTGAGCAAGCAAACAAGTAGATTGGGGCAAGTTAATGGCTATATTATATAATATGGAAATGGACTGGAAAGATAAGTGACTTATTTGAAACTTTTATATGAATGAGACAGCCCCGTGAAGGGATGCAGAGTAAGAATCATGATGTGCAGTGGTTGATAGAGGATTGGGGCAGGGTTACCCATTTCCAACATATATACAGAGGAAATGCCAAGGGTCATATGGGAAGAACTTGAGATAGGAAAAAAAGCAGCATGTAGGATATTAAGCTAGGTTTTAAATGTTCAAGCAATAATTAGCCAGGCAGCCAAGGGATTGCAGTTATTATTGAGTTTGGGCATTCTTCAATGTTTACCTAACCTTTTGAATTTTAATTCATCACTGATGAACTGTCAGAATTGAGAGCAAGGAATAGGTGTTCATTGTAGGCCATCATTGCTTCCAAGAAGAAGACCTAACCACAACAACCAGGATTTCATATTTCAGGATTCAATTTACATCATCTAACCATGGATTCAATGGGATTCAACTGAATCCTGATTTCATCCATACTCAAAATGACTCCTGTGTTTGATACTCATATATAAATTAATTCATAAAACATAATATCTAGTAAGGAAGAGTGTCAAAGTTATTAGTTAAGCTTGATAAAATTTCTTTCCTTGAATTTTACCTTAACTATCATGTTTTTAAAACAATTTAAAATTTGGACTTGTGCTAGTCAAAATCATTGTTGGTATAGTGCCATGGTTCAGTTTCTTGTGTGCTGGGAAGTGAGTTTATCTCATTTACCACGGGGTAAACAAAAATTAATCATTTCCAATGCAAGGTCAATTCTCAGGTTTTCAACAATAAAAACTTAGTTTTAAAGTTTGTGTCCTACCAATTTTGCTACCATGTTTCCCAGTTGTAATCCAATATACATGAATTCTAAAAATTGTCAGCATTTCCTTGTAGCAAAAAGACATTCATGCAAGGGAAATAATTTAATAGAATTAGTTTTAAAACTTTTATAGCTTAATAGAATAAAAAACCTGCTTACAATGTTGAGATATTATCTCAATTTCAGTTTAAGAATCCTAAATGAAATTTTCTACCATTTAAGATGAAATTTAACTGCATCATGACACCACCTTTCATTTTTCTATTGCTAGCACTTAGGAACTAAAAAAATTTAAACAACAAGTATACCTAGAGGATCAACTGATTGACAGGATGATACAAGAGATTTTAATTCCCTTTACTCATCAAGAAATATTCTATACCTTCTTGATAACACAGGGGAATATTAGCAGGCACTTAGAGCTGTAGAAAAAACATACCTATAGTAGTAGTTTTTAAAGGAGGTGACCGACAGCTAAGGTCACTTGTGCCATTAGGGGATGGCTGGGATAGGAAGGGTGCAGAGAAACCCGTTGTCGGCATTAGCCTACTCTTGTTGAAAGGCACCAAGGGGATCGCAGTTTAACGTAACATCCGACAGACGTTGTACTCAAAAGTGCTCTCCACAAAGCACCTCAAGTATGGATCGGGATATCACTGAAAAATATTTGTTTTTTCCAAGATTTGAACCCAGGCCCTCTCGGTGGGAAGCCTGTATGTTAGCCTCCACACCATCCTATATAGATCCCCACATATACCTATAAGAGAGTATTTATTTACCATGGTGTTTCACTCAAAGAACTAAGTACTTGAAGTTTACTAAACAGTTGTAGAACAGCAGTAGATGGGATGTTGTTTTATAATGCAACACAGCTTTATTATGCTCATTCTCATATATGCTCACCAATATGACACACAGTCCTTTTTCATCTTGCAGAGTAAATACACACAATTAACACACTAGTTAAATAAAATCATTGCCAGATTAATTGATACTAGATTCAGGGGAAGAAAATATGAAAGTCATCTTCCTTTTTACCAACCCCGCTTATCTTTTTTCTATTTCCTGGTTATAACAATAATTTTGCAAAGCTCCAAGTTTTACCATTCAATTCCAGATTTTCCTAAGAATTTCCATTGTTTTCCAAGGTTTGCAGGCCAGCCATACCCTCTGTAAGACCCCTCTACACACAATCCCCCACAATGCAATCCAAAAGCAATGAGAAAAAATCCTTCCTTTGAGGAACTAATTAAGAAAATGTATAATAGTTAATGGTCAATTTATGTTTACTCCATCATCATGGTATTAATTATTGCCCATTCATGAGTGAGTTTTAGAGTGACAAGATTTTATTTTCTCACAATCTGCACTTTCCTGCAAATTTCACTTTTTCCCAATGCCCATAGAAATGTACAAATATATAAGACTTAACAGGAATTTTTTTTTGTTTTTATTCAGGAACTGTATCCCTGTATCACCTGACAACCAATAGAGGGCTATTTAGATGCAAAAAATAGATGGAGGGAGAAAAGAGCATGTGCACACTAATGTACTTAGGCACTACATACATTTTCTACTGCTCCATTATCTGCATGGCTATCCATGATGCCATGGCTGGAAATGATTAGTCGACCATTCACATCAGGTGTTGAGCTCAATGATAACAGTTTTTGCTGAAGAACCCTTTTCTCCTCAGCCAAAGTCTGGACTTTCTGCTCAAGGCCTCGTATATACTGCATTATTTGATCTGTAAAATTCAAAAATCAGGATGTTATAACTTTATATACATAATAAATGTTTCTGGTGATTTTAATAAAATCCACCACAAGTAAAACATGAAATCAATTTGCAAATTGACTGATCACCGAACTCAATTCAATTACTTTAAGAGACACTAGAGATGTATCATCTTCATCATAATTAAGAAATTACTGTATATAAAAGATTAAACAATAATGCACTATTTAATATTATTATTTAAGTTCAAAGGTTAAATGATTGCACATTACCTATGGTAATACCAGAGAGTCAGGCTAGAGATGATTGAGCACCCAACTAAAATGCATAAAGGGCTATGATGTTGTTTGTAATGATATTATAGCTACAGAACTTTGTCACTCCTCATTGAAGTGAAGGAACTGAACGCTTAATTCTGAATTAATTGACGGTACAACCTTGTTGTAAGAACTCCTGATGCACTAAGCCATGGTAATCAAAGAAACCAGTGAGCAAAACCTTGACATTTGATCGGACTTGGCATGTTTTTTTCGGTCTTGGTTGTCCTAGGTTCTTCCATTGGGACGATTTGGGCTTTGGTTTCGACAACATAACCATATACCCAAGATTTGTCACCAGTTACGATCCTTATGAGTAAATCAAGATCATCATTGATGCCATTCAACAGCTCCTGGGCGATGCTTGTGCAACAGTTCTTCTGGTCAAAATTAAGCAGTTTCGGAAAGAATTTTGCTGACACAATTCTTATGCTATAACATGCAAAAAAGTTGCATGGTACCAGCCAACCAATACACCATGATCCTCAGCAACATCTCTAATAGTGCAAGTGATTGATAGTGAATTGAAGTGAAGTGATAAGAGGATTTTTTCGATTCAAATTGATCAAGGCTCCATACAACAAAAGCATGGTATTGTGATCTGCTCCCCATGTAGAACAAGTTAAAAACCTTAAAACATTGAAGGTTTGACGATACCTCTCGCATGATACGCGGATTTGTTCCCACCTGTTTTTTATCACGAAAGTGAATGGACTCAACAAATGGGACATTCCTGCCCAGCAGGCTAAAAGCCAATGGTATGTGGTGTCCACGAAGATGGTTGAAATGAACACATTTCATTTTCTCCATGAAGAAATGAAATCTTTTCCTTCATGACCTTCGGATCGCAGGTCAGATGGTATGGCTGCACACAGACAGTTGATCCACAGCACTGTCTGGACACATCCCTTGCTGGCTAGAGGTTTGTTTTCTGAGTTTTCTCCCTGCCCTGTTAGTTGCCTCCTACGACAAACCTTACTCGTTTTTACTAGAAAGCTCTCAAGAACCATTGCTGTTGCCGATGCTTCAATGTTTTATAAAAATCCAGCTGTTGGGGACTTAAAACTTCTTGAAGGCTTGTGGAGTAAACAAGAATGGGTTTAACTTTAAAATTTCCACTTGGATTGGTACAAAATAGCAGCGTTGGAGGGCCTTTTATCACCTTGTGGTCGGGCAATGCATTCTTGTCTACTGTTAGGTGTACAAATACAGGTTCACTTCTGCACCTTCTTACAGAAGAGACATGTGTCGTACAATTAAAAATCTGTAGCAGCAGGTAACCCTCACAATCTATGAGATTCTTGAAGTCACCAATGAAGTATTCTGCTGGCATTGACTCAGAGCTTGCTGCTTCACCATGCCTCACAATGCTGTGGATGCTGGTTCTCCCTTAAACTTCTCAAACCACACTCTCCTTCAATCTACTTTGGTCATTGATGATCCTGGCATCTTCTTAATGAAGTAGGCAAAAATCAATTCATGTTCTCACAAACGATATTTCCGTTAATATTGTTGCATTGCAATTGCTTTCCATTTACCTATATGAGAAGCAATCTTTCACATTGTTGAGAATACGTAACCATTGCATAGATGTTCTTGCCACTCTTTTTAAAACATTTATCTCTTTAATCGAGTCCTTGTTCTTGAAGAAAATATAAATTGTTGATGTCAACTATGGATGTGCATGCTAGAACAGCCACACTTACAAGTTTTTCTTGCCTTTCAATGATTTTACATTTCATTTATACTGTTATTTTTATTCTTTTATGGCTGTCTTCTAGCAGATTTTTCTTCAGGGACATTTTATTAACTATCCCCAAACATTAAACTTTGCATTATAAAAATCACAAATAATGTTTGAACACAAGTTTGGATAAATGTGCAGTCACTAGAAACACTAAGCTGTAAGTGGGACAAGTGCTAAACATAAACTGAAGGAGCAAGCATACAAATCATTCTGGGAATTCCCCTCTCCTTAACTAGGAGGTTCCACTGTACACGCAATTTGTTTATGCCAGGCATAATGAACATCAAATTTGAATAAATAAACTGATGCACACACTTAAAGAGTTAATTCTTAAAGAAATAACACCATAATAATAAAATTTCTCATCAGACATTTACCAAAAATGATGCACTTTTAAAATTCACTTTCAAATAAATAATCTAAAGGAATAAAATTTGGTAGCAACTGTTTACAATGTACAATGCATCTGCTCAGCTTGCCAGTATAAACTATAATGTATGCATGCAGATGATGAGAAAGAATGTGAGTTTAATTGTCTCATCCTCATTGAAGTGAATGAATTGTATTCTTACTTTTGAATGAAATGTGTGGCCATCTGTGTGGGGAAAAAATTGTTTTTTTTTTAATAAATCAATTTCTTCTCACTAAAAACTTCAAATACCATTAAAGATGGATCGGCTTCTTTGGTGGGTGTTCTCCTCCTCAGGTTGTCTCTCGCGGTTGTCTTGCCTCCTGGGTAGTGCACTCAGGGGGGCATGGACGGTGGGTGTGGTGGAGGGCACCGATGGAGGTGGAGGGGGAGGCGGTCCTGTCACTTCATCAGCATTGGTGCTTGAGCTGCTACCATCGCCATCGTCCCTGGGCACGCCAGGGCGAGGAGGACCGCCCCCTCCGCAGGATGAACAGGTGCTCTGGTTGCGTTCCTCATCCAAGTAAAGGCACAGCTCCTACAAAATCATCCCCCCAAGGGGCACCCACAAGTGAAATCATCACTTAAGCAATCATGGAACTCACCATACATGGCGCCACTTTGTGAGTTTTGCCTTCAATGAATAAAATCATCAATCCGGAATAAACCAACTCACATTCAGTTTTACATTGTCGTATAAAGCTATCAGAAAATTATAACAATAAAACCTAATAATTTCATCCACTGTAATGAATTTGAAATAGAATTCCCTAACTGTGATCACAAATGGAAGGGTCATTAGTACTTCCGTGTATGGTATTAATGGAATGAAGCAAATTAAATAATGCACATTATACAAATTATATCATATTTATAAAATATAATGGAACAAACCAAATATAAACAGACAAAAATGAATTCTATTCACTGTTATACTGAATAATAATAAGGGGGGAAAACTCCACTGGCCGTAAAGCCAGTTTCCCCCCTTATTATTATTTAACCTAGAGGCCGTAGAGCTCTTGAATTCTTGCTACTGTTATACTGATTAGTTATTACTGATTTTAGTGTATCAATCACAAATGTATTATTTTGCAATAAATTATTTAAAAAATGATACAGAAACTTCTCACTGCATCCCTATATTCTTTATTTATAGGTTGTTTTTACTATTTATCTTTCTGTAAAATGTAAAACTTTTAATTTTAAGACATTAAATATTTTTAAAAAATTGTTTACAATTATGGAGTTAAGTCACTAACCATTCAGACAGTTTACCTCTCTGAGTGGGTAATGCACATTCAAATGCCCACTGGAAAAAAGGCCTTTTCATTTTATATAATATCATCACAGTTAAAGTTCTTGTCATAACACAATGTATTGCATAGAGTAATGCAAAAATTTCAGTGTAAAAATCATTCGCCTTGACCGGGATTTCGAACCTGGATCCCTAGATGTCCAGCCGAGTGCTTTAGTTGGTTAAGCCATCAAAGCATCCTCTTAAACTCTGATATTTAGGGGGCTTTAAAGGAACAAGATGTTGTGACGAAATACCATACATACAATATCACAGGCATTCATAGTCATGCATGACGCACCACAGTCCACAAGGTTAAAGCCAACTTTAAACACTTAGGCTGTTTTTGCCTTTGACAAATTCCAAGAAACTGCTTGTTCCTTTAGAGCCCCCTAAATTTCAGAGTTTAAGATGATTCCTCGATAGCTTAAATGGCTAAAGCACTCGGCAGGACATCAAGAGATCATAGTTCGAATCCTGGTCAAAGACAATGATTTTTACACTCTAAAATTGTTATATTGAAATGCATATTAGCATTATAATGCACACATAGCGGGTGACTCCGTTAAAGTTACTGTTACAGTTTCTTGAAATTTGCATATTAGCAGATAACTCTGTTAAAAGTAACTGTTGCAACATCTCCCATAGTTTCATGGAAATTCCAGAGAGTATATAACATCCTAAGGATAAATACAACAACAAATATTCTACATAAGAATTAAATAATATCTTAAAACTCTAAGAAGATATTTTTTAACAGAGCTAACATCACCAAACAACGAATACCAAAACGGAAATGACAACGCTGTCAAAACATCAAACTTCATCTGCATTTTTAATATCCATCAAACCTAATTCTATATATATAACCCACTTGGTAAGTACAAAAATTATTCATGAAATACTTATTATAAATAATAGAGCAATTTTGTATTCACAAAGCAATGATTATCCCACATATTATATAGTGACAAATCATATCAACAAATACCTTCAACTCCAAATTGTCCTTGATTAACTCTTGTTGTTTATTGTCAAGCTCTCTCAATTTACTTTGGTAGGCAGCCACCTCTTGACGCATGACACTGGCCGTGTACCGCCCAAATCGCTGCCACTCACGTGCCAACTTGCGCCCCTTCTGCCTATCATCATCAAGGAAGCAACAGAGATCTCGCAGTTCCTGGTTGTCATCCTGTAGCCTCTGATTAACCTCCTTCAACGCTCTCATTTCGGATGACTGAGATTGAGCTCTCCTATTATTTTCCCGCATGGCCTACAAAAGAGTATCAAGTAATAATTTCACTCAACATAAAACTCATCACACTCCTGGCTGCTAAAAGTCTAAACTCGGCTACGGCATTCAAATATTTCAGCTCAGGAGGTTCAGATGGGTGGAATAATCATGTGTTTCTCTATCCATTTAGTATAAATTATTTACACACAGTTATGGATTTTTAAATCCATAAAAAATTAATAATTATAACTCCAAATCATCCAAAATATCTTCCAGACTGTTTTTATAGGGAACTTGTTGAAACCCATAATGCCTGAACTTGCACAGATATATTTCAACATACATGTATATCAATAATTCCCTCCCTTGGACTACAACCTTGACATGGACTACAACCATACATAGCAGGTAAGTGTTCTGATGACCCCTAGAGCTTTCCCCTAGCAGAAGGAATGACAATTGCTCCTGGTGTAGTCACCCATGCCAGATAGGTCGAAGATTTGGAGCAAGACAAAAGTTAGTCCAGGGAGCATCTGTTCCTTAGTGAGAAGCCTGCAAAGGCGTCCAACCCCAGCGAGACAGGCCTAGTGTGATGGTGTCACATTAAAAACACTATAGAGAAAGGCAATGGAATTCCACCTCAGTTATCAATCCATGTGTCATGCCTTGCAGCAGGAGAGGCAAGGCTTTCACGGTTGTCACCTCACAAAAACCTTGCATAGCAAAACCAAAAGCAGCAGGACAAAAGACGAAGACCGACTTAGTTTCGAGTAGAAACTTTGAATTTTAAGACAATGCTAAGGACAGGAAAATTATATAAAGCGAGAGATGGAAAGAGGAAATATATATATTTTAAGTCTCTACGTGGTTAGATGGAAAGATACCAGGGATTACTGGAGTGATAGTAATAGAGTAAAATTGAGTAGACGGGACGAGAGCCCAGGACGAGGCACAGGTTTAGGAACAGTGCTATAAATTCGCAGTTTTCCTGGGGCGGATGCAGACTCTGATCACAATTTAGTTGTTATGAAATGTCCGTTTCAAAAAGATATGGCAGGGGCAGTGGATTAGGAAATGGAATGTAGAAGCATTAACTGGATTGACGAGGAAGGAGTATCATCAGGCTGTAGTGAAAACCATGAATGAGGGAAAGGAGCTAAGTATTATCAAAGAAAATAGAAATAGATTAAAAAAGGGATATTGAAAGCTGCAAAAGAAGCTATAGGAATTGCTAACAGGAAAACGGCAAGGAACTCTTGGATGACAAAAGAGATAATTGGAAAGATAGATGACAGAAGAAAATAGAAAAATGCAAACACAGAATTAGGAAGTACAAAGAGCTAAATAATAAATTGAGACAGCAACAAATAAAGCAAAAGAAGTGTTGAGGGTAAAAAAGTTACACTTCCACAATAAAGACTTAATATTTCACGACCATGGTTTCGATGCTGTAAATAATCATCAAGTAACATACATTAAACATTTTTCAACTTATATAGCCTGGCTCCAAACGGGGAGTAAGGTAGTGTAAGGGAGAGGGGGTTGGGATATATTGGAAGGCTCCTTGCTCAAATTTGTGAAAGTTTATGTACACTAAATGAAGAACACAATGTAACACTCCACCATTATAAGAAATAACTTCGGAAAAAAAACACACTGTGTTCTATATTTAATAAGGGGTGTGTTGGTCTACAATGGTTTTACCTTCATTGAGGGATGGTCGATGGTCATCACTGCCCTGGTGGGGGTGGGGTTGGAGCAGAAAGACATTGTAGTCTTTTAAGAATTTTACGAGGGGGGAACAGGAGAGGTATATTGTTTTATTAACCACCTTTAACCTCTCAGACTGAAGGGATCGCCAAATTTCCAACTCCGCCAAAGCATTCAACCTGTGTCCTTCCATTTCTGTGTGGAGAATGTCTGGTTTAAAGTTACTGGTATTATTTTTATCCAAGAGGTGATTTGCGAATTGGGATCTGTTGTCTTTCTTTGTTAAGCATGATCAGTGTTCTTTAATCCTAATATCAAACGTCCTCCCTGTCTGTCCAATGTAGATGGCATTACAGTCCACACAATTGAGTTTATAAGCCCCGTTTTGTAGCATTATATCAATTTTTTCTTTGGGTGAACCTATTTACATTTTTTAAAGTATGTGCGTGTTGTAAAATGCAGTCTTTCTTTTGTTTTTGGAGAGTATTTGTTGTATCCTGAGTGAAATGTGGCCAAGAAATGGAATTCTTTGCCATCGGTACTCGTCAAGTTTAGATGTGTGGCATAAAGATTTCTGGGCTATCTGTTTGTTTTCTGTGGTACATGTTGTCAATCATTATTTCCCTGTAACCATTGTTGACTGCAATTTGTTTTATAATACGGAGTTCCTCTTGTTTGCTGTGTGGTGACATTGGGATATTGCATACCCTGTGTAACATGGCATGAAAGGCTGCACGTTTTTGTGAATGGTGATGCTTGGATATGGAGTGGATAATTTGGTTAGAGTAACACTTTTTTCTGAAAATGGAAAGGTCGAATCTTTGATTTATTATTGTCACAGTCAAATCCAGGAAATTCAAGGCACTGTCTGTTTCCAACTCACTTATGGTATACATACATCTAAAGAATTCAACAGAGTCAAAAAATTGGCCAATTGTCTTGTGGATCCCGCCCAAACACAGAAGATATCTCCAACATATCGGAACCAAGGTAACACATTTTTTTGTGTTATCTTGGTTCCGTTTCGGTTTAGTTGTTCAATTCTGCATAATTTCCACCTCCCTATATTCCATCGAAAATAGCTATTTTTTCCTTCCCCTGCCTTATTTGATTAACATCCTCCCTTAATGCAGCCTTCAACAATCTTTGCCCAGTTAATTTGCTCCGCATCTACCTGGAATTGGCCTCCTTTGGATTTTTCCCAGCAATACTCTTTCCTCTCCAACCATGACTTGAACATGTATTCATCTTTTGCCTTCCCTTCTGTCCATTGCAAAACAATAAAACCAACCTTGACCAATAAAAAAATAATAGTAGTACTTTGTGTTTCCACATAAAACTTGAGCATAATAGTTTAGTATTTTAATGTCACTATTATATTAATATAATATACAAAAACTTAAATGTTAAATGGAAATGTAAGGTATTATGTTACTTAATCATATGTTTCTACATTTTTTTCATTGCCCTCAATATGGTTGGATTTAGGAATTCTATTAAGTAGATGAATATACTGACCTTGATTTATTTACTTAAATGGATCTGTGTCACAGAGTTCATGTGGTAGACTTCATGTCTCTCTCCTGACTTTCCTTATTCTTAACCTTATTATATCTTTACCAATTTAGACATATATTTGAAAATGACAATAGTTCACTGCCCAAACAGCCATTTCTTAGAATTCTTAATTCAAGGCATGTTCAGTAAAAAATGCTCACACATATTTTTATTATTTCAGTTTAAGTTCCATTTATAGATTAATGTGCAATGGAGATGAGGCACTAGTTTTTTCTGATTTAACTCCAGTGCTTCAAAAGTAGCAGTAGTTGCAATTTGAAATAACTTCAGCTTACCTCTGGCAACAACCGAGCAAACATACCACTGCATTGAAATTTAGCTTTTGTTTGAAAAAATCAATAGCCGACTTATGTAATGCTAGAGGAGACTTATGAAGAGACTGTTCACAGCTAGATGGTTTTAAATCTTCAAAGAGAGAGATCTTCAAAAGAAGGTAGACCCTGCTCTCCAGTCATCTCACTAATGCAAGTAAATATTAATGCCTCAGCTGGAAGTGTGAGCAAGTATCAGAATAGTGCAAACAGAAACACCCAGTAACATTAAAGATTTCAATGGATGCCATTCACATGAGCATATCAGAAAAATTGCACATCAAGCCCTCTTCATTTATGGTGGATTCCGAGGCTGCTCATACCTGAGCAACAGGACGTTCACAGTCGAAGTTTACATTATAGGAAGATGAAGAGTTTCTTTCAAAGACTACAACTGCAGATGAAAATTTGCCACATCATTTCGATCCTGAGAGCAAACAGTAAAGCTCTGAGTGCAAATCTCCAGCACCACAAACATCAAATGAGCCAAAGTGCTGTGAAAGTTATGGCCATATCATTTTTTGTTATTCATGGTCATCAGCATGTCATGCCTACACAAGTAACTGGCAACAGAGCATATGTATGGAAATTTCTTCAAAGGTCATATTAGTCTCAAAGAGGCCACACATAGCTCCATGAGAGTTTTCCCTGTTCCCCAACTTAGGAAACATCTTTGTGAAAAGTTTCTCACCCACAAAAGGAGAGGGCTTACCAAGGACTCATAGATAGTATATATAGATTCCATTTTCAAAAGCTGTTGTTTATGACAACATGCATTTGTCCATTTTCATCAATTACTACAATTAAACAGATTGCTACTGAATGAACCAATTGTTGTGAGTTTCCAACAAAGTCATAGGATTAAGTTTCCACCAATAATAAAGTTGAACTAATGTACAGGTATTTAAACAGTGATGTTTTAAATCTAAATCATAATGAAATTACCACATGTTCAAGAACCGAAATACGTCTAAACATTGCAAAAAAAAGGTAGCTTTTAAACACAAAAAAATTCACTCATTCAATCATTTCTAGCTTTTGAACAAAAAAGTCTACTAGTCTGAGGAGAGAAAATTGCAGCTGGCAAGGCAATGTTCACAACCCCATTTTGCAACAAATCACCTGTCATATGGCATATCTGTACACAAGAACTAATATCAGAAACATTTCATGACTTGAATAAATGAAAACTTTTCTCAGTGTCAAGACAACGAATGATATTCACTGAACACTGCAAAAGCATCTGTTTTGCTTTGACATATTTTGCAAAAGCAAATTTAGTCTAAAAATTTATTGGTTTAGACACATAAATAAAAATGAAATAGTTATCATTATTTGCATCAATGATTATTTGGAGTTAAATTGAGAATGAATGCCTTTGAGGGTGATAATATTGACACTAATTTTGGCACGTAATCCAGTCAGGGAAATTTTTTTTCCAGAAAACTAAAATGTAGATGTATTCAACAAAAATAAGGGCTGATTGTGCACCAGTTCTACAGAATATCATAAAAACTGCTACTGATAGTCGAGTAATCATTGAAGTTAACAGCTTTTCCCAACTGTCCTAGTTGAATCCCTTACAGAATATATTACAAATTTGTGCATACATTATCTTATGAAGACCTTAAAAAGTAGAGAAGGGCAAGGCTGAGTTTAGCCCAGACAATTATAAACTTTTATAAGTAGCATAAAACAATGAGGTCATATTTGCTAACTCTTGATAGATGCCCCACAATTATGAAAATGCTAAACGAAATTGAATGGCCTATACTCTGATTGGACAATTTTTAACAAATCATAATTACCTGGTGGTGATCTGCTGTCATTTGCGCCATTTCCATCTCCAACCTGTGAAGAGCACGAACGGCTTCCACAGGTCCTAAGCGAATAAGTTCTTCATCACTCACTGCCCTTCCATTTACAATCGGCCTGTGGGCACCGTGCGAGGCAGTTCCATTTTGTGGTGGACACTGGGCCGATGGCTGAATTGAAGGGCCCAACGCTGGTGGCTGAGGATATTGTGGTGCTTGACGTGGTTGAACTACATTACTCGCCTTTGTATCGATTAGTGATTGAGAATTAGGATAATATACGGTGCACTCAGCTAGATGAGTAACGGGTTTAATCATTTCAAGTCCATTTGATCCGGAATGTACATGCTTATCATCCTTTGCGGTGAAGTGCTGGGCAGATGAGAAATTTTTGGTCAGACTTACTTTGCTGTTGACTTGCGGTGGTGGCTGATACCTCGGAGGAGCAACAGGTTGATCCACCGAAGAGGATTTGTACTGTTTAGTTGACATAGCTAAGCTAAATTAATTGATGATGTTTTCTCCTTTACATTTTAACATCTGTGTTTCGATGAGATTATTTGGCGAACAAAATCAGCTGCAACAAAATAAACGTTAAAACAACATGTGTTGAGTCCATCATTGTTTAACATATTATAATTATGAAAACCGAGAAGAAAATGAAATGGGATAAAAAATCTAAGACTGTCGATAACACTTAATTCTAATAAACAAAGACATTTAAGTTTGAAATGACTGATATGAGCAAGGCATACATCCGTTTCAGAGGAGGGGATTTATTTTGAGATTCTGATTATTTAAGATCTAAACAATTAATAAACTATGGGCATTTTACGAATTTGGGGAAACAGGCTGAAACGTATCACTATTTGAGAAATAGGTCAATGTAGGTCAATTACAAATAATGAATGAAATGTTATAAATCTAGTTATAATTATGGACAAAATAATAGCAACGGCGAGAGAATTAGATTTGTTCTCTTATGAACACGTTAACAACCTACGCTAATACAGAAAATCTTACTCTAATAAAGTCGAAAATTCTTAACCTCTCATGGACATAACGGCACTAAGTCAACATGGCTGACTGTCACTGCGTACGTAGTTGACATTGTTTCCATACAGAGAGCGCAGGATTCAACAATGAAAATCCGAAATTTTTATGACACGTGACCACCTCCAAGTCAGGTAAATCTAAGGGCGATTGAAGAGGGTCGAATACTATATGAAAACAATAAAGCTGAAGTATCCTCAAGCCCAACACTTTCAATTTTCCGTACAGTTTTGGTCCCAAGTTTTATTGCCACATGAGTTTAAATTGCAAAGGTGAATCCCTCCATGTTTTGCAATCGTCTAACAATAACGGGAAATATGATAATGTGAACGTGTGTATGCTTGTCAGATGGTAGTTCATGAAAAGTGTTACGTTTACAATTTTACAAATTAGGAACGTGAAACAGTGTTCCACTTTTGTGTCTCAAATGGAGTCGAGAACAGGTTTTTTTGATTTGACTAACATGTCTTTTGCTTGATTTCTTTCATACTTCAGAGTTTATTGCGCTATTTTCTTGTGTACCAAATTACGGAATGGAGGAGAGTCCAGGGATTGCCGAAGAAAACGGACAAGAAATAGATGGATCAACACGTAGGCCTTCACAGGTAGGGTTATAAGACGCAATCTCCTTTAGCCCTTTAATATTTTGATTAATATCATGTCGGATCCGTGGCCTTAGGTGATATGAATTGTTTTTATTCCATTAAGTCGTTATGGTGTACTGTCAACATGACCCTTGAACATATTTCATTGTCATCTTGATCTTCATCATAGTTCACTTTTGGCTAATGATACACCTTTTATCATTTGCTATTTATACTCGGTTGATTAACAAATATCCGACTTATAACTGCGGATGTCACGGAGGTGGAGGAAGCTGAGGAAGTAGATGAAGACTTCATATTTTTACCTGAATATCCATCAAAGGGACAAATTGTTAACCCTGTAAGTTTTTTTCTGGGTTACAGATTTGGGCCAGTAGGCATGTAAAGGAGCATATTTGATGTGCATAGCTTTTCTTGTATATTTGTTTGATTGCTTTCGCTGTCAATGCCTTTTTAAGAAATCACCCAGTTCTATGACATTTAATTTATCCGTATTAAATTGCATAATGCGCTTTAAACTGTCGGTAGTTGTTCTCAGCAATGCATGTCCAATTCCCAATTTACTCTCAAGTATAACATCGGGGAAAGGGGTATTGCTTTTGATTATATTCATTCATAGAGTACATGACGGGAGCTTATTTATGTGGACTTTTTTTTACCTTTAATATTACCATATTCTCTCCACAATACCTCCGCATGGCCTAGTTTGTATTATTAAGCAATAAAATTAGTTACATCATAATATCCAGATGTAAAACTTGGAAATTGTCTGGTGGTTTATTTGATTTGTCTTTTTAGCTCAGAGGTTTAACTTCAGCCAAAAATGTGTCTGAATAACTGACTGAACACATGCTGATGGTACAGAATGCCCTTTAGATACCACTTATAACCCTCGATAGTGAACTCTTTTTTTGTCCCTGCATTCAGGTTTCAACAGTATTTCTGAATCTTTCTGGATTTCTAATCTTTAAAAAATAAAAACACACCCAAGGCAATTAGAATAAAAGAGAATTAGTCCTAAGGCCCTAATCTCTGTGGGCACAATGGAAAAATGTAAATTATGGCAGCCAAATGTTTGAGGCAAGTAACGGAATTATTTTTAGGATTCTCCAAGGGATGCAATGAACATATTTTAGCCCTCATGGTGTAAACATTATGTCAGTTTAATTTATCCATCTAAACTTTTGAATCCTGAATAAATAATCTAGATAGCTAATAAATTGAGAATTAAATGTATTTTGAGATTGAAACAATCGTGCCTGAAGCATTTCTAAGTCCCTGTTAAGGAAACTTTCCCACTTGTAGTCTACATCCTTCCACCATCTCTAGTTTCTTTTCTCTGTATCTCTAGCCATGTGAATATATTTGCCATTTGACAGGTGAAGTTTGCTGGTTTGGCAGTTTGTGAACTTGTTTTTGGCCTATGTGATTAATTTCCTTCTTCTGGCCACACATGCCTTTAAATGCACTGTATGATTTCTTTCCCTATTATCCTTCCCTCTTGTGTCTGCCCATTTTTCTTGTGGTGATTGTAACAGCTCCCAAGCACCATATCATTGCTAAGGAATTAAGACATCATAATTATGTTTTGTTGATGGCTTAATTGGTAGAGCATTGGGCGGACAAGACAAGATTGGTGGCTCAAGTCCCATTCAAGGAAGCCTTTTCTGCTTGGAAATCTGCACCATTTCACCTACCTCACAAACCTTGTGTTTATCTTTTAAAAGTGTTACTATCCCTTTTCTATACGTAATTGACTGGATCCGTCCATCCATCTATATCCATTAAATTATTCATTAAATCATTGGTGTCCATTTTATTCATTTGTCGTCAGCTACATGCCACCTTGAGAATTTAAAGTTTTGAGCAGTTTGTCTGAGATGGGAAGGGAGTTAATATTGATGCATTGCAACAGCCATTGAAGGAAATGACATTGTGGGGGGAGGTATGTTTGGGAACTTATAAAGAGGCTGTTGCAATCTCAATGTAGAAGGAAAAGAGCTTGCAGGTCAGTTGGTAAACTATATTGTGGGAGGTCCACGAGGGAGTAGAATGGGATGCAAGGGAGAGAATTGGCGAGTTCTAGGCTCAGACTTAGGTGATTGAGTCAGTAGGGTGAAAAATACCTCCCTCCCCCATACCTATACCAAACTCTCAATATGCACATAACTGAGTACATCCATCCATTCACCTGAATTCTTGATTGGTTGGTGTGATATGTGGAGAAGGAGTGCTAGGGTCAAATGCTAAACCTTATAGCTTTGATGCTTGCATAGTGCATACTTGGGGGGAGGGGGCAATATCCCTTCCCTCTACTCCCTTGCTTTTTCACCCAGTAGAGGTTTTTCAGAGGCATTACCCAGATTTCAACTTGGAGCCATGGGGTCAATAACCAAACTCTCCTGTGCCCACTTAACCACCAGCCTGCTCTATACAATTATGGGTAGAGAATAATGACTGCAATTTGGGCATATTAATTGGTGTTCTAAACGTGGCTTCATGTCTACTTTTTCAGAATTTAATTTCAATAGATGGTATTTATTTGAAGCAAATTCTGTGACTTCTTTCTGTTAATGTGTAATTTATAGCCAATTTTAAATAATTTTTCTAAAGCCTGGCTAACTTTGCATGACTGCAGTTTTCCTTTCAAATTAAGAGAAATAGATATCCATTTGCATTGAATTCAAATTTAGGGGAGTGGTGGGGAAAATGGTGGTTCATGATAATGGCACTTTCTTTCTATTTTTGCTTAATTTAAATATATAGAGGGCTGTTAACTGGCTGTTCAATGACATTTATACACATTAACTATGCCATTGGCATTGAATGAATAACTTGCCATCTGAACTGAATAAATCGCCATCATTTCAGAGGTTGCCTTATGTTGGTGCATTGCCCAGACCACTTTCTACAGGCCACACAATTGTGATTGATGGAACAGTTTCACCAGAGGCAAAAAGGTACGTTTTCTTAGTATCCTCATTATTGAGGAAAGAGTGCTCTTAAACTACTGACCAGAGAGCGTGGGTTCAATTCCCAGGCAAGCCTTTCTGGGCACCCTCATCTCCACCCAAGCTGTGTGATTTTTCGGGTACCAGATCTTCCTGGAAAACCATAGCCGGCGCTGGGAAAGGCACTGGCCCTCCTATCCCAATGTGTGAATTTCACATGCTGTTGGGCTTAGTACTGGGTGAACTCTACCATTACCTAAGACAAGACAAGAAGGAAAGTAGACACAATTGAGCAGCAAGACACTGCTGTAAGAAATGGATGGTGCCTTAATAACTGTATCCAAAGGGGATGATGAAAGGAAATTATTGCATCAGTATGGCATCAGATGAAATGTAAATCATGTGAATTACTCCTTGCTTGGTAGTAATTTGGATGGGAGGTGACCAACAGCTAAGGTCATTCGCACCATTAGGGATGGGTGAGAAAGGAAGGGTAGAGAGAAACCCGGCATCAGTATTAGCCTACTCTTAACAAAAGGCACTGAGGGGTCTGTAGTTTAACGTCCCATCCGACAGACGTCATACTCACTCAAAGTGCTCTCCACTAAGCATCTCAAGTAGGGATCAGGATACCACTGAAAAATATTTGTTTTCTCCAGGATTTGATCCCGGGCCATCTTGGTGGGAAGCCTGTATGTTAGCCACCAATCCTTCTCTTTGCTTGGATAAATTTAGAGGTAACTCAGGAATTCTCATATATGAGTGTTCTTGATGGCTGGGAATGTTTTTATTTTTGTCAAAATATAAAAAAATGAAAATGAGTGCTATGCAATGTTTGTTATCAGTTTCAGTTTTCTCTGCAATGTCCATTGCATATTCCCTTATCTGTGTAAATATTAATGTAAGCCATCAAAAGATTTCAAGTGAATACTCTGAAGTCCATCCTGTGGATTGTATAGTGTGACTGGGTTACTAGCCACACTATGATTCATCGAGTAAGGAAATAAGTAGAGCTGCATTAGGATGGTCATTGGCAAGATGAGGGTTGAGGGAAGAGAGGGAGGGGATGTTCCACATGGCTTCCTTCTGGAAATTATGCTCACATTCCTCACCCAATGCCAGACCACCTCATCCCAGGAGATTTCCTTCATTTCACAAATACTGCCACTCTCCTCCTGATTGGTGGCACCATCTTCTCCAATCATGCCACAGTCATGTGCATGGTGTTGGAAGTCTCTCAGTGAAGTTTCCTCTGAAGATTGTAGTCCCTGCCATTTGTAAAAGGTAGCCAAAGCATAATTAGTGGGCTTAGTGCAATGTAGTTGATTCAATGAATTTATCACCTAATATAGTATCAACTGATGTACATGTTGGTATGACCATGTGAATGCAACTTTAAAGTTTGTATTTATTTTCACATTAATGGAAGTCAAAGATTGAATGGTAGTTACCCAAGAAAATAGTTATTTAAACTTTCCTTATTACTAATGTTTCAAAAGACCTTTAACTTTGGATTGCAAAAAATATAGCTGCATTGGTACACCCGTAGGTTATTAAGATGGAAAAATAATAGGCTAATGGTCATCATTTTAGACTGAATCGCTTAATTTCAAAATTTACTACTTTCTTTTCATAACATTAACTTTTTCAACATGGTGTATGTTTAGGATTTTTATCATTATTAGTCATCCATAACATATTGAACATGTATTTTTATAATCCTTGTATCCTCTTCCTTAACCCAAGGGAACCCCAATCACCCTCCCCTCCATCCCTTCCATAAATCCCTCTTGGCTCTTCCTCCATGCCCAGCGGAAAGTATGTATTTTGGTAAAAATGGGCTTCAAGATTTCAGAGGAAGTAGAGACATTTAGGTGCTCTGAGCACATTTTGAATATTTATAAAATAATTTTTGTCTGTGCATGACATATTTTGGTAAACAACTCAATATTCATTTATGCGAATGACAAATTTTGGCACTTAAATATGTCACTATGAATAATGCCCTCCTTATTTCTCTCTCTCTTTGTGTTATAAAATTTATGGAATACTTAATGTCATGCAATTACCAGGTATACTTCAATGCTAGCCTTATAAATATGATTGAGAAACCATCAGGGTCAATTTACATGTTCAACTTTGACTCGGGAATAATACATTTTGTGGAGAAGGAACTACCCTTTCTGAGGACTGCTTATCTCAATAGGTTTTCTGTGAATCTGGTTTGTGGAATATCCAACGATTGTGACCATGCCTTGCATTTCAATCCTCGCTTTGAACGCAACTATGTGGTGAGGAACTGCAAGACAAATGGCAACTGGGGAAAGGAAGAGTGCACCTCTCCCCAAAGGAACCCCTTCAAGCGAGGAATGGCATTCCACCTGTACATATTTGTTGCCAAGAATGCTTTTCTGGTATGACTTATTTCCATAATGTTTTGTTGGAAAATTACTTTTATTTTTTTGTCGCTTGTTATCTCATTTCCCAACTCATCCACAAGTACATAATTATTAAGCATATACACCATTTATATAGTTCTGTCAAAAGTTTCTAAATAATTTGCTGCATTTCCCATTTTAAGCTGAGTTGATCTCAAATAAAATTCACTGACAGAACTGTATAAGTGTACAGGTACTTTAAAATATTTCATAATCCTCATTTTTACATCAATATTTTTAAATGTTAGAACTCACTGTTTGCTTGACTTGAACAAGCAGCATACATACATCAGCCAAACATTCTCTATCCACTTGGAATGTAATGCAACTTAATTAGTGGATGGGAAGCTTGCTTTAACTTCTTAGTGTTTATAGCTAATTGTTGCTTTTTTGCAATGAAGGGCCATACCTCTTTAATAGTTCAGTTAAAATTGCACTAAGCAGTTCACACATTTAGGTTATTTTTTCATTGCGCAGTAAGTGCACTTGGTTACATAATGAATTGCACTTGATACAATTTTCAGATAGCTGTCGATGGAAACCATTTTTGTGGTTTTGGTTTTCGGTTGCCAATATCAACGATTCATTCTGTCCACGTGAATGGTGATTTAAATCTCTTTAGCATTGAGCACCGCAACTGCACTGTCTACCCAGTTCCAGGAACAGGAGAACCTTCCATCACTATCCCTGTCCCCACAGCATCCTGCCCCTGTACAACCACCGACGAAGAAAAAGTATTTTGCAGTCAGCATATAATCATGCCTGTACGTAGTACTTGCTCAATCCTTTGATTATTACACTCAGGGTTTTCAGTTACCTGTAAATGGATTGTTAGGAAAATATGGAAATTCAGCCTGTCAGATGCTCCAGCTGTGCTAATTCTGACCTTCAGCTATTCGGAATTAAAATTATGGAGCTCATGTGAGCTGTTTCATTGAGTGAATATTCCCATCTCAGCTCTTGACTTAAGTTAATTATAAAAACATGAGTCTTGACAATTACACCTATATTTCATTTTAAAGTTACTGGGGATCTCTTACTGCCATTATACCACCCTTTGAGTTGGCAGTACTCCAACACCATTTCACATGAATAAATGACGATAGATTTCATAATGTAATTATGGTCTATCTAACCTATCTGTAGTAGGATTTACCTATGTCTTGGGAAAGGAAGAAGCTTAGAAAGCTGTGTGGTGCATTGGCCACAAGGCCCATTTTCATAATGTAATTATGGTCTATCTAACCTATCTGTAGTAGGATTTACCTATGTCTTGGGAAAGGAAGAAGCTTGGAAAGCTGTGTGGTGCATTGGCCACAAGGACCATTTGTCAGTTGTCCCATCTTGGTTGCATATTGACTACTGCTTTATAGACTACAAAGAGCCAACTGTTAAGCTGTAGCCCTTGGGTCTGTCACTCTCCTCCCCTCCCCTTTCCCCCAAGAATCCCCCTTTTATGGGAAAGGGTTAAACCCAGGTGTTATTTAGTGCATGATCATAATGGAAGAAATGTGCAAGTTTTTCCAGAGGGGAGGTGGAAGGTTACTGTCCTTGTTCAGCTATTCTGAGCATCTCTCCTCAAAACAGTTCAGAAATGCAATCCATAAATGATATTCAAAATATCAAGACCAATTTACATTAGACAACACTGGTCAGTATTCATTGCTAGCCATATTCCTAAGTTAAAGTTTTAAATCATCCCATGAATCTAACTACTGAATTATAATTACTTATATGAGCATTGCTATTTATATTTTGAGCCTTGATAACTTTAGGTGTGCTTTAAGTGCTTTAGGCGCCATTTGATTATAACTTGTGTTATTTACAGTGGCTCGATAATTTTGTCTCAGTGGAAAAATGGAGTTAAGTCATGAACACTTTTGTGCAATGATTTTTTATGACTTTCGACATGGATTATCAAGACAGGAGTGCATCAATCAACTTTTTTGGTGATGAAGCCCCATCCTTTGCCACTGTGAAACACCGCTATAACCAATTCCATCATGGCTACTGTTCGCTCTGCGACGAAAGTTGTGAAGGTCATACAAAATCAGTTGTGCCAGAAAACATTGGTGCTGTGCAAGAACTAGTAAAGGAAGATCATCATATGAATTATCGTGAGATCTTAATTTATTGAGAGGCATCCTTGGGGGATGCATATGACAAGCATCAATAAGATATTGCATGAACAGCTGTGAAAAAATTTGTTCACGTTGGATCCTGCATAATGTGACTAAAGCTCAAAAAGATGCTCGTGTCAATTGGTGCAAAGAAATGCTCAAGAAATATAATCATGGTGTATCAAAAGCTGTGTATAACATGTACACAGGTGACGAATCTTGGATCTTTGCATATAAGGCTGAAACAAAACAGCAATCCACTGTATGGGTCTTCCAAGACAAGCCAAATCCAACAAAAGTGATTCATGCACATCGAAGCAAATGATTATCTGTTTCTTTGGAATAACTGGACAGGTGGCAACAGTACCACTAAAGCAACCTAGTACAGTGAATTCTGACTGGTGCATGAGAATTTGTTTGCCACAAGTGCTTGGTGAAATCTGGAAAAAGAAGCGGCAACGAAGGATCATTCTTCATCATGACAATCATGATGATCACACATCGGCTAAAACAACTACCTATTCGACTGGCCAAAACGTCAAATTGATGGGTCATCCTCCATACAGTTCTGATTTAGAACCAAATGACTTCTTTTTATTCACATTTATCAAGGAAAAATTGCGTGGAAAATGTTTTTCAGCACCTGAAGAAGCCATTGATGCATTCCAAATCCATGTTTTGGAGGTACCTCAATTGGAGTGGGAAAAGTGTTACGAAAGTTGGTTCAAGCAAATGTAAAAGTGTATTGATTATCATGGAGAATACTTCGAAAAACAATAAAGCCATTTTCAACAATAAATTAATGTCTTTTTATTATTAGGCTGAAAATATAAATAGCAACCCTCATATTGTTATCTATTTGTCCTTCCTGAAAAGTAAGAAAAATTTTAATTAAGAGTAATTTTCCTTGTCGGGTTATTGTTATTCAGTTTGGCTTCTTTGGTTCCTTCCCACAATCGCATTTAGTGTGTTTGTTTTCTCTGCTGCAAGCTATATATATTTTTTGATGGTATGTTGTCTGAATAGGTTTCCTCTTGTATCTTGTTCTGGCAAACAAAGCTTTATAACTTCCATTTTCGGTTTATTAACTGACCTAAGTGTCCAATTTAAAAGAAAAGCATTGTGCATTTTAGAGTATTTTTGGGAGTTAAGCTTATTATGTGTTGTAATTTTGTCAATAGTATACTTAATGAGTTTCATAAGTGTCTTAAATGATGCTTTGTTTTATTTAGGATGTGCCTTTCCATGGTCACCTGCCAAATGGTATTTCTTTGGGATCTGAGATAGAAATCATTGGAAAAGTGAAACCACTGCCTCATTCGTAAGTTCTGTTTTCCTCTTTTTAAATTTGATATGAATGTATATTTAAATTAAGAGATGGTGTATTCATTTTTTCCTTGGGGTCTTTCCATTCTTTATCATGAAACTTGATAAAAATGCATGTGCTTGCTTTGGGGACAAGTATTTTTCTTAATGAAATTTTCCTAAGATTGAAAGTCATATTGCCAGTTAATGAGTACAGTAAAACCTTGCTTGATTTTGTGGTTTGAACAGTGCTCCATATAAATAATTTCCAGAAAAACCTCAAATATGTCAATAATTTTTATTTTTCCAATATTTAAAATGATCATCAGCTAGCATCTACTGATAGAGTAATCTGAACTCCATGACACATGACTTTTGTTTTTCCTGTGGGGGCATTTTTAAATAACATCTAAGCTTTTCATTAATATCAGTTACATTTTATTTTTAATTCTTTAAAAAGGTTGAAATAAAATTTAAACCTTGACAATAAAAAAGAACCTTGGAGTTCTGCGGGAAGTATATGTAGCATATAGGAAAACTTTATAAATTCTTCAAATTTTTCACTATCAGGATTATTGGTTTAATATATTACACCCTACAGAGATGAAGAGGGACCTGATGTAGATTAGGTTGCTGGATTGGGTTTTGTTTGGAGTTACAAAACGTTTATTTGATAGTTGTGTCCATCCAAAAACCTACCTTAACCGGTAGATTACCTAATAATAATATTACACCCTACTGGATAAAATTTTTTTTTTAATCTTGTATTATATTTTGTGTATAAAACATGAAAATACATTTTTAAAGTGTATTCCCCTTTCCTCGAGCTTCAATTTTATATAAAAGTTACCTGAAAGAATAATCACTCACTCAGTAGTCTTATCGTTTTATGAACCAAAATAAAGAGATTCTACTAAATAAAAAATAGTCACTCTATACAATTACGTATCAGCAAAGATGATATCAATAGTAGTAATATTAAATTTTTTCCATATTCTCAAAAATCATATTGTATTACAATGCAAGGAAGAATTTAATGCAACAAAAATTCCTTGTCATGAAGTTCATGAGAAAACAAATGTAGCACATTGTAATAATGAATTCCACGAAGAAGAGACTGTTAAAAAATTAAATAAATCATGTGGTTTTACTGCTTTCTTTTAGGTTATATGATCTGCAAATAGGTTTTGCATGGTTTTTGACAACGATTAATGCACTTAATCCTGCTCTCATGGAATTGGTGACTCCAGTAATAAGTGAAATGAGCATTTTTCATTGAAGGAAACCTGTGGTGATATAATCACTTCCTATCATGTTTCATTTTCAGGTTCTTTGTGAATTTGCAGCGAGGAAGGCAAACATTCCCTCACTCCGAAGTGGCACTGCATATCAATCCACGCTTCCGCAGTGAAGAAAAATTAATCCTTAACTCATGGGTAAAGAAGGATCAGGGTTGGGGAGAAGAAATTTATGTGCGCAAGAATAACTTAATTTTCCGTCCAGGAAGCACATTCAACTTGGTTATAAAAGTTGAAGCAGATAATTTCAGAATATTAGTCAATTCGGTAGAAGTCGCTCAATATACACATCGTGCCAATCCATTGCATGTGGACACTGTTCACATCCAAGGAGATGTCATCTTGCAACATGTTTACGCTCGTTGATTATTGATACTGAATGCTTGTTCAAAATGCTATTTTTTTAAAGAACTTTTGAAGTTTTTTTTTACATATGAGTTTAATCACTCAAGTTTATTGACTATCCAGCTATGAGATATTTATTATTGTGTGTATTTGAGCTGATTTATGCGAGTGTGTCCAGTCCAGGAAAGAGCAAATGATTGAATTTACATGCTGAAAAATAGTCTGAAGAGAGAGGAGATGAGTTTGTTTGCTGTGAAAGGAACGGAGTATTAATATGCTCTCTTGGGTGCAAATTGTTGAAATTTTTATCCACCATTTTCTTGGGGATTGTCTTACTTGGAGATTGGGGCCTCTCTAGTGCATCATTCCTTTGATTATGACAGCAAGGGAACCTATAGTGAGAATGAAGAGGCTACCAGAATTTGTTAGAGAAAGCTTACATACAAAGATTTTTTATCTACCAGGCACTCATCCAAGCCGAGAATAGTTACCTGCCACCTTGTTATATCTATTAACACCTTTCAAATAACTTTTCAAGTGCAATGTAATGAAGTTGTTGGGGATGTGCTGCATTGATCTTTTACAAATATCCAAAACCCTTCACTTGAGAATTCAAGCAGAATTCTGTTCACCTGGGGATAAGCACTACTTGAATTTTTATTATTACATTATTTATAGCTAGGGCATAGTGCTTACCCATTTTGTAAATATGTAATTCTGAAACACCAGAGTCAGAATTGCTTGCCTAATGATAGCAATATTAGTAATAGGATTGCAGTGCCTCAAAAGACATATTTTGCCCTTAAAGTCATATGATCACATCACTGCATGAAAACCTATGAAAGTACATGGGAACTTCTTTAAGAAACCAGAATAAGCACGATATATGTTAAGACATTCTGCTCTAAATATTCTTTCAAACACCAGGATAAGCACAGCATTTGTTAAGCATCCAGCTCCAAGTGTAGGTAATCCTACATAATTAATTTTCCATTCACTAAGCTTTAATTTATGGAGTACTTAAATCTCAATGATCAAATTATGTAAATGAAATGGCCTCATTTTTTTTAAATGGCCATATTGTATGATTTTTTAATGCTAGTTTATAACTAATGACAGTATATCCCAGTATTTTATACGATTCATTCCTGAAATATTATGTACAAATTATTAAGGGCTTGTGTAGCTTATTATAATTGCCCACTTCAATCTATTGTTACGTTTTAATAACAGCTAATAATAATAATGATGCATATTGCCATCTAATTTAATCAGCCTTTTTGGTGATTAAGATGTTCAAGTTTTGCTAATAAATTAAATAATAAACCAAATTGTCAACATTTTATTACACCCAATATCAGTTCCAAAATAACATAAAATACATGTACATGAGCTACTGTAAATTGCATTTTTTGCTCAAGGTATGATGTGCAATATTATGCAAATTCCAATATCAAAAAATAACAAGTGAACAATATAAAATTTGAAGATAGGTGTGTTATTCATAGATGATACAAGACCATTTATTATCACAACATTCAGAACAACTAGAAGGTAGCTATTCCAATTTTGGTTTTCATAAGATAATCATTCATTAAAAATATTAATATAAATAAAAAACCTGAACATTTGAGTTGAAGGCAAAGCAGTACGGATAAAGACCAACGTGTAAATTGAAGATCTCATTAATGGGATTCAGACATAAACATGAGGAAAGGCACTAAAGGAACTATGTTGGTGAAATAATATATGGTTCCAACATAAAAATTATGTACATAATAAGCAATTTTAATGGCACCACTTTTATCATTGTACACTCAATATGTGCTTTCAGTGAATAACTCATCATCATTATAAAGTCATAATATTGACCTTTATAAATGGTGAAGGATTCGATTTAATAACAGATTTGACAAAATACTCTTGTCAAAATATTTGCCTTAGCTTCCTCACATGCTTTTTTTCCTCATAACCTTTATATTTATTGCATTTTTAATTATCCTATAGTTATGGCACAATAATTTATGTGGATGGTTTAATTTTAATGAAAATCTGAAAACAACATTTTACTTCCAATCACACCTTTTGTCTCTAATCATTAACATTTGAAAAAAATAAACTCGCCGCAAAAGTATGACTGGATTCCTACATCAACAACCTTCATGAATACATCAACATTGTCTGCAGATGAATTGGCAGTAACAGCAATAAATGGATTATAGGTTCAGTTATGGATTTTATTTAATCTTAAGATTGTACAACAATGAAAATGAATTAAATAGAATGAGGATTTTTCACAATTCTTATGAGCTGATCTAACTCACATATATAAGAATGCCGAATCATTGTAATTTAAATGCGAGCTTTCCAAATACTTGCATGTTCTCAATTTATGAATACATCACTCCTTCAAAATTATTTAAGTTTGGAGAGATTTGTATTCAGTCAGGAGAACTTGCTCTAATGCATGATCAAGCATAATTTGTCTTCATTAGAATAACAGTTGACAATAATTCCTGCTCATTATTTAACACACTTCTACCTACAGGGACTCACTAAACTATGCAGGGTCTTGCTCATATCCCTTGGAAGTGGTTGGCTCTCAGGTGGTTGGTTTACTTGGCAGCTGCAGAGTCCTCTTCTGGGGTTTCGTGGGGTGCTGGGTGCTTCTCCCAGCTTGGCTCCACTCCCCAAATTTCTCTTGCATACTCGGCAATGGTGCGATCACTTGAAAATTTACCTGATGATGCAATGTTATGAATTGCCATTTCTGTCCATTTCTGCTGATCCTGTATGGAGATTGTTGATAGTTGGAATTATTAAGTATGTATGCTCACCAAGAAAATTTGTGTACACATAAAAAGTCCTATGATAATCAAAGAAAGCTTTGACCTCTTTCATTTCAAGAATAACTCGATGGTATAAGCTTAGAACATTGAACACTGAGGACACTCAAATTAGACTCACACTAATCAGCAGATACTGGAATAACATTTTTACTGGCAATCATATTTAATGTACACACCATTGAAAAATTAATCAATGTCAATAGATATAATGTCAAAGTAATGAATTAACTTCAAAGAAAAGCATTATATTCTCTTAAAAAAACTTAATTGGGGTTGAAAAGAGGGAGTTTCCATACAGCATGGTGAGTGTCAAAAGTTACAAGGGAAATGATGAGCAAATGTTGGAATAATGAGTGTATCATGAAAGTACAAGGTAGCAAATCCATGCCCTTATGTGTATAGAGTATTGCTCTGGCACCAAAATTGAAACTTATTTTAAAAGATTTTATATGTTGAACAGTTACAAACCTCATAGATTATGGTTATATAATCCCCAAGTCTCATAAATACTATTTTGTACAAGCCTATTGTACTTGAATATTTGCTTAACAATTTTAATTGTTAAAGGCAAAAATAACCAATAACTTTCTTCATTATAACAGTCAATCCAGGGATATTAAGTATTTTCAACTAACTGCTACACTTTGTTTTCCCATGGACTGTGTCCTTTTTTATAATTTGTATCGGAAAGATATTATACAAATGTGATTTGTCAAAACCCCAGGGAACTCGCAGAGAAAACTTTTCTTTTGCACAGTCAATATTCAGGCAACTTCAATACTAGTGATCCTTCGTCAATCTAGTATATTTACTGCACATAAGATGCACTTTTATTTCTCAAATCAGAATTTACGAAAAATACTTGTATCAGACAAAAAAGATTAAAGTGTTTTGATGTTGACACTTAATTCAAAGAAAGTTGAATTGTTAAATTAAAAAAATAGCAGCTAAACATAAATCAACATTTATTCATAGTAAAATCCCATAAATTCATCATCACTGGGTGAAAATGCCTCTAAGCTGCCTTATTTCAGTGTTCTGAAGCAAAATTCACAACTTCAAGTTTAAACGCAATACTGTGTGACAATCTTCTCTCTTAAGATCTCATGAGGTTATTATCATTTTAACTTTTTATGCGATGCTTAATTTCTATTATTACTTTGATATGATTGAAATATGCATCAAAAGCAGCCATTTCTGTTTAAGGTTGAATGCCTTTAGAAGCAAGAGTTTATCGGGAGAGATGCAATGAATGTACGTATGTGCATGAAGTTTCACAGCAGTACCACATGGGTGATCTAACTAAATGCACTATAATGTGCGCATTTACAATTTATTTGGGAATTTTAGGAAGTACTTCTAATGAAAACAAATGAGGAAGTACTAGAGATGGTTGGGTGAGGAGAGGGGTTTGTTGAGAGAAATCCTATGGAGGCAGGAAAAATGGATGAAAGGCGTATTGAGCGGTAGTGGAATGTTGAAGAAGGTAATAGAGGGGAGAATGTTGGGCAAGCAAGGAAAGGGCAGGAACAGGATAGGGATGTTGGACGGGATGAAGGGAGGAAAGAAGTACACAGAGATGAAGAGGGACCTGATATAGATTAGTTTGCTAGGTGGGGAGTCACAAAATGTTTATTTGATAGTTGTGTCCATCCAAAAACCTACCTTAACTGGTAGATTACCTAATAATAACTTCTAATGAAACCTCAAAACTCTCTTGCTTACTACTGACTCAAAACAATGGTATTATCAAAATTTTTAGTAAAGGCAACCATTTTCTATGCCTGATACAGGAAAAACACTTAATAGTAGGTACTTTTTCAGGGAATCGGCTAGCCCATTAGTTCTCCCATATACTCCCAGCCCATAAGAAGCAGGCCCTTGGTTTATGCAATTTATCTTTGTAGCCAAATGTGTTTGTGAAGATCCCAGTAACTGCTTCATTAGTAGTGCTAGTTTGAAGTTGATTGGCAATTTAAATACATTCCAATAAACTATTTTCCTGCAAACACTTTGTCCCTCGTGTGTGAATTTCCCAGAGCATAAAAATACAATATTGTATCTCAAACATACCTGATATATTTCGCTCACTCTTTCCTGACACTTAATATAAGCATCATAGTCTGCCAGCAGGAGAAACCTAAAAGTAAATTATTTGCAATTTTACATATAATATTCGATGCAAAACTCAAAGGAGTTAGAAAAATCCATTGTATGTATATACCTGTCATGATGCAACAAAATATTGGCAATATCTTTGAAAGCATCTGGATTGCTGGGACTGAAGAATCCATTCTGTATTTGGTCAATAGCCTGCTTCAATTCTGGGTTGCGGTTGTAGTAATCCCAGGCATTGTAATGACCCTTTAAGTTTTCTACTTCATCAACAGTCATTCCAAAAATGAAAATGTTTTTACTACCCATCTCCTCGGCCATTTCAATATTAGCACCATCTAGTGTACCAATAGTTAATGCTCCATTCAACTGTAAATTGAAAAACATTATCACAACTGTTAAAAATTGCTTTTCTTAGGTGAACTTAGGGAAAACTCAGCTCTCATCAGTGTTTCTGACAGAATGTCTTCAAGGAAGAAGAAATTGTTAACATCACAAAGTTTCCTCACCATAAATTTCATGTTGCCAGTTCCAGAGGCTTCTGTGCCAGCTGTTGAAATTTGCTCACTTAAATCTGCAGCAGGCATTATCCTCTCAGCCAATGTGACACGGTAATTCTCTAAGAAAATAACCTTTAACTTATCCCCAACAATTGGGTCATTATTGACTACATTAGCGACTGCACAAATCAATCGAATTATGTTCTTAGCAGTGTAGTAGCCTGGAGCAGCCTGAAATGTAATACATTGGCCATGGAAAACATAAACTCTCATTTGTTATTTAAAAAAGGCCATAAATAGAGAAGCATATGAATAATTTAATCTCTAGTCAACCAATGAGAAAATCATTACCTTCCCACCAATCATTATGGTGCGGGGTACAAATGGAGCTTTGGGATTTTGCTTGATTCTATTGTACAGGGTGATGATATGTAAACAGTTTAGGAGCTGTCTCTTGTACTCGTGGATCCGCTTGACCTGAATTGAGAAGAAATGTTTTTTTATGAGATTTTCCCCATTTTAACTTATTTCATTTGAACTTCATTTATACACCAAACATGGATGCAACAATGGCCTAGCCATCAGTCAACCAGAACAGCAAGAGTTAGAAATACCCCGATTCCTTTGAATATGATATTTTTGAACTTTAAAGTTCCAGAGAAGGTTTTATATGCACATAAAAATATGCTCATTCGTTTGTCTTCAATAGATTTCCTGCATCGCAGGTTCGCAGATTAACTCTATATGGCTTTCCTCAGCAAAATAACAAAAATGGGGTAATCCACTAGAATGGAAATTATTCAAATTTTATCTGTGGGTACATAGCATAAACCTGCAGGACTTTATTGCTTTCTCCCTGCAGTCATTCCTTGTTCCCAAAGCGTAGTCCACCATGTCACTGCCATCTCTTCATTCACCCACCATCACCAACAAAATCCTAACTATTTAACCCAACTATCAAATGTTTCCCTCCTGGAACCCTAGCAATTATTCTTCTAACTTCATCATCCTATACACAGTCAACCTCTTCATTCCTATGATTGCTCGGTGGCATGTAGACAGGACAAGACAAGTTTGCTGGTACACTTCTACTAATAATATTCTGCCAATCACATGTGCCATGTTTACTATGAATTTTGCTTCTTCCTTCCTTTTTATTCATTATTATTGCCTCCCCTTGCTGCCTTTCTTCCCCTCTGGTATATATTACTCATTACTAGTGTGCCATTAATCCCTGCTATTCTTTCATCTCACCTTGCGCTGCCCTAAAATATCTTTATTTTCTCTCTCAATTTCTCACTTTATATTTTTTCATTTTCTTATCCTAACATTCCAAGTCCCTACGATATCTGGTCCAGTTCTATTCTGTGTCTTCTGTGCTCCTTCAGTCAATTTTGCTTTGCAAGGATTTTTTTGAGATAGCTACTACAGAAACCTTTCCTCTCCCGCTGCTGACCACAGCACACAGCCCATTGAGCTGGGTCCCATAGTTGCCAGGACTTATTCTAATAATCCTGCAGGTTATCATTTCATGGGATAATAATTGACATAGTTTCCAATTGCTTTCCTCAATAGTGTTTTTAATGCAACACCATTACTCAACTCACATGCCCCAGTGAGATGAAACATCTTTGCAGCCGCTTCGCTGAAAAATAGTCTGCGTAGACTGCCTTTCATCTGGCTCCAGTTATCTTGCTAGTTATTTAATATCTGACCTTCCCCCAAATGTAGTTTCTCATTGGAAACTAAAAGCAGCTCTGAAACAGATCCTTCTTATTATTCTGAATGACTGTATTCCATGTACAGCTTACTGCAATAAAAGTTAGGGCCATGGCATTGGGCCTCACTGATTACTTTGCTGAGGAATTAAACTACAATTATTTAAATCAAATAAATTAGTCTGCCACAAAATAAGATAGGTATTGATGGATTTTGGATGAACTTAGGAGAATGCATTGGGCAAGGTTCTCATTCGCTGTGTGATTCCAGATAGATAGCACAATTAAGTTCAACTATTAGATATTTCATATTGGCATAAAGATGATCTGTGCAAACATGATGTTTGAGCATACCTGAATGTCAAACATGGATGAAGGGTTGATTGTGACACCATAGTCTTTCTCCAACAATTGGGCTAGCTTCATCTTGTTCTCCTGCTTAACTTTCTGGATGCTTCTCTGGAAGCCTGGGTCTGTGGCATACTGACTCAGCTGCTTCAGTTGTTCCAAGTGAACAGTCCAGTCCTCACCAATTTTCTATAATTCAAAACAAATGCTGGTTAATATTCCACCACCAAAATAATTGCACACCTACTCCAGATCAGCCTTGTGCATTGGTGCCAAGTCACAGTCACCTAAATCTTAATGCTTTTGTAGGACCTTTTCCTAAATGACAGCCTTAGAAAATCACCATTTATTTATGCACTTTTTGTTCCTGAAAGTGGTGTGCCTCATTAGGTAATAGTAGTTTTAGAGGAGGCCACCGACAACTAAGGTTATTTGTGCCATTAGGGGTGCGTGGGAAAGGAGGAAGGGTGGAGAGAAACCTGACGTCAGCATTAGTCGACCCTTAACAAAAGGCACCAACGGGTCTGCAGTTTAATGTCCCATCTGACAGACAGCATACTCACTCAAAGTACTCTAGTGCAACGTGTAAAGGGCAAAGTAGGGATTGGGATACCACTGAAAAATATCTGCTGTCTCAGGATTTGAACCCAGGCCCTCTGGGTGAGAAGCCAGCACGTTACCCACTCTACGATCCCAATCCCCTGACACATTGGGGTTCATTTGTATTCCTGGGAACTGATTCCAGTTAGGACTAGCAGATTGCTAATTTTAAACAAAATGTCAAACTCAATTGGCAAGGCAAAGTTAGCACTATTGCACTCATTATATATAATGATATTTCAGCTAAATGTGCTATTCAATATTTGTTGGTTTTTTGTTTTATTTCACATAAACTTCACATTTGCCTATTTTACATGAAATCTCTGAAGTGTTTAAATCAAATTAATGGTGGATATTGTAGTATATGATCAGGGCATGGGGACCAATGTATAATATCATATTCTCCTTGATGGGTGTGTTGAATGATAATTGATCAAATATCATTGAGAGTAACAACCTCATAACAAATTTTTAAGAATATTTTTGAAGAAACAAAAACTGAATATCAAATTTATGTCCAAACAATCATAAATTAAACATTTTCTATGATTTCTTGGCTGATAACCCAATTTTTAATGGGCATAAAGTCTTCTCAAACATTGACTCTCAAGCAAACATTTTTTTCACCAAAAGACATTTGCTTAAAGTCATAAACCCAGTCAGCGAGAATGGCATCCATCACTTAGATTGAAAGTCAAAGTTACTTTATGTGTTTGAATGAACAGCAAATGCCAGCAAGGCTGTAGTATTTTAAGCAATAAACACAAATGAAGCCCTGAAAAAAACTCAATGCCAGCAACTCTCCACGGAAGCTGTTACAAATATTTTTATGCACATATGAAAACAAAGGGTCCAATTGGCATAAAACTTCTCCATAAGTTTAGATTATCTGCAGAAATAGGATTGTATCCATTGCCCAGTTGATTTTTTTGTTATCACTGCTATAGTTTACTGGCAAGGTATTGGGTCATTTTAGGGCTCAATCTTTTGCACATGACATTAAAAAACACCAAGGAAGTAAGCACTAACCTCACAAATGAGATCAGAAAGAGCAGGATTGCAAAGTAAAAGCCATCTCCTGGGGGTGATACCATTGGTCTTATTCTGGAACTTTTCTGGTTCCATTTCATAGAAGTCATGGAATCTGAAACAAAAAATAATTTCATGAACTCAGCCATTAGTGGGGTGACACAAACAGTTTGTACACGCATGTTAAAGCCAAGCAATAGGTTAATCTATGGAACTCCTATCGCCCTGACCTGTGAACTTATCTGGCATCAAATACTAAGAATACTCACACATCCTTCTTCAGGATCTCAGAGTGAATCCAGGCCACTCCATTGACAGCATGAGATCCCACTATGCACAAATGTGCCATGTTCACTCTCTTCTCACCACCCTCCTCTATCAAAGACATCCTTCGCATTCTATCCATATCACCAGGATATTTCTTCTGTACTTCCTGTTGCAAAATCACCATAAAATATAAGAAAGGTATCTTTAAGAAGAAAATAAATGTTTTGAGACATAGCTTATGCATTTATCTAATGTATGAACTTAAAGAAAGAGCATACAACTACCAACTTCTAACACAAACTAATAACTTAATGAATAAATGTAGGTTGGTAAAAATCTAATATTAATCCAACCAGGAATAATGTTATTTCCATAATGTATGAAAAGAAAGTCTTGACTGCCTAAGCATTCAGAAATAATGGGGAAATTGTACATTGGAGAAAAAAATAGTAGAAATCATCACCACAAATTATTCTTCTTTTGCAATCAGCTCTTTTTGTATTTTCTAATGGAATGCTCACACCTTTGAGCCATTTACTTTCCATTTCTAATTGGTCAGGAAGGAAGAATCATTCATGACTCGTAGACAACTTTCCCCTGCTATTTAACCATCCAAAAACAGGGATTTTGTGTTTGCTATTGGTTATAATACATCCACAAGTTGCAACATCATAAGTAATTGGATTGATCACAAATTAGTTTGAGCACCATGTGAGCAACTATGCAATGAACAACTTTCTTCCAGCATTTTATGCTATGCCTTTCATCCTAACAGAAAACAGCATCTTGTCAGAAGTGTCCATTGCACCTATGTGACTATTATAAAAATCCATTATTCGTGACCTTACTGAGCCTTTATTTTTACCATGTCTTCTTTTATTAATATTTATGATAATTGCTGTTACTTTTGTGGGAAGCAGGAGAACAGGATTCTTTTGGGACTTCTTTCCCTAAGAAAAAGAACTTCGATGTAAGAATAACATTGGTCACATCACTCTCTCATCCTTTTCATCACTTACATTTATAATTCTTGGTTTCTTCCTAGGCGTGACAGCATCACTGTCATTGGAATCAGTATCCACTCGGGTATCTGGGCATTTCCACTCTTAAGTTATCTTCATCTGAGCATTAATCTTCTTTACTGAGTGATAAATTTTGATCATGTCTTCATTCAAGCATTTCATTGTCTCTTCACTTTCCATTGCAGGGAACTAAAATGCACCCTTCAGAAAGAGGTATCATACTTGTCTTCAAACTGCTTGACATACCCACTCATGCAAAACCTCATTAAGCTCAGCTCATAAATGAAAAAACAGCCCGAGTCATTTTTTCCAACTAACATTCACAGGCTAAAGGCTTAGGCAGAATCTCTTTTTCTCTCTCTGACACAGAGCTGCTGACAAAGCCTTAATGAAGCTGACCAAAACCACATCAGATGCAGGGCAAAATAAAGAAAATAATAACACAGTAGTCCTCAAATCTGCCCCTTATAACCAAGATCTCCAGTTATTGTTTGTCAAAGAATGTGGTACCTTTCACTCACCTTGGAGCATTCAGACAGAGAGATAAATCCATGAGATTAAAAAATAGGGCCAAGTATCAACAATATATTATGACTTACCAAACAATCTGAGCAATAACAAAAAAGTGTAATGTGGGTTGCAATGCCAGACATGTATACAAATATGTTAATATTAGGCTCGACTTTCTGTTCATAAAACAAGAAAACATATATGATAAAATATAAGAAAAATGTCACAACAGTTAGAGTAGCAACACTTTCATTTGCACATAAACATAAGCTGTACAACCAAAATTGAATGAAATATACAATTAAAAACGATTTTAAAAGTGACCACCCCAAAAGCTGATATTTGCCCATGGCAATAAGAGGGTTAATGACTGTGAAATAAAACCTAAGAATGGCATTACTTTTAAAGATTTCAGAGCTAATTACTAAATAAAAAGTTATCGAGAGTTTCAAAACTTTTAAATGAAAACTAACATTTACGAGCTAATTCAAAATTTGAGAGGGCCACATTGGTGCCATGAATTTATTTTCAAGAATTAAACCCAAATGAGTGCATTCTTGAAATTTTTTCAATGATATGTTTTGATGGAAATAACTGGTATTTCTTTAAAAATGCACATAGCAAAACAGCAGTTAAACAGGTATACATTATGTGCAAATTTAATTACAATGAAAGCTATTGAAATCAGTGACGAGGTGCTAAAATTTGACACCAATTTGAAAATGAATTTTAGAATTGACCTGCAATCTATTTTTATACTAATTTAGAAAAAGTTTATGTGCAGATTATCTTCACAAAAAATAATTATTTAAATAGGCATAACAACACATCTCAGTTAATTAATATTAAGTTTCAAAGTTTTAATTTCCATATTTCTATTTTCTCCAATTTTATTTTTCAACTATGGACAAAATTTATCGAGTTATTTTTACCTGAAGATGCAGGAAATTGATGTGATATATAATTTGCATGTGTCTTGGAAGTATTGACTCCAACATACTACAAGACCATCTTTCCAATGCCTCTGGAAGAACAGTATGGTTTGTGTAGGCACATGTCCGTTTGGTAATATCCCAAGCCTAAAACAATTAAAGGAAGGTCAATTAATAAACTATATATAAATATCTCTTGATGCCAATACAATTCACAAATTATACTGCAATTATACATGGAGGTGCGATGTTTTTCAATGAGATTCCAATTTTTTAAAATTGCACTATCCACGTGTGTGGTAAGGCAGTTGTGAGATAAGACCCATGAGCCTCAAAGTGTATTAAGCTGCCAAACATTCTGGGCAAATGACCCACAAAAACTTGACTAGTATTTCTGTTACTAAAAATGTACACTTGTAATATTTTTAGCTATACTTTTCTTTTCCCCTGTACTTCACAATGAATTCTTCTGAGATCTTCACAGTTCTACATAATGAACCAGGTTAAAACAAAAATACAAATATAAAATCACTAGATGGTTGATGTCTATGTTTTCAAGCATTTTTGTGTTAAAAAAATATATTTTCATTTACTATTATTAATAAATATATGCATTTTTATCATCCATAACTAGAGCACTAGCATTAGATAGAGCATTGAGTTGGCAATTATACATACTTTACATTTAGACTAAATCCATAAAGCATCCAACAGGGTTACTGTTACTAAAACTACATATAAGGGTATGTCTAAACTGGTCAAAACATCAGTTGTGTGGTTAAATTAGCCCTGTTATGCACCAAATTGCTATTCAATGCAGATAAGGTATCTTTCAATAAGTTAAAACTGTTACATTTTGTATGAGTTTCACTTCAGACACGATATCTTGTCCTGAGGTGGCAGCAGCTGTCTAAGTGTGTTTCTCAGAAAATAGCAGTAGGGACAATGGTCAGTACAAATGGCCAGTCAGGTGAATGAGCAGTATGATTGTAAGTATATCAGTACATTTAACTGCTAACATTCCCTTTAGTGTATGTGTAAGTATTGTATATCCATGCATGACAATAATGTTCTCATAAAAAAATAGGGCAATTACACAAACCATAGCCAGAGTTTGTTGGGAAGAAAGCCCTACACATGCAATTCTTCAAAATAAAATCACTTTTCAGGTAGATAACAAACATCCTTTCCTATCTGAACTCTACCCCCATGTCCTTGCTGTGATTACTTACAGTGGACAGTGAAACAAAGAGCTAATTACACAATAAAAGGCATCAACATAAAATAGATAGGTGATCTTGATTTTCCTGTCTGACAGAATACCGCTAATGTATTAATTTGTTGCTATGTCTCCACTTGAGAGCAATAATGGGAGGTACTCAAGCTCTAGGTAAGTTTCTCAAAAATGTCCAACAAACAAGGTAGTTTGTGTCGATTTGACAACATGTGGAGTAGTTAGAAAAGACAGGATGACTGAAGGAAGAAAATTGAATTATTACTTATGACTTAAGACTTTTGACTAGGTTTCTGGCAGTCATCAGTTCCAAAACCATATCACACTGATAAAGTTTGAGACAACATTACTTTGGGGAAATAATTTCTATTGAAATTTAAAGAAGCTACTCTTTCACAGTTCTTTATTGGCAATTGGACAGCATAGAATAAACTGTTATGTCTTGAGAGCTCTATTTGTACTCAAGTTCTCCAATTTACTCTCCTTACACTGGAAAACATATATGTAATGGTGGCAGCATACAATTTAGGATATTCAATTACTACCAAATATTACAAGGGTTGATGTCAATATTTTGAAATAACTCAATATAAGTTAACTTATTAGCACCCAATAAAATTTCTTGTTTTCTTTTCCCACCATATTGAAAACTCTATCATTAACCACCCTCTCTGTCTTACTAATTAATAATGTAACACTACACCAGAGGAAGGAACAACATCCATTATGGGAATGTTAGAACTAAAGCATTGAAATTAGGACCCAATGAAATGGGCATCAGATTATATAACAAACTACCCAAAAGTATAAAGGAAACTAAGGGAACTGCTGCATTCAGGCATAAATTAAAAAGATATCTACAACGCAATATGTTCTACTCGGTTGATGAATATCTCAACAACATTCCTGACTAGAAGGTTTATACTCTTTGTTTATAGCAATTGTCATGGTCTGATTCATGTTGGTTATTCAATTATTGCCTTAATTAATATTTCATGTGCATGTAACAGCCAATGTTCATGGCGTTATGTCATATATTATGTAACTGTGAGTACCATTTCATTTCTTTGTATCTTAATTAGAGCCTGTGTCTTTGTTCCTTATTGACGTGCCTTATATCATGTACATACACCATCCACCCGGTATTTTGTATTGTGATCTCTGGGCAAATAAAAAGTAATAATAATAATAATAATAATTTTTTCCATTCTCCAAATCCACATATCAAAAGCCTCCAATCCACATTCATTCTTTCAGGTTTAAGAATAAGACAATTCAGCACCACACTATTTATCAAAGTTTTTCACATTATTTTCTTTACACCTCCTATTAACATACCTGCCATCATCTAACTTCTTTCATATGCTTCTTTCACCAATGCTATTCTTCTCATAATGTTGTTAATTTTATGACATTTTTCATCTAAAATACTACCAAAATACATGGACTGTTCCTACTCTTCTGTTTACTTCCTACTATTTTAATGTCTAGCTTTGCCTTTCTACTTTTTAAGAATCTCATTACTCTGATCTTCTTTTGAATTATGTCCATGCCATACTATTCCCAAATGACTCCAGTAATGCAGTCAACAGTCATAGCATTCCCTTAGCCTTCTTACTGACTAATGCCTGATCATCTATAAACTTCACCAACCAATTTTATTCCAAAAACTTCCCATGTTATGACATTTTCAAAATAAATCTCTAATTTTTACATGAAAAATTTTTTATAACATTTTTCAATGCAAGGGCATTTTGTGCACCTGTTTACATGAAAAAAACTGATGGTGTTTACATTCTTTATCTTATTATAATCCTAAGATATTTAATCTGTAAAACATCCAAATACACTTCAAGTATTTTTTACTGCAAATCTCAAAAATAAAATAATCTCCATTTTAGATATTTCTTTCACTAGTTCCCATCAAAAATGTAAATTTAACGCTTCACTCTATTAAGGATTAAAAACATTTTATTCTCACCTTCTCCCATGGAAGACCTTCAACATCAACCAATATCCTCATCAGTTCAGGAATTGCGAGGGACGGATGTGTGTCATTCAGTTGAATGGCGACTTTATCAGGCAAAGCATCAAAATTGGTTCGCACCATTTCACGACTACCAAACTTTGAGGCTTTATATCTCCTAATGATATCCTGTACAGAGCAAGAGAGAAAAAAAGTTAGATGTTCTATAGACATAAAATTGAAAAATAAAGGATGGCTGATAGAATTAGTTTTAGCAGCTAAGCTTAGCATAGCAGCTTTCCTTGGGTATAAAAAAAGAATCAAAATGACATTTTAACCATAAATGAAGAAATCTGCTGGGAAGTTAGTAGCTACTTCCACTTAAATATGATGATCACTAATGATAATTACCTGCAGAGTTGCAGCACACATGAAATATTCTTGTTTCAACCTCAGCTCCCTTCCTTCAAAAAAGTTGTCATTTGGATACAAAACCCTGGAAATATTTTCAGCAATGTTCCTATCAATTACAGCTTGAATGTAGTCTCCATCATTGACTGTAAATTAAAAAGTTTATTTCCATGATTAGTGAAGAATTATATGTATTGCAAAAATTGAAAATGTAGGGATGGAAATATGGAAAAAGGGGATATCCCAACTGAAGGCAAAATAGCATTATAGATTATCACAGATTTAAAATAATTTATTTTTATGAACACAATTCAGAGTGACACCATGATCCATTTCAATTTTGTGCTTTCCCTTGCTTTCAATTACAATGCTCAAATGGACTATAAAATAAATGACACACACACACTTAATATTGTCCAATTATTTATACTATACAATCATAATGCACATTTAAATGACCAAGGAGTGGTTAATTGGACTCTGTTTATGTGGTATTGAAGTTTTTTAGTGTGCCCATATGCAAACCTTCCAAAAAAAGATTAAAGATGCTACATCTCAGCGATGTGGTTTTCAAGCCAACGAAATTGTTGTGGATGAAAGAATTATATCTCCAATTTGTACATAATTGTAGTAATTTTAAGCATAATCTATTAGGCATAACATTATTGTCTTTGGGTAGGGTCTTCTCTTAGCTTTAAATAAACTAAGTTAATGAAAGGTGACATTAATATAAAGATGTAGTAGTAGTTTTATTGGAGTTGACACAGCTAAGGTCAGGGAAAGGAGGAAGGGTGGAGAGAAACCCAGTGTCGGCATTAGTCTTCCCTTAACAAAATGCACCAAGGGTCCTGCAGTTCATTTTCCCATCTGATGGACAGTGTAATCAAAGTACAGTCCACAAAGCATTTCAAGTAGGGATTGGGATACCACTGAAAAATATCTGCTGTCTCCAGGATTCAAACCAGGGCCCTCTCGGTGGGAAGCCAGTATGTTAGCCACCGATCCCTAATATAAAGATGAGTTGAATTGGACTGATTTTTTAATTTTGTATTTCCAACATTGGGAAAATTTGTTGAGGAGGGTACAAAGGTTAATATATAAGACCTGTATAAGCTACCTAATACTAAATTGGAAGTCGCAAACAATTTTGGATGATTAATTTTTATCTTTCTATATTATAGAATCTAGCAATTTAAGAAAATTGGATAATATAGTGGCTCTTAAGTGTGAAGTAAGAAATATCATAAATATAATTCACTTTAATGTTGCAAGAAAACTAAAATCACACGCAAACATTAGGTAAAATTTACCAGTTCAATTTTTTTATTTCTGGTAAAAAACAACTGGTTGATGACCCTCAGTTAAAAAAAATAATCTCACAAAACATTTGTGCTTTTGCTGGATTATGCAGTGGATGGATTTACAAGAAAATAATCCTTATAACCAGTTATTCAATTAATTAAATCATAATTGTCACAAGAACATATTGGTAATTAAAGATAATTGAAATTCATATTAATTTCTCAAGGAATATTAGCCTAGTAGAGGGATCATTTGGCTAATGGTTGGAGGGCTCAGAACTGATCTCAGAGACTATGGAAATCCTCAAGGCTTCACGCAAACTGTGTGATGTTTTGGCCGCAAGATCTCCCGGAGAAACAATTGGTGACACAGGGATAGAAATTGATCCTCACTTACTACCCTCCTAATGTGTGAATGCCACATGCCAAAAGACTTAGAACGAGGTAAACTCCGCCAAATCACCAAACCAAACTTAGGGTATATAACACTAGTTAAGTTACTGATTTATCAAGATGATTTGGGAGTGAAGACCAATTGTTAATTTGGAAACCAGATTGAATGGAATATCCATACTTAAGACAGGAATTAAAAGACAATTAAATGAGCCTTACTGCCAATTAGAATTCAAATTGATAGTAAGATTTGTATGAGATTTATATATTACAAATTTATAAATTAAATTTAGTAATTTAAATGGAGCTCTTGTTCAGGATTAACATAGATATTTCCTAATGAAAACCTATTACTCCAGAGGATATAAATGTATAGAATTGTATTTCTCTGCTAATGAGTAGCACTTAATAAAAGCAGAAAGTACTTACAAAACTTAAGATTGAATTCAACAGGGGATTTGGCAGACCAAAGTCTTAAGGTATTAACAACATTGTTGCCATATCCAGGAATGGGGTTGTCATATGGCATAGCAAAAACAACCTGGAATGAAGAATTAGACCATTACCAGCTACAAGAGATTATTTTTTAGATACAAATACAGGTTTTAAAAATATATTCACTGGAAAAAAATGTATATCTCTTTCTAGGGTAGACATATAAATAATACTTTAAAGTATGCAAAACTTTGTGAACATTTTTTGCAGATAAGGTGACAATATCCAAGAGTAAAAAAGTCATTTTCCTTGATTATAATGCAAATTTAGTGAACAACTCCATTAAAAGTTACTGTTCTGATATCTCATGCAGCTTCTTAGACTTCTGGCAGCATTTGTGAAAATACTGGATCAAGTGACTGCAGAAGAAGATTAGATATCAAGGATTTGTAAAATTCATCTTCAAAACATTTATTGAATGATTTGTTGAATCATTTTTACAACTAATTTGTATCAATGGTCATCATGTGGTGTTTTTTGTAATGGTTTGTGGCAGAGTACTTGACTGCTAACCAGAATTTACTGAACTCAAAACCCTGTCAACTCTCCCAGGCACCACCTGCAAAACCAAAAGTTTATGGCTTTTCCAAATGCCATTCATGTCCACAAATACATCCATTATCCCGCAAGTCTCAGCCATTGGTAATTATTATTTAATACCACTTCTCCTGCAAGCACTCCTTCACATTCCAACTGCACATCCTCTCCATTTTTACATCATTTCCAGACAAGCATCAATTAAAAACTCTGACCAATGCAGCAACCCAATGCATAATAATAATATTTTATTCACCCAAGATACACAGTGCACAGCAATAATACTGGCAAATGTATAGGACATGTCAAGTGCAAAGTTTAGAAAAACATAAAATGTTATAAATTTTGCCAAAAGCATTCTTTGATAAAAAAACACTTCTCAATGAGGTATTTTTAGAACTTTTTCTTAAATTCTAGTATACACTCTTCTTTTTTAATACTTACTGGAAGGCCATCATATAGTTTGACACAGACTTTGGACCATTTGAGGTCAAGGATAAATTGGTTGAATTTACATGTAAGTTACATTACTGTCAACTTATCTCATTAATCATATTAATTCCTTGTATTCCTCATTAGGATGATGCATAGAAATTTTACACTCAGTACAATGAAGGAATTATAAGTTAAACCAATGAGGCACAATGGAAAGGTACAAGATGGTCATTTGAAAAGTTTATCCTCTTACAGTCTTCATTTATGGGATGAGGGAATCGTCATATTATTGGGGACCAAGCAAGGCAAGCCTGTCTTTGTCCCCTGAATATGATGCTGTCACCTCCAAGTTGCTTCCGATGAAGAATGGGATAGGGAAGGGAATAGGAATTCCATTTCTAACACAACCCCCACCTTTATATTCCATTGTAATAAGCTACACGTCATTGTCATCCAAAGTACAACAGAGATATATGTTCCATATATGTATCTCCAAATTTCCAAAACAAATCATCCAATATATGTTCTCTTGTAAAAATATTTTTTTTTGGAAAATATGCTGAAAAAGTGTCCAAAAGTGTACTAAATAGTAGTTTTCTTTCTATTTATTTATGTCAATTAAGGAAATACCTACATAAATGATGTAGTGTTCATATAATTGTCATATAAATGTTCTTTGCTAACTGAAAATAAGTTCAAGTTCATAATTACAATTATTATTAAATTGAGCCTCCTGACAAATATAAATGACTGTATGAGCAGCAGGACTGATAAATGTACAGTGAAGAAATATATGATTACATTTTACATAGCATATATATAAAATAAATATACAATAATAAAACCACCTATGGTAAAATACAACTGCTTTTAATTTAGCCACAATGGAAATAGATGAATATTTACTATACTAATCACATCAAGTTGGGAAAAAGTTTTTTTCAGGGAAAGATTACAAGGTATACAACATCTCTGCAAGTCAGGGGACCTAATCATGACTTCAAATTTCATTATAGATTTATTTTTAATTATCCTCATTAAAAGCATATTAATTTCCTTTCTCTTAATAGGACACTTCCCTTAGCTTAACTTACATGATATTTTAAATTGAGTAGAGTCAAAATAACAAAATTTTACCATAGCAAGAGGAGCTTTTACTTTTTTTCTTACACAGTCTGATGGCCAATAAAACTCAACAAATATTAAAACTGTAATACTTTAACTGACTTTTAATAATAAAACCACTTTACTTTTCCACATAAACTTTTTAATTTTTACTACCTAGGTTTCGTTATAACATAACATCATCAGGTAAAAACAAAATTTTTACCTGATGATGTTATGTTATAACGAAACCTAGGTAGTAAAAATTAAAAAGTTTATGTGGAAAAGTAAAATGGTTTTATTATTAAAAGTCAGTATGAAGATTTTCCACCAAGTTATGCCAGAAACTGTTTTATTTATTGTAATACTTTAACCTTGTCACAGTTAAGGTAGGGAATCATAATCTTAGAGCAAATACTTAATAAATATCTAAAACTCTTCCACTAAAGCATGAAGTATTGCTTATCATTTAATGACTCCTAAAATGCAAAAATAAATCTCCACCAACCCATCATGGGACTCACAATTTTAGAAAAATTGACCAATAATTATTGCAATACACATGTTCTCTATGGAGCAAACGTTAGGATGGACTCTCTGGACTGACATGATAGATTTCCCATTTGAGTCTCCTATAAATTGCTCCATGAGTTATGGACTTGGGCCAGAAGACTCATATTTTGGAATAACCATCTTTTTCCTTGCTTGGAAGAAACAAGTCTTACTTACATTGAGTGATTTCCCTCTTTAAGAAGATTCGTGAATTGCCTTTTTTGGGAGAAATGCTTTTGTTTGGGACCCTGGCCAACTGATAACTTTAAAAGGATGTGCGTACGTAAGTACTAAAATATTGGGTCATGAGCATAAAAGATATATATAACAGTGGGAATTTAAGCTTCAACTACAAATACTCCCTTTTTCAAATGCCAATGTGGTGTAAATGCAGCTAACAAACTTCCAGTCATTTTTTACAGATTTCTACTTTCACCTTTGCTACTATGCATTAATGAATTTCAGTGAGGTGTCTAAAAGCTAGAAAAGTATGCAATAAAAATTCAATTTTAATTTCACATTAAACCTCTGAGGACAAAATCAGAAGTGCAATCCTTAAAAAATGAGTTCATAGCCTATTTGTGTCAACAAAAACTGCATAATAACAAAGACCCCTCTACACAATACCCAAATAACACTTAGAAATTCCTCAGGCAATAGAGTTCAATCAATGATATCCATTCATTCAGATTTAGGAGAGTAATTACAGATTAGGTCACTAATAGACAAGCATGATGATCTAAAAGAGGTAAAACACAATTCCAATATTTAAATTGGTAACCAATGGATAAGTAACATTAATATTAATGACTCACCTGAGTATCCACCCATTTCTTTCCCTGAGGAGTGTCTTCAACTCGACCGTAGAAGTTCACTGGCAGCATAAACTCAGGACGTGCCTTCTCCCATGGGTTGCCAAACCTAAGCCAGTCATCAGGCTCCTCAGTCTTCATAAAGATATAGGAGAAACTCAATCAGAGTGATTCAGAATGACAGCTTTAACACATAGAAATTCATGGGTGGGGGGGGGGGGCGGGAGGCAAAGACAATGGAGGGGATGACTTATGCCCAAAAAGTATTTTAAAATTAAAATATGCTTCCAATGACTCAAAACTATCTCAACATTAATTACCCTTTCCATGACTTTGTATTTAAAAACTCAAGTTACCTACACCATAGCATCCAAATATCATTTTGCTACCATATTGTTTTCAAAATGCAAATTCAAATTAACTTTGCAATCAGTGCCTCCATATTTGAATGACAGACTAATGCACAAAGAAGAATGGCTGTTTCAATGCACTGCTTTCACATGAAAATGAACCAATTCTTGACTTTTGACCAATGATGATAATGATGTTTCTTGGTCCCTAAAAGACATGTTTAAGACATGGATGGAACATGTCACACTGATTGCAAATATTTCAGAAAAACACAATATATTGCAATTAGGGTTGTACGTGTCTCATTCACCTCCACATACCTCTGTGTAAGATTGACTTTTCCAAGCTCTTCACATCAAAAAGAATGCCAGAAATAGACTGAATTGATCTAAATGAAATTGGTTGTAACAAATACTTGGCAGTGAATTCTGAAGACGATTGATCAAATGGAAGTTTAAGTATCATATTAAACATTAAATTTGAATTGCATTTAGGAAACTGTTTTTCATATGTCTTCTTTAACCAATTTAAATGCTTGTTTTTGCAAATATTGCGGGATTAACAGAGTACTTCATTGTAATATAAGGATTCAGGACTTAAAGGAGGTTCGAAAACACTGGTATTTGACTATTTATAAATTGGCTTCTGCAAGTTTATGTTTTCAAATTATCTTAATGTACAAACTCACTCAGAGCGCAAGAGTAATATTGTTTTGAAAGTGCTCCGCTGGCTGAGGCTAAAGTGAACTATGAACTCTAAAGCAAGATAATTATGACAATATCTAGGTTCAAATTGTCATTTCAACTTGAGATGTTTTGGAGCAACAGTAATCACATTATTTCGATTGACTTGATCAGCTTCAAGTCCTTACATTTTCTCAAATTCCAGCAAGAAGAATATTGAAAGCCCATAAAAAGTATTCAATTGTGGGTGGGTGCATTTACCTGCTCCCCATTCTTTATCTTCTGGGCAAATATACCATATTCATAGCGAATTCCATAGCCATGAGCAGCAAGACCAATCGTAGCCATAGAATCCAAGAAACATGCAGCCAGACGCCCCAAGCCACCATTCCCTAAACCTGCATCCTCTTCCAACTCCTCCAGTTCTTCAATGTCCAGCCCAAGCTAAATTGATGATGAAAAAAATTGAAATATTCTCATTCCAAAATGTATTTTGAAATGACACTAAATTAAAAAACTTATTTGAAAGCAAGATCATTAGGCAGGTACAATGAAATTTTGACATTTCTTTAAAGCATAGCATACATCACAATTTTTTCCAACAATCACATTTGAAAATATTTTGAAAGAATACATCAAATTCTACTCACAAAAAATGTTACATTTTTTTAACTGAATAGGGTATTAAAGTATCAATATGAATAATTTTACCAAAATTGACATGTCTCCTTTCCTCACCTGATACATAGCTTCATCACAGGCACTTTGTATTCCTAGGTTAATCATTGTATTTTGAAGAGAACGTCCCATGTAGTACTCCAGTGACAGATAGTAGACACGCTAATGATAGAAATGAAATAAAATTTTGTTATTCATCAATAAAAGATTAATTTTAAATTATCCTTTCACAAGCATACTTTGATACTGAAAAATAACCATGTGAAATGTAATGCCATCAATTTGACCTTTGAAATTTTATTAAAATGAGCAAGCATGCTGGCAGAGAAGGACAGTTGCCCCACAACCTCCAACGTCAGCCCCTACATATTTTGTTGAGACCTCATTTTCAATATTAATTTTGGGAGTTGAGTTATGGGCATTGACCTGGCTAGTATCAAGAATGATCATAACTTCACCATTTACCACAGAGCATGAAGATTTTAGGTGAGAAAATTTAGGTGGGTACCAATTATCATTGCACCAAAATTTTCTTCCCAACCTGCAGGATCTAATTTTCTTATATCCAGTCCTAAACTCCACCAATCTTTGCCATACATGTATATGTACCTTTTCACAGCCATGAACCCATCACTCCTCTGCTCCCAAATCCTCTCAGCTTCAGCTTTCATTATAATTTAAAAAGAAATAGGAATATTGACAACATCTAAGGTAGGCAGTTCATACATTTCTAGCCATATCTACAATAGGTTTAAGTCCTTTTTTGGAATGTTAATCAGCTACCACGTTGCATTCTCTTTTACCTTGTCATCCAACAGTTGGGAAGAGTTAGCTTTTATTTCATGGTAAAGCTGTATTACCCATGACTCATTTCCAATCATTGTATTTTTAGAAAACCTGGGTCATCATTTGTAGCTTAGAGCAAGTCCTCTACAACTGCAGCATGAAATTCTTGATGCTGATGAGATAAAAGAGAATGTGACATGGCAACTGATAACCATTAGCTGATTGTTTTGAAAAGTAGAAGAGATGCTGGGATAAGTGTGTGAAGTCTCAATGGGAGTACCTTTAATGGGACTAAGTCTTCATTGTTCTAGGTAGGCTATTTTTCACAAAATATTGCATGGGTGGATCCTTTTTGACCAGACCTCATATACACAATCTACACTCAAATGTTTTTTCTCTTTGAAAATCCCCAGTGCCACTCCCAGACCATGATGGCAACTCAAGATTGGTATGCCCTCAGGCTCCCAAGGTCATCTCATCAGACACCCTCTTGCCTGAGGAGGCCCCACCCACCCACAGGATTTCATCCAATTTTCAGTTAAACTCACATACATGACCTTGATGAGTTGCTCATGATTTTTCTGAGTTTTTTATGTCCTTATAAATGATATAAATCATTTTCCAAACATTTATGAACATTAGATGACCCACTAGATGCCACTAACTAATCCCAGAACATAAAACAAAAGGCAATAATTCAGTTTCAATATACTGTATGTACCATCATGACAGATGATTATACTTAATATAATTAATTACAATTTTATAATGAATACATACATTTTATTCTATGAAACATTTTCCTCAATGGCAGGAAATTGAAATTACACTTGTGACTGTACAGTATGTCTTATAAATATAATGAATTATTGTTTAGTTATTACTCTGAAAATCATTTGAGCTTTCAGGTTACAGTTACAATAAAAAAATTCACCACTTATAAGGATCAACTTGACTTGAGAGCCATTTCATGAAACACAAGTGAATTTGATCAGCTCAAAGGTTTGTGGTGCCCTAAATTGCACTTACTTTAATATTTACGATCCCATTCACATTGTCTAAAAAGATTTCACTGCTTTCTTCAACCCCTAACCACTGAATGTCATTTTGAATTTATACATTTCATAAAAAAATGTTTTCCTAGTTTTAAAAGCCAACCCATTTTCCCAGATTCTTAGTGCTAAATTACAAGAATTAGTTACTAACAGTTTTCGTCTTTCACAGCATGAGCATGACAGTCTTACAGGATTAAGACAAAAGCCAGTATTAGCTTAGTCTCAAGGATTCTGGGTAGAATGATGCTAAATTTTATTATATACATTGCCTGAGTACATATGTATACTTATATAGAGTAAGCATGCATACTTACTCATGGTTATGTGTATAGTAGGTATGTACATTATTGAAGATAAGGACTTGGGGAAAAAGGTGAAAAACTGAAATCATCAGAAAACTTCAATACACTAGGCCAGCTTACAGAATTTGGGCTGGTTTTACCAGCCCTGGAAGCAATAGAAGCAGGAGATTGAAAGAAGCAATAGATGTGCAGATATTCCTGGATAAGGAAAAGAATGACAAAAAACGTCTATTGCTTGATGAGCAAATCTACAGCCTTCATATGATAATTTGGCTTACGTTTCATCAAACCTAAATATACTGTGTGAGCTGGATTAGGTATCCCATTCTAACAAAAATTACCAAATGATAGTATTAATGTCCTCGTTAAAATTGCTATTACGGGGGAATTAATGTCCCATATAAGTTTCGGCGAAAATTTGCCAGAATGTCATCGCGCGGTATTGTTTTGAAATTTACCAAAAACTCTATAAATCTATGATTTGGAAACGTGCTATTTATCTGCACCTTTTCTACCAACTTAACAGTTTCATCAAAAGCCGCAAGTACATTTTAAAATTTCGACAATCATAGAAGTATCGATATATACACGTTTCCATTTTAATGTTAAAATCCATGTGAGTTATATGAATAATGCATAACGAAAATTTTAAAATTCAATTATTATCGCACTCTGTAACAGTTGTAGGGAGAAATCGAATGGAACCAACGAGTTAAAGCCAACGTTCAGCCTTGTCCTAGATACTCGAGTAATGACCGGTAACGCGCGTTGTACCGAAGTCTGCTTTCTCAATAACTGGGCCAATGAACTTCGCTTCGCACGAAGTTTCCCAAAGAAAATTGAGACAATACATTTTATTAAATCATCCGCAACTCTACTTCAAGATCGACCACAGTTGTCATCAAATTGATGGTCAAGGATGAACTGCTTTTCGTAATATAAACTTGTCCATTTACACTTAAGTAATTCGCGCTATTTTCCCTAAGTATACAACATAGTAAAATAAAACCTTAAGGAAGGGCAAACTCGCATTCCCATCATTCGGGGGAAACTTCCATTAATAAAGGTCAAAAGTTGCCCCTGAAGGTCACTGAACTTTTTCAGTCCACCGTTGATAATCTTATCGACTGAGGAAGTTGTGACTTACATTAATATTTTTCCACAAAAGAATAAAAACGTCAACCATTCTGAAAAATATATGGCAGTATATCAGGACGTTACTAATGCATTTGCGAGAAAGCATTAAGGGGTCGCTATTCTGCTGGAAGGTCAATAAAGGTTAAACCTGGAAAACAATTAAAGACCAAGAAAAACGGGTAACGAAGACTCCCATATACTCTATTAATCATTTATTAAAATTATAATCTTTGACATTTGTGAACTCATAACATTATCCATCGAGGCAGTTTCCAGTTATGACCGAACAACCTAAGCATCGCACTTCAACACGTTTAAAAATACCGCAAAATACTACTTGAATCACGCCAACACTTCAGAAATACAATGCGCATTAATGTTCTGGACTTACCTTTGGGTCCTTCTCGTAATAATGTTGCTGTGTTCTTATCCATCTTGATACAAGGTGGTCCTTCACGGTATGTGCTAATGCGAAGTAATAGTCACGCGGGGTGGCAACATTACGATCCTTGACAAGTGTGTAATGTAGGTGCCGGTTGAAAGTTTTCTTTACATTTGTGACATTCTCGACCTGAGCTATTCCTCTAACACTGATTTGCTTTCGTTTCTCAAAATCTGACTGGGGCTTAGACATGTCGGCTGAGAGAAGACAACGAGACCCCTAGCACCAGTGACCTAACAATCTTCAGTCTGCAAACACAGTCCCACTCAGTCCGTCTGCTGTATAGATAGGAACTAAAGTCACCTTGTTTCCTCCTTGAAGGTCACACATGCGCAGATCTCGACACTCTTCTCAGAGGGAGCTATATTTCGCTCATAGACTTTCTCGTGTAGCTGAGAAAGTGATCTCGGAAGAATTGAGGTCGGTCACAGCATGGATTGGAAGTTTGCATAATAGATGAATTAGAGTAGATTAGTAGTGTTCCCCAATACATTTTCCATATGGTTCCGCAAAGTTTTCTGTCCGCGAAATGCATTTCGTTTTGTACATTGCTAATTATATATGCAGCACCTACCATATCATTCAGAGTGAATAATAAAGTTTTACAATAACATGAGTTATAAAACGTTAGTCGTTGCTCGAAAAAAATCAGCACCGACTTGAGCGTTGGCAGCTTTAAGCGTGCCTATTTTTACGTCTTGATGTCATGGAGTTAAGAAAGTTCGTTCTCGATTGCAAAATGTTGTGCGTAAATACTGATTTTGGTGATAAAAGGTAAATAAATAATTTATGCATAGTTTTTTTTAAAAGGTATTAATTTTCAAATGATTTATTGTGTACAAAGCACATCTCAATACAACTTAATTCATGCCAAGGTATATTAATGGAAAAATTTTAATTTACCATAATAACAGTTCATATTGCATTTCACATGATACCACTATTTTAAGGACACCTAGATTACTCATATTCAGTACATGCAAAATTTTGTTAGAAATGCTGTTGGACTGGGTTCCTGGCCAAAGTAAGTTAAGTAATTCATTCTTTTTCCTGTCTCATGTGCAATCTTCATGAAGTTGTGCCTTTCACCCTGTGCCATATTATTTAAGCCAGGAGGCAATTTGTTGAAGTGGAAAAACACTCAAAAATATATGAGTAAAAACCTCCATAACCTTTATACATTCACCAATTGTTAAATCCTTTCAAATAGCATTCAGTCTAATAACAAGTCTTAAAGGATCAACATTTAATAAGACCATATAATAATTATCTATCAGCAAGAAAGCTTTCAAATGCTGCAACAGATCTTTGATTTCATTATATAACATTAGGTAGGTACAAGATAAACCAATTTGCAATAGCTTCATGCAAATAAACAAGGATTATGGCTAGTGAGATCTATTTTTAAACCACAAACTACATCGCTTAACACCTGGTTCATAAAAAAATCCACAGGTTTTAAATACAAATTTACCAATTAGTGCATTGAATGGTTTTTCCCAAGGATATACTCTAAGTTTGAAGACCCCCAAGCTTTTGAGGGTCCCACTGCAATACCGGTGAACTAGTACAAGCTTTTCCATCATAATACATCATAGAAGCCTCCAATTTAGATGTCTTTAAAGTACTCATTCCATTGAAAATGCTACTAAAATGTGCTTCTTATAGTGAACAGCACAAAATCAACAGCATTTACGAAAAATCCTCATAGTTAGCAGTACACAACATTTACCGTGAAGTAAAAGAGATGCTCAACCTTCTTTTGGAGATGGAACTCTATAAATTCACATGGGAGGCAAATTCATAGTTTGGATAGGGTTGGGATAAATAATAAAAAGGAAACTCCATAAAAATTGAAGGACAAATTTAATCACATGAGGGGCAAATAGTTGTAAATATTAAACTAGAAAACATTGCACTCCTGATGAAATGCCATCTGGTTCCTCTGCCCCTACTCTCATTCCCCTATAAAACAAAGATGCCAAACGGCACCTTAGAAGATGTGCTGTCACTCTTTCTTGACACAATGTTTACTGCTCCTTGGGCTTCTCTTTCTTTCCAATGGGAATTGCTGCCTTCACCCTATGATAAAAAAGTCAGAGTTTTGCAATTAGTCAAACAATTATAGTACAGTATACACATAAAATTCACAATAGAATCAGTTAATCACTTCAAAAGTCTAAAATGAACAGTATACTAGCAATTTTCATGACAAATTATAAACCGTTATGGTAACTGTTCATTGCTACAACTGTAGCAAGCAATTATGTTGCCCACACCCCCTTGATGCGCCATTTACAGTGAAGACACCCTTTCTCAAAAACATCAATTTATCATCTTCAAAAACCCAGGCTCATCACCCAAAACTTCTCTTTTTTCACAGCAACTATCAAGTTAGCCTTTCCCAAAAATTTGCAGCATTCTGCAACTGTGACGTAAGTCAATCTAGGCTTTTATAGGAGCATTCAAAGAAGTGGCAATCATAAAAGTTTAACTTCAAAGTTGGTATAAACTTAAATTGGGTGGGTAGTAGCCAAATCAAAATCTCCCTTTTTTTTAATTTCCAGAAGAAAATTTCCCTTGAATTTTGAAAATGACACTATGCACAGAATTTGCATCATGAGCAATGAGCAAAAACTCATGCATTTACCTTAACAAGGAACATACACATTTGCTGTGCTGCTACCATTCTTTCACCCATTTACGGAATTATGCTCAAAAATACTCATTTGCTCGAGAATCGCCCACATTGGCCTATCATGTGGATAGAATTGTGCATAGCTCATATTTCACCTTATTCAATGAGCATTAATAATGCAAAATTGTATTTTCCTACCTCATTGGAAAAAAATTAAGGAAGGAATATTTCTTTAAGAGAAAAAATGTGTTCCCCTCAAAATAAAAACATCTTCTGACATTAGACTTGTCTCCCCTCCCAATACAACATGTTCACACAAATCCATGAATAGACAAAGAAGCTAAACAATTGTTTCCCAAACATTAAATACTACCTGCATTTGCCAAGTTATTAAATTAGCACAATATGAAAAGTAATACATAATATCTGTAAAAGATTAAAACTAAATATCCTTAGTGGGTCCTGGTGGTCCAGAGGTAGAGCATTGGACTACTGACCAGAGGGCCCGAGTTTGATTCCCGAGCAAGCCTCTCTGGGCACCCGCAGCTCCACCCAAGCTATGGGTACCAAATCTTCCTGGGAAACCATAACTGGCACAGGGGAAGGAACTGGGCCCCCTACTTAGTACTTGGTGAACTTGGCTTTTGGTGGGTTGGCTTGGAATTTGGCTTAGTACTGGGTGAACTCTACCATCACCTACCAAACTGACCTTTGGGTTGATTACTGTGCTTATGGTTTAATTTTACATGGAAATATAATCAAAAATTTGTCTTTATTCCCAAATATGTTGGGCTTTTTATGGTGATTTGGAATTTGATAATGTTCCCCAGGATAATAAAGTAACAATTGCTTTTATTGGGTCTCAAATTATACCACCTATAGTAATTTAGCAGTGGGTTTGCTTTTATTAGTTCTCATACCAATCCACCCAGAGATTATTACTGCAGTTACCGAATATAGATTGGGGCTAATTCTGGGAGAGCTAAACCTCCACAATTAATGGGCTGCCATTAACAAAACACCTCTGGTCTTTAAGAGAGAGAGAAAGAGAAGAGAGCCTCATAACTAAATTACAAAGAACCAGCCAAGTATCAGGAAATGATATTCTGTGATTGCTGATATTTATTTTGCCAACAACAGTCTTGTTTCATTCTTTTCTACCCCCATTATTTTTTATTCAATGTCATGTGTGAATTGAACTTGAATCAAGTGTGCTAACTTGAATAATGAAACTCCTTTATCGAGAGTTCTCTGATTCTTGGTGTATACAGAATAAATACACTATAACACCCAGGTCAAGTTCCTCAACAAATAATGGGCAAATATTTTAAAGGTACAGCAATTTGATAAAAACTATTACTAATGTAAGTCGGTTCTACTCATCGTGGTGCCACAGAGATATTTTAAACATCCATGTACTCTACATATTGTGCTAAATGGTAATTCTTATAACTTTCAAAAGTTAGTACCCTATATACTCACGAACACAACAGAACACAGTGACATTATCAGAGTATCTATTATGGAACATCAAGAAATCTTCTGAGGTTTTCTGGTGTATATTTAAAGTTTTACAAGCCACTACACATACCCAAACAGGATTTAACTTCAGAAATACTGCTTATGTGTCAATAATTATTGAACTCCGGTGACTAAAAGGACAAGGGGACTTTGCCTCATTGTAACACTGGGCAGACAACATAATATCCTGCTACATACTACAAGTATAATGAGTACATCCTGCTACATACTACAAGTATAATGAGTACATCCTGCTACATACTACAAGTATAATGAGTACATGACGATATTGAGTGAGGATACAATCCTGATCAGAAATTATCTTGCAGAGTTATCAACTGAGATCCCTTCCTCAGAAAACATGGACTGCCTGGAAAGTGAGGCCAATATGCTTAAAAAATATTAATGAACTTTTAAAATAAAATAGTACCGAAAGAGAAGTGCTGAGGGCAGTGGTCAGTATTTCAGTCAAATTAAATATTTATCAATCTTATCGATTGATAGCTTGAAAACCACTTGAAAGCACTATTATATCACTTACTAAAAACTACAATGGTGAGTAAAATATCGAATATTTTGTAATAACAATCATAGCTATACAGATTCCAAAGGAAAAAAGAGCAAAAGAAATTTGTTAGAACCTATAACATTCACAAAATTAATTACTTAGGCTTTACTTTCATCTAAAACATGAACCAATGTTACACTTGATGCAATCTCACTGGAGAATCAAGTGTGCCTAGGGCTGCAAACAACAGAAATACACTTGAATGAATTAGTAGAGCTCCCGAAATAAATGTCAAAATGACAAGAGAACTTCTCAACATAAATGGTGTCAAAAACACTTTTTATAGAAAATTTGCCACCAAATTTCTTATGTTTTCTAGGTTGGCAAACATAGCATCCCCCAGGTCTTAAAATAGCCAAACTTTTGTAGCATACTGCACTACAATATTGCCTCCTATTTCTCATTACGGGAATAAAAAATGAATGACAATATTTAGTCCAGTGTGCAAAGAATAAAGCAATAACAGATTACTACAATGCAATCACATCAGCTGTGAATAACATTTGCTTCAATTGTGAAACCTTTTTTTAGTTTCCAAGCCTAAAAAGCTCTCCAATAATTGATCTTTGGATTCAAATTAGTATTTTTATTACGTTTACCAAGAATATCAAGGTTTTTAAAAATATCAGTGAAGTATTTTAAATCTTATGCAAACAGGTCAGATATGAGAAAATCACAGCAATGCATTTTCAATAAGAAACTGGTAATAGATTTGCTCGTTTTTCACATGCCTTGCATTTATCATTGAACTACTTGCAAGCATCAACTTTTCTTTAAATTCTTGACATGATTGTTAATGTTAACCAAATTTTTGTGTACTGATTTTATAAATTGAAGAAATTATTCACTCCTAAAACAAAATTTTCATATTTCTTCACCCAATCAAACAGTACATGCTAAATGATGAAGTACACATTTTGCCCAAGTTCAACGTGCTGGCATTATCCAATCTGATAATCAAAATGATATATTGGAGTAAATATATGCAGTACTTTAAATTGTTAACAAATATTTCACTTGAATATATGCCATCTGATACTCACTTGGCAGAAATTTCTGACAGCTTCTTATTGATCAATTCCAAATTTTGATCAACTTGAGCCTTGTTATTTTCATAACCCTTTGGAAGTGTGAAGAGTCCAACAAATGCTGTAAAATACAAAGAAAAATAGCATGCTTCAGTAATTACAGAAATAATTAAAATTTTGTTACAATTACTCAGTTTCAGTGATTATAAATTAACACTTTTCATTATGCCACGTACCGAATACCTAGAAAGCAAAATTATATTGTAAGATGTCAAAAAAGATAATAAGGATTCTAAGCAATTCTCATAAAATGATTAATAAATGCATGAGCAAAAGTTACCCCTCATGCTGTTGTAGAATTCCTTTTGATTTTAATCACATTCTCTGCATTTGCACATCTTATGAGAAGAAAATGATGAATGTCACAGCCTGCCTCCTTAACTTCAGTTAAATAAGCACTATGCTCACTCCGTTTTCCATGATAATTTTAAGTTTGTGCAACTCAGGTTTCATTGCAATGCTACATATCAAATATATGGATATTAAGCTGCACTTCAAGTTGTCAAGAGGGATGTACATCATGGCTGGGTCACTATGCTTACATAATATGAAGCAAGACAACCAAGTTATAGCAGATACTGAAAATCTGATACTACTTCAAATTACTTGAATAGTAAAAAAAACATACTATGTCAACATGAATACAAGCAATTCGTACAAATTTTCTGAGAGTTCACATCATGGATTCCAATAAAATTTAACCAAGAAAAGAAGCTTTATAATGCAACCATTTCAGAGAGTAAAAATCATTCGCCTTGACCGGGATACGAACCCGGATCCCTCGATATCCGGCCGAGTGCTTTAACCATTTAAGCTACCGAGACGTCCTCTTACACTCTGAAATTTTGGGGGCTTTAAAGGAACAAGATGTTATGACGAAATACCGTACATACAATGTCACAGGCATCCGTAGTCGTGCGCGACGCGCCACAGTCCACGATGTTAATAAAGCCAATTTCAAACAGGCTGTTCATACCTTAGACAAATTTCAAGAAACTGTAATAGTAACTTTAACGGAGTCACCCGTTATGTGTGCATTATAATGCAACCATTTCAGAGAGTAAAAATCATTCGCCTTGACCGGGATAAGGCGAATGATTTTTACTCTCTGAAATGGTTGCATTATAATGCACACATAACGGGTGACTCCGTTAAAGTTACTATTACAGTTTCTTGAAAAGAAGCTTTGATTGCACACTGCCAAACAAGGACAATCAAAAAGTAAATTCTTATCACTTTAGAGTGTTATCAAGTAACAAGAATACACAAACACTTTCTACTTTTCCTTTCATTCTAAACAACAAATAAACAGATTCCTTTACCTAACAATCAATTTATATCAAGCCAAGCTGCCCAGCTCCCTTTATCCCCCCACATTGTATTATATTGGAAACCAAAGAAAATTGCATAATGAGCACTGACTGCCCTATTTAGAATGACATTTGGTAACAAGTTAGTGTTTTCATTAGAAATGTCAGGAATTGTATGAATATCGCCACATTACTGTATAAGTATCACGAATGATTGCACTGTGTGTGCAAGTTTACAAACATGAGTTGTGTGTTGACATGAGGAGCAACTGAAAACTTTACACACCAACCAAAATGTATACAATAATGTTGTTCTTTGCAACATTATTTAAGTGTGTGATGAAATGAAACACATTGTAGGGCAAACAGTAAAGAAAACTGATACTTCGCCCACAAAGTTTGCCCCATGTGCTTGCTCAAACTAGTATTGGTGGAGGGGGGGCTGCTACGATCTGTGAGTTTGCTGCATTTCCTCTGAATGGGACCAACAGGGGACAGACCTGCGAAATGTGCTTGGGGAAAGCACCTCTCTACCAAGGACATGAGTTTTTTTGGAAATCTTTGTAACATTTACCAGAAAGGGGTTTGGCTCCAAGAATTAATTAGACAATTCAAATTTCCATTTCAAAAAAGGTAAAGCAACATGCTGAGGACCATGTAACTGCAGCTCTAATGTTGTAATGGGAATCATCATCAACAGACAATTTCATAGCTTACACTCAGGAATCCAAGAATGAAATAGATAAAAGTGCCATGGATAAAAAAGATACACAAGCCAGTTAAGATGCCCACAAAATAAGTAACCATTTGAAAAAATGCAAGTGTTTAAGGGCGCATACATTTATGAGTAAGATATTGCCTAAACCATGGGGTATTTAATGCAAAAGACTAAATGAGTACGTATGGAATTGTTTAATTTCACATGTCTAGGTTATTCAAAGGAATAATCAACAAATGGAATGACAAGAGGAGAATATGTTTGTCAGTGTAGAGATTAGATCATCGATAAAAAGGATATTATGAACAACCTTAGTTTACTTCCTGGATTTAGAAGACATTCAACAGAGTGAAATTAATGAAAGTACTGCAGAATATAAAAGCACAATGGAGGAGTAGGCTATCTATTTCGAAATTCTGTAGAAGAAGAATCAGACTGACTAAAATTAAGTGAGAGGACATAAATAAGAGCAGTTTGAACAGTTCTCTTGTTTTGAAGGATAAGAAGCATAGAAAAAGAGCTGAATTAACAAATGAAGCTCATACAAGGAGAAGAGAATTTATGACCAATTCTCAAAAATTTAAATAGAAGATCATGGGCAATTCAGGACCTTAAGAAAACAAGGTATTTAAGCCATGAATTTAAATACATACATATGTACTGCCATATATGTTTTCCTCAATGTAACATAGTGAATAGAAGGTGAAAATGCAAAGATTTTTTCATCTGATTGCAGTCAATCAATATTCCAGGGCAAACCCTCCTTCTCTCCCTTTTGCCTATGAGAATATTTCAGAGTTTTAACTGAAAATGAAGGTACATAGAAGAGGAACTTCTCAAGTTGATTTTTGCAAACTTTAGAAAATAAAGATTTCAGTCTTGATATGCAATAATCATTGCTAATAATTCATTCAAATGTTCTCCACTAATCATAATCTCAGCTCACATGAACCTATTTTAACTAAGTCAAACATGCATCTTCTATCTTCTCGCAGTCTTTCCACAGATCATTTTTAGCCTCTCACACCCAAATGACTCAATCCTTTGCCTCAACCTCTTTCATGCTGTCCATCTTGGTACTCCTCCCATGACCTCGAACCACCACACATTTTGTTTTGCAGACTCAGTCAACTTACGAATCCAATTTCATTCATTTCTCCTCTTGGCTTTTTAAGTGTCCCCTCCATCCATCCACAAACACCCCCTCCCTCCCTCTCCCCTGTCACTCTCATACTATTTATACCTTGTGAAATCTTTCCTCCAAAGCAAAACTCAATGGGGTGAAACCATGCCTAACACCTACAAGTCAGTACAAAAAGTTTTCCGAAGGAACAGTGGGTATACTGATTTTCATTCCTCTACACCACATTTCCTAATCAATATTTAACAAAATTTTAGACTAAGCAAAAGAGCTCATGTAATGCCTCAAACTAGCAACTAACACTGACATTTTAACTTCATTGAAAATAAATGAAATACAAAACTATTGCCTTAAAATAATCAAACAGTAGAAGCACCATAGGGCACTGCCAAAAACCAAGTAATGTACATGATTTCACGTCATGGGATAGATCTATAATTCATAAAATTTCTCCTGACTTTGTCATTTATTTGTATTGCTAGGTGATAATCCTACAGCCAACATTAACTTTCTGTGGAACTCAACACCAATACTCCAGTATAGTTCTGCTGGGATTATATTACTGATATTTCAGTTTGAAGTAAAAACTTCTGAATCCAACTTCATCAAGAAAAGAAGTACTAGTTTTCCTTAAATTCAGCTTGTCCAGTTTTTCCCAGGGTTTAACTCAAAATACCTTGAACTATGTCCTCTCACTCTTTAACCATAGGTATTGTTCCACACCCACAGCCCTGCGTGAGGAAAGAACCTGGGCAGACTGCTCCCTAGACTGACAGGGCCATTAAGCAAAAAGTATTGCACATCTATAGGAGTTGATTGATTGATTTTCAGGTGTGCAATGATATTTAATTTCCTCCAAATGAAAAAGCTCAGCTTTCTTATACTAGTGATGACATAATACTTATATGGATTTTCTCTAGCTCTCAAGGGATATTTTTCAGTTGTTATCATATTCACAATTGTATTTCCCCAAAAAGTAATTACTCAAGGTTTTCTATCAGTATTCTGCTCTGGATGCCATACCCTTTTGCATTCAAATTTATAATCAACCCAAATATTTCATATGCCATCATTACCAATCACATTTTGAAAAAAACACTATCATTTTGTAATCTACCTTTCACATAATTGTTGTGGGGAACTAACAAAATATCTTCATAAATGATGCAACAAAATCATTATTTAGTAATGAGGTATCATATACAATATACACCACCAATATAAACTTGAAGGCTAGAAGATAGAAAAACAATTCCTTTGTTGGGCAATGTTTAATATTTGAGCATATACACCATCTGAGTTCTGTTTCCTCATTGGAAACTGCTATTCTGTGCTAATTGATGTTTTTACATTTATGAATGCAATTTTTCCCACATTAAATATATGGTATTGTGTGGAGATCTTCCCCTTCTGCCTCACAAGATCTACAAGGAGTCAAATTTTTGGACTTATCCAGCAACTTATCCTGCTTCCAGCCAACTCTTTCAAGAATTAAAAACTCTTGCCTTTCCCTGTGTGAACTCTTGTATCTAAGGAAAGCAATCCTTCATACTTCATTAAACCATAGCAAATACAGAGACTTTAAATTCTTATGTATGAAAAGATGCAACAAGGCAGCCTGCACATTAGACATATAAATATGGTACAACAACTATACAAAAAATAAAAGAGTGCTTATTGGTGAAATCAAGGCATTGTTCCAAGTTTAATTATTATTCGATTCAATGGCAACTTTTTATCTCCCCTGTGTAAGTTATGACTTCTGTTGATTTCATCTTCTGTATGCATTATGTATGATTCAAGGACAGAAGTGAGTTTAACATATTATTTCAGTAGGAAGAGGTACTTAATCCATTAGCATCTACATAAACTCTTCTGCTGAAAGTGCTTTGTCACATCGGCTTTTAAGAATCTCAAAGTCAATTTAAATTGTGTTGCTTCAAAATAGTGATGCTAATGAGTATTCCAAATTTTAACTAATGAATTATTAACGTACTGGCTTCAATTAAGGACAATAACAGTGGATTATGTGTACTCACTAATATCAAAACCAATTAAGGGAACTTTTTAGATGAGCTCATCATGTTATTCAGATTTCCAAGGATGCCAGACATCCTGCAATGTCATTTATCCTGATCCAAAATATTTTAATCACTTCAGGGTATGGCAGACAACTTCATGCAGTATGTGATCATGTACGTGTGAGTAATGTGGTTCATTTCCTGGTGCTACAGTCTTGCAGGCAGATTCATGTCTATCCAGAAGTGACGAGATGTACCCCTGCCCTATGCAATGCTTTCCAGGTGAACCATGCAGACAGAGGTAGAAGCCAATGAATCCAATCACACTTCAGTTGGAGAGAATTTATTAACTCTGAATCCCTTAACGGCAGTGCCTTTGCAAATGTTTTGAATTAAATATGGAGTCACCATTTAAGTACATCAATATTGAAAATTACATTTTCATTTAAAATTGCACAAACCAAGTTCCTGGTTTATAAGCTGGATTTGTCGTGTGGTCTTACCCACTATGTCTCCATTAGGAATTCTGAGAAAAATCTTTTTACATTCTCATATCTGTCTGGATTCTGCTCGGAGGAGAAATTTCATATGCTTACACACACAGCACTCTGCACATGTAGTTTTTATCACTTCTCAGTATCATTATTTTTTTGCAAATGCTTATATGTTTTCATTGCACACAAAGCTACAATTTGTGCGTTCAATAGTGACATACTGCAAGTGTTTTTCAGGTTTACAGTAAAACTATGCACCACACAGAGCAGTCACGCAAAGAAAAACTATAGATGCATATAGCTCAAAAAATAATCTTATTAAAATATTGGCCAACCTTAGGAGAGGGCTAATGAACATTTACGAAAATTATGAAAGCTAGATTGTCCTCCAATATATCCTAAGAATTTAAATACAATTTCACAAAATCAATGAAAATATTTCCATGGCCATGAAGAAAACTTTAGCAAAATGCCATACTAATCTCATTTAAGCAAAATACTAGTGATAAAACATGTTTATTTTACATTATAACATTTGTCTGGAATCTACAGGTATACCATATACCTTTTTTACCTACCTTTAACCTTTTTTAAATTGAACAAATTTTGGACATCACTTTAAATGACACTCCATTCCAAATAATTATAGTGATAAATTATTATTATGAGGTAATCTACCAGTTAAGGTAGGTTTTTGGATGCACACAACTACCAAATAAATATTTTGAGACTCCTAACAAAACACAATTCAGCAACCTACTCTACATCAGTGTTAAATTATAAATGAATAATATGTATGAATAATTAATGAATAATGGATAATAATAATGAATATGAAAAATTAATAATAATAACCATGAATAATTAATTATTGTTAGGACAAAATCAGCATTACGTTTCCCATCCATGTCTCATGTTGAAAACCTTTCAAATAACACATTGATATGCACTGAGAATGTTCCCATAAATAAGTGGGTCACATCCTGGTAGGTTGACCCACTAAAAATGACATGTTCCTACGTAGATTGCTAATCTAGAATAATTGAGAGCTAACACATGTTCTATGGTTACAAATTTAAAATCTTAAGACTACCCTTTGAGCTTTATTTGCTTACATGTGATCTGCACACATGTAAAACACATTAACCTCCATCCCTTTTCTTCTCCCCTGATCCTACACCCAAAATGCTGTCAACTATTGAATAAAGACACCACCAGAGAAAGACCATAGCCAACCCTTTAGTCCTACCTAGCCTATACAGGGTGCGGCAACATAATTTCCTTTTTCAAAGCGTTTTGTGTTTGAAAAAAGGAAGTTATGTTGCCACACCCTGTATTTAGAGACAAAATTACAAGATGGAATAAGGGCTATTAAGCTATCAATCCAGTAATAATAAAATGTTTCAGTCAAACAACAACAAAACCAAACAGACCCTTCTGTCACAAGACCTTATATTTTGTAAATGTCCTTTTCTAGCCATAATTTTGTTTGAAGACCCAAGTTGAAAACCTTCAGAAGAGAATGATAGTCAGCAATATGAAATTCAATTAGAATGGCTTTGACGCAGTTTCCAGTCTTTAAATATTCCAATTATCATTGCCATGTCAGTGAATAACATAAGGGATTAAATGTGAAGCACCTTCCACATGAACTTGCAACTTGATTGGTTTTTTTTCATTGAGAGAAGTAAAATCAAAAGTGATAAGCAATGATCAAGGCCTTTTTTACAGTATAAGACAATCACAAAACTAATTTGCAGGACATTCTGCATCAAGTAAGATGAAAAGAAAGATTCTATCAAAAGTCAATTTTTATTTTTTCAAATGACAAAGCCCTTTCAACTTATTTATTTTATCATTAATGATGTAACAACTTCAGTTTCCCAAACATAGGTGAAATTATATAAATTAAATTTTTATGACTTTCCAAACAAAACAATAATGCTCATGATTCCAATCACTTTAAAAAAGTGAACAACCCGAAGTCCAAATAATGATTTTAAAATGCACAGGAAAAACTTTTCCAAGGATAAATAACATTTTAAAACAGAATTTTCCATAAACATCATGACAACTTTCACTATCCAGTAATTCAATCACAAAACATTACATGTTTGAAAGCTTCTTCAAAGATATACAGTTTTAAAAACTTGTCTCTCTATGGACTCTCCATAATTATCTATTTTTTAATATACAGTAATTTAATCACATATATCCCATGAATATCATTGAAAACAAATGCTTAAAAACTTGATTAAATAATATTAAAATGTCAACATAGACACTGCAGATTCATTCCTTTACATTTACTGGACATTTATTGACACCCCACTGGGTAATAATGCCTTGAAATTGATTTTAGAAGCCGCAAACTACATGCATATATCATAGTACAAGTGGTTGTACTCAAGAAGAAATCAGGAGAATTCCCAAAATGGATGATTTAAGATTACTCCATATATTAAAACATGAACGTGAAAGAATTTGTATGATTTTTTTTCACAAATATTTGTGTCCTTTAACTGTTTGCTTGCAACCCACAAATGGTTTGTAAACAATACACTGGCAACCTATTCAAGTATTGAACAACAGCACACCACTTTGTTGCATAGCATGTTGCAAGGAAATGGGTGCTTTCTTTCTCAGTGGACTAAGAGTGGCCACTCCTTTTGTGGAGGACCACTGATTGTAAACTTTGAGCACCACACTTAAAAGGCCTTTTTCTCCATTATTCAAGATAAGTTTCTGATGAACACCCCAAAAAAGAATTTCTTTTGGACTCTTTACAACATGCCAAAATGAAAGGCCAAAATACTCAGAAAAAGAGTGAAATTTTATATACCAACATACCAATAATGATGAGGGTCATGCCATTAAACCAAGCTCCAACATATGTGAGACACCAAACACCAACTCCAAACTTTAGAGAGTCAACCAAGTCCTCAACCAGAAACAGACGTCGAAGTTCTGTTATAGCTGCATTCATGTGTGCTACCACGGTGTGTGCTACCTCTTGCACCCTATCCTCGGACATGGTGAGGTCCATTTCAAGGAGGTCCCTGTGGAAAACAAAAATGTAAGTGAAGAAAATTAAAAACACTTAATTCTGCATAAGAAAAAGGCATAAAAAATATGGGAATTCCTTGTATTGAAACATGGCATACATAAACTTGGTGAGAAATAGAGGGCAAAATAGAGGTCTTTATTATGGCGAAATTGTGACCAAACGGTCCCTTCCTTCCATTTAACCCATAGACCCTGCTTATACTCTCATTACTTATTCCCTTTTGATGAGAATGCATGAAAATATTTCGGATAAGATGATTATAAAATTAGTTTGACAAGCAATTCCGAAATAAACTAATGATTACAAGTCATTATTACTAGCAGTAGCCTAGGGTAGGTTTCTTATAGACCCTAAACTACACTGGCACTACACATTACTGTTACTAGTCACAACTAACATGAAAAAACAGTTTTTGAACCACTCCCTACATACATATTACAAAAACACATTCTTCAGTTCTTACAAGGCATATTTGGAATTTAAACACTTATTTTCAATAAATGACAACCACGAAAGGTAAAATTATATTTTGATTACAAATTACAAGAAAAAGGGTAACTCAGGCATTTAAGTGCACATTTTAAGTCCTTCTTCAATCAAAACCATCACGATTTCATATACTCAGTAATGTCAAACTTCCATGAGACCATGGCATGAGTAAGTGACTGAAGCGCACCGTACTTTCCTCACAGCAGAATAAATTTAAGTAATAAATAAAGGTAAAATTACATAATTTCGACCAAATCTTGAATACACAATTTCATTGAATGCTGGATTTCAAAGATGCTAAACGTCAACAGTTTCTGACAAGGATGAATAATGAAAATTAAGTTAGTCTAAGCAATAACTTGCAAATCATAACGAAATTGATTATTATACATATTAGGCATTCTCCGTATCCTCTAGGCTCGTAGGGTGGTATACCGATGCGATAACATCGGAAGTAATAATGCGTGACGATTTAATACATTGAGATAACATCTGTAAAACCAAAGGCTAACGAGAAGTTTTTCATGCGGTGAAATCAATTTGCCTCGTATAAGAAAACAAGGGCGCGGAATTGTTTCCCAATTGCGTAGATTCCCATGAATGTTTAACTATAGCATTGCGAAAAACTTCAAAGGAGAGGGCGGCGAATTACACTTGAACGTCTTTTAGTTAGTTGAACGAGCTAGACATGCCGGAGTACTAGAGTAATAGAATTCTCAACTACTGCATACTTACTTGAATGGATGACCATCCTGGTTCTTCTGTATAGCTTGCAACACACTCTTGTATACACGGAAAGACAGGGTTACACAGAGGATGCTAAGAGATAGATACGCTACTACGCTGATGAGTGAGAAGTATGACAGTGATAGCAGAATGGCCAGAACAGAACCAAATACTGCCCCCGATTCTTTGGGATTCCTCCAATATATTAACTGCACCACTGAAAGATAAATAAAGGGAATTTATCACTACACATGTTTATAAAAAACATTCAAAATCTTATCAACTAGGACTATTTTATCAAGTTCACAATGTAAACATGATAGTGACATGGAACAATTTTTGCAAACGGAAAGCACGCAAGTAATCGACTACTATTTATTAAATTTCAAATATTATGATTAGCATAATTAAGTCCTAAAAATTTAGCCCGAACCATTATCAACTGTGTCATTTTCATACGAACAACAGACATCTTGCCGAAACTCAGCATCCAAATTATTTAAAAAACGAACACATGTAAACAGATATAGCTCCAAAATAAGAAAATTATTTGAGGGCTACTTATTCGTCATTTCATTACGCGTTGGAACACAGCAGCACCGCTAGTTTCACTATTCATGTCAACAGCTGTCGGCAAACACGTGCCGAACACTAACACTGCCCGTATAAACAAAGCTACGAAAATGGGATTGTTAATTCCTTAGAACATCCCGAGATGGAAAACTTCCTTTTCTCCCGCAAAATTTTGATGCTTGATCATTAACAAAAGCACTATGCATGCAGATATCACATCTGTGCGCGAGAGAGTAAAAACTTGTTTTCGAAAAACTCACGCCGACAACTGTTATCAGGCTCCACAGGCTCTTCCATTTGAGATCTCGACTTTCTTCCCATTACTAATGATTATCAATCACAACCACAATACTACTCTTCAAAAGCGGCAATATGTAAGACCGTTTCGGACTCCTCTCCCTGTCACACCAGAGAAACTCCACGGAGATAAACACCTGGAATCAGACGAACTGCCCTATGACAGCTTCAGGTTCGGGGTCGACCTACATGAGGCGCCGCCCTCGTGGCGGTCGGTCGGTCGGCAAGGTGGTCACGTGACAGACTTGGGGCATCTCAACACGTCAGCAGATTGAAGTTGTTTTTCTTGCATGAGGGGTGCGAGGAAAAATCAGTGACTACGCACGAATGATATTGAATACCAAGGAAAAATTTACATACTAATGTGCAATGAAACAGAAAAGGGGCCATACATTTTCACTAAGTTTCCTCAATAAATAGAGAACCATAATTACAAAAACATTAAAATACACAAGAAAACTTATTGCTAAACAAGCGACACCGCTGGTGAATAAAGGAACCGTTGAATTTCATTATTTTTTAGCGTCTGAAAACCCAGCTTAAACTTACGCAAAATCAGTTATTTTAATTACATCTGTCGATAATGATCTCGTATTCAGGGCGCGGTGTACGTTCGAATGACGAATGCAAGTATTTACTTTATGAAAAACTTAATCGATTGAATAAAGTAATGGTGCTTTGCAGAACTCACGTAATGAACTTGATAAACACAAGTTAAACGAATCGTGCACCATGAAAGCAAATAAAAAAATGCCAACAGTTTACAATATACTTCTTTCTCGATTTAATATTCCACAATAATAAAACGGTCTAGAAACCTAACTACCATTTGTCCTTGGGAGCGCGTTTTCTTCGGCAAGACCGAATCAAAAGGTCGCGATTCGATTTGATCCATGTGCACGTCCGAATACTGCATGTACATCTATGGATTTTTCGGACAAATGCCACTCCAGAGCTATTATAATTATAAAATCTTTCAGAAAGTATTTTTTTTAAATCAAAACGAGTTATCCGAGTTCGCTTTCTGAAATATTCATTGGAATAACACCTTGTATTACGCAGTATAAGAAAAACCAGATAAGGAATTTCGAAAAATAATATCATTCCGAGTCACTCATACGTACTACAACTGAGTCTTACTGTTTGAAGTAGTAGGTCCAGTGAGGACAACCGAGGAGCGTCTTGGGAAAACCCTTACAATAATGCCATCGCCGACACTTCCCCGCGTGAGAACCTCTATGTAGAAACTAATCCAAGCTATTGACTTCTTCAAGAAGCACTACGGCCAATCAGCGGCCGATTTTCGCACGAAAAGGAGGAAAAGTGACGTCAAGGGACGGATGAACACACTCTGGCAGACGAAATTAGGCGGACCGCGAGAGTGCACAATTTTCCACGCCTTTTTATTCCTGGTTCGGTCCTTCCCCTCGCATCCTTGAAAAACTCCCCCGACACCCGAAAATATTCAGGCACATCACCCCCTCTCCTACGCTTCGCTAAAGTGAGAACACCGACGCTGGAATGAAGAATTCTAGGATTAAGGGGGGAGTGGGTGCTCACTATTGGTTTCAAAAACATTAAATGAAACATGGCATATTTTAAGGCTCATCATAAGCTACTGTAGACAGAATATACACGTAGATGGAAGCAATAAGAACAAAGTACAAATTCGGGTAGTGTGGATTAACAAAAAAAGAGAACTGCAGTATTGCCGACCTCAACAAGGCACAACATTCATCCACTAAGAGACATAATGAAATAAATCAAAGACTTGGGTTTATTTGGTCGAAATTAAGACACGTAAATAGCAAAAAAAATAAGGAAAATATGGGAAATAAGGAATTTTATAATGCCGGCCGCGCCATATACGCATTCCACGCACTGACTCAACCAACCCACGATCCGATTTGGATTTGCATGTAGATACAATCTCACGGTAAGGACCGACGGCCTGCACCCCTCGCGACTTGAGTCTTGAGTCCCGCCTTGAGTCTCAGGTTCGAAGGAAAATCACCGTGACGTAAGTCATGCCGGTGAGAAAAACCATCAATCCATTGCAAGGAAACATAAAATTTATTTATGGTGATAAATAAACAATCGCTCAACTGAGTGTCTACAATCTGAGGCAAGAGGATAAACGTAGTAGATTAGAGCCTCTCGAGATAAGAGAAATGAGAAAATTCGGTTGGACAAGGAGGAAGACAAACGACAAACATTGAAATGTGGTAGTCGGAGAGAGAAAGTTGTGAGGGAGTTTTCGAGAAAGGCAAGAAAAAGTAAAAGAAATTAGTGATGTTGAAGATCGTGTTAGAGGGGAGTACATGGGAAGAGGGATGAAGGGAAGAGGCCTTATACAAGGCATTCAGTCAGATAGAAGTTCCGAAGAAAATTAAAAAAAAAGGAAATTACGAAATGCTCAAACGAGGAATTTCTCGTGGTACGTAGAGGATACCGTCAGGGACCGTCCAAAACGTAATTTTACGAAGCAGAACACTGACTGATTGCCTGCCTACCGTTTCGAGTGGATACGTGCGTGTATATCGTCGTAAACATGGATGAACGAACTGTTAAGTTTTGAAACTCTTTATATCACTGAGGAATATTGTATATTTTTTTAATGTCAGGCTTCATCAGGATTGGGGGCTTGTGAATACGTCAGGTGAACGACGAAAGTTTCAAAGACTCAATTAAATACCAAGGCGTTACTCTCACTCACGATCTCTCCTGAGTGAATATGTGGACAAGCTAAAAAAAAAGGATTTATTAGAAGAGTTCTAGGTAAATCTGATGAAAAGTTCAATGAGAACTGTTATCTGTCGTTGGTTAGGCCTCGATTAGAATATTCTCCAAGTATATGGGATCCTCACGAAGTTGGATTAATTGCTGAATTGGATCACGAGCAGCGTAGAGGAGCCATATTCGTAAAACATTATGATAAACTTAGTAGCGTATCCAAAATATTGGATAAATAAGGCTGGAAATCACTCGCGGAGCGAAGTTGAAACTGAACAGACTGAAGCTCTTGCATAAATTGTGATGGAGGGAGGAGCAGTGATGTAGAAAAAACATTATTACTCCTATCGTACTACGGTAGGAGAGATCATGTCAAATAAAATTAGAGAGATTAAGTGTAGAACAGATAGATTTAAGGTGTCATTTTTTCCACCAATGATAGGGATTCATAATAGCATTATTCATCCGCGGTAGGGTCATGTTAGGGTAAAGTTATTCTGGTGTGTAGTCACCATCTGCCACACACCCTAGCAGTGGCTAGCAGGGTATATAAATAAATAAAAACCTTTACATAAAATGACATTAAAAGAAATACGTTTTTCAAATGCTAAATCAAAAGATATTACTAAGAGTACTTTAATTTCTACTTTCACCCTAAATTTATAACAATGACCGGATTCAAGTTTTTTCAAATAAAATGTACCATTAAGGAGACATGAACTTCCAAGATTTCCGATTTCAAAATTATATTTCGAGTCTACAATTTTAAACCAAATTTTATAGTTATAGACGCATGCTCCTCCCTTCAGTCACCCAGACAGGAAACTCAGCCCAGGTGAACCTCTTCCACGATCACCTCGTTCCAGATAACTCGAGACACCCGAGGGTGGATTAATGTATCCACTCAAATAGGGAGCAGGAAGGATTCATTCCATGTGGTTCAATTTCCATCACCGCCTTCCCCTCCACCCCCCACCGGGGAGTTGTTATACCTATGGGACAATTTGGGACGCAATGGAATTCACTCCCACATCATTGATCGCTTTAATACCAAATCACGCAGAAGCGAGTTGAAATATTTCAGTTCTTCGTCTATGCATGGCATATTCATTCTACAAAAATGAAACTCATGTCAAAGTAACCGCATTCTTCCTTTTCTGCGACCACCAGCTACTCTAAAAGTTGAGCAAACGCACGGGGATATATCCACGCCGCCATTGAAAGCGTCTGTCTCCGATTTGTCTGGATACAGTACGAGTCGGGATGATCACGACATTTCAGTGCGTTCGGTAGAGAACGCAGCCAACAAAGAATGACGGACGGGCGTTATTTTGCTTTGCGTAATGCATGCGACAGTTTATCGTAGATATCAACAAATGGACTATATGAGCCGGTTGCGTAAGAAAATTCGTACGTAAAGCGTAAGAAGATTCAGTAAAAAAGGAAATACACGACTACAGCAGCAACAACGTCGTGGTGCGGGAACTATTTCGGTGGGAATTTGATTATAATTTTTTTTTAAATTTTCATGAGCTTTGCAAAATTTGATGTCAATGTGTGACAAATTCTTTAGCTTTAATTCTGATCTCAATTACAGTTTTTTCAAAATATATTTCCACGGACTTATTTTTATTTTGTCCATTGCTTCCAAAGGAATAGAATCTCTGACTTGTCACGGGTAAAAGTAGTTCTTCCAAGCGATGGAGAGTAATCAATGCAACCAACTTCTCCTTTATGAAATATTATTCGCGTTTGAATACTAAGCGACCTAAAAAAAATCCGATGGCCTGCCTTTATATTGATTTCTGTAAAAATAAATAGGACATGAGAGTTCGCTATTTTCAGTAAGCAGAAATCAATGACTGTTACGTGATATACGATGTACGAGTGATACTCATATAGTAGTGAAGGAAAAATAAACCATTTTCGTAAACATTGAAATATCAAAATTGATCACGATCGGCGGGAGAGTAATTTTAATGCGCACTTTTGATTTCAGAGGGTAATAAAAACTCCGCCGTTTCACTAACAACGGCTTAACTGTTTCGCCGTGATGTCATACTTACTCGTAAGTACTTGCATGTTACCCAACAATACAGTGCCATCTATAGTATACTGCACTGCTACTATTACAATTCCAATAGACCTAAATCAATATTTTATTGAAAGTAAACACTCCCCACATGTATTTGTGTATAAATGAATCAAGATCAAGGGGCTGATGGAAAGTCAGGGGCTCTCACAATACCTATTACCTTAAAAAACTTAAAAAAGTGCGTAGATTTTTGGAAAAAGAACAATTCCTACCCGAACGCCTAGAGCATTGGGAACATCGAAATGGAATGTACAGACTCAATTAAATACCTAGGCATTACCCTCACTCAAGATCTCTACTGGGTGAAACACATACGGGGAATATGTGGACAACCTAACAACAAATCAGGATTTATTAGAAGAGTACTGGGTAAAAGTTAGGAAAAGGTCAATGAGAAATGTCATTTTTCGTTGGTTAGACTTAATTTAGAATATGCTACAAGTACATGAATTCCTCACGAAGTTGGATTAATTGCCGAATAGGATCGCGTGCAGCGTAGAGGAGCTAAATTCGTAAGTTTTATTGTATCCACAATATTAGATAAATAATGCTGGGGATCACTCGTTGAGCGAAGGTTAAATTAAAGATTAAAGCTCTTGCATAAATTGTAAAGTCTCCTTAGCAGTGATGTAGAAAATACATTATTACTCCTATTGTACTACGGTAGGAGACATCATGTAAATAAAATTAGAGAGATTAAGTGTAGAACAGATAGATTTAAGATGTCATTTTTTCCACCAACGATAGGCGTTCATAATAGCATTATTCAACCGCGGTAGGGTCATGTTGGGGTCAAATTATTCTGGTGAATATTCACCCCCTGTCACAGAACCCTAGCGGTGGCTTGCAAGGTACATACAGAAATAAAAATTATCTTACGATACAAATGAAGTAACATGAAACACGTTTCACAATACTCAGCTAGGATGCCTGGAGCAAGAGATGAATACAATATTATTTCCCAAAGCTAATCGCTCGATTCCTCTACACAGCTTCAACGATATTTTACTTGAAATTCTCTCTCGTGCCGCTCTTCCACTCCACACATACTCATACTGTCAGCAGAACGCGAATTATCTCTTTAAAGGTATGTATAATGGAGATCCCAAGCGCATAATAACATTTCTGAACACAGCTAGTAATTTTGCGTCGGTGACACGTACCTATCTCATACTTTTCTCCAATTTCTATCTTTGACTACTCGGACCTCAAGGACAGAATCTGTCCAAAATAGGACGGCGCAAGTCCCTGGATATCTCGCTGGCTTTCCACTTAGGGGCAAATGAAAGAGAGGCCAGTCAATCGATTGATCCGTGGCTGAAGCGCTCGAGTCGTTAGGGAGAATTAAATCTCAAGAGGTGGTGTCCACGCCACGGCGGAGCGTGGATTCACGAGAGAGCCCACGGATCGATCCTACTATTGGATCACTGCAAGGGCACCGCTTACCAGACGGCCGATCACCCACGGAGGTGCACCGCGGCGCGGGAGTAACGGTGGGCAATGCCAAGCCGGGAGTGCTCTGGGAGCGGGGTGAACGTGATGCACGAAGGAAGGACTCCGCCGGACGGAGTGCGGGCGACCTCGGGGGAAGCGGGGTACCCGAGAAGGGTGAGCCGTGCCTCCAACACCATGCGCCACACGAGTGAGGACCAGCGGCTGGAAAGATCCTTCGACTCAACGGAACATAGGGAACCCGAACCGTAGGAATCAACGTGAAGGTTGAATTCAATAGGTGAGGATAAGGCTCACATCGTGCCAACTGCAAGTCCTACGGTGTGCGAAAATCACGTTTCTGGGAAATAAATGGAGCAGGGCTTTCATCGCACGGCCTGCAGTTTCCCAGGAAGATCCCAAACCCCGAAAAATCCAACAGTTTGGGGGTGCGTAGTGTGTTCACCTCTGGCTCTCCGCCCCCCGGGTCTCCAAATCCAATCAGTCTTCCTATTGGGGGTCGCCGGACCTCTTTTCACTCACATGCGGGATTCGGCATCTACCAGAACATCCAAACGTGCCGAGGGAAAATCGGATCTTATTTGGCAACAGGGTTAAACAGAGAGCCGTGGGAAGTATACCTTGAGAGCCCAATTGGCAGACGGTGTGAGAGTCAACTTTCCGGAGATTCGAGAGGACAATTGTAGAAGAGATAATTTAAGATATCATTTTTTCCACGAACGATAAGGGATCAGAATAATGATTTCCGGCTGCGCTAAGGGTTAAAATATTCGGGTCAATATTAGTCCGGTGCGTATTCACCCCCAGCCACACACCCTAGGTGGCGGCTTGCAGGGTACTAAAAATAACAAGTACTAAATTAGCGCACTTAAAAAAGGGGGCTAGGTTTGTAAAACTTCGTTATGATAAACTTAGTAGCGTATCTACCACGCACAGAGCAAAGGTTAAATTACAGATTAAATCTCTTGCATAAAATGGAAAGACTTATCTTCAGCAGTGATGTAGAACATATATTGTTACCTCCATAGTACTATGGCAGGAGAGATCCTGTCAATAAAATTAGAGAGATTAAGTGAAGAAAAGATAGATTTAAGGTGTCCATTTTATCCACGAACGACAAGAGATCGGAGTAACGTTATCCGACCGCAGTAGTGGTAAAAATATTCGGGTCAACATTAACCTGACGTGTATTCACACCCTGCCACACACCCTAGCGGTGGCTAGCTGGGTACTAAAATATCAAAATATAAAATTCCCTGAGAAGTAAGTATTAAGTGCATTGCTTAGGTACAGAAAGTTGGAAAATGTTTTAAGTGAGGCGGTCAATAAAGCTGTCACTATCTTGCGAGCTTTCGGGCCGTTCTAGTTAAGTGCAGTAAATACAGAAATTACTTCGGGCATCCGCATTATTTTATTACATTAACAAGGCCATAAATAACGTACCGAGGTAAGGGTAGGAACAGGATAGGGATGTTGGACGGGATGAAGGGAGGAAGGAAGTACACCGAGATGAAGAGGGACCTGATATATAGTAGATTAGTTTGATAGGTGGGGAGTCACAAAATGTTTATTTGATAGTTGTGTCCATCCAAAAACCTACCTTAACCGGTAGATTACCTAATAATAAATAACGTAACTCAAACACATTTTCAATTAAATTTAACAACGACATGAAATTTTACTGGCAGTATACAAAAATGGCGGAATTTTATAATGTTTAACTCAACAAATCGCCAACAGGGGCAGCGGGTTACATAAGAAGCAGTGGTGCACGACCCGCGGGCCGCATTCTAACCACGAGTCGTGCACAACTACTTCAGGGACATTCGGAAGTGGCTGTAGTTCTGGATGAGCAGTACGGGCTCGTCGTCACGCTTCTCAGTGGCCTCGACCGGGTTCCCATCGGCACAGTTACACACAACACCCACGTCCGGGTGTTCACTGGGCAGGAGCGTTAGAAACCTGACGATACAATAACACCGAAAGCACTCAAGAATACTACTCACTCCAAATGGCAGCTCTACGCTAAGGGCAGATAATTCGTCGCAAATAAAATATGTTCGTGCATGACTAGCTACAATAAGGAGAAAGGTCACGTAGGGAAGGCTTTGGCCACCTATATTTTCTGCGAACTAGTCGTTTTTAAGTCGATGGCCACCTTAAGGGAGTTTCTGCTTGCGGGGTGGAGGGGGAAGTGTGCAAAAAATTAATAAATAGTTCGGGTGATCACTTAAATCCCAGGAAGGGTAACATGCAAGTCAACGTGGGGCGGGCGAGATGGGTGTTGGCAAACGCCGCCAGCTACGGTGACCGCGATCGTCGAGTCCAGGGGGTTGCCTCCCTTCGACCCGATGCATATGCATATCGCTCTACAAACGCGCCCCGAGGCAGGCGACACTGCGGCGTCGCCCACCTTCGGTCGAGGGACGGCGTATTTTTATTCGCCTCGCTAGCACGAAGGAGAAAGGTCACAATGCAGAAGAGTGAAAAAGCCCTGGATTATTTCGGGTAGTCTCGGGGAAAAGGTGAAGGCAGAACCCAGGGCTCTTCTAACAAAACACCAATTGCGGTGCACCCAGGGTGTGGTAGAAAGCCTTAGAGGTGGACAGAGATGAAAAACTGTGTGGATTGAATGCGAAGGACATAAAAAAGGACGTTTAGGAACGTGTCCAGCACAGTAGAAGTACGCGAGAGATAACCACACTAATGCTTAACGGCTTATTTAGATGGAGACGGGAGATGAAATTATGCCCAGAATGACGCGAACAGAGGCGATTCCCTTCTTTCCTCCTCTTACTCCGAGCAAACACCCTCAAGAGGTCGCTGACCTCAGCGCAAATTCTTTCTTTTGCTACTTGGTCGCTTTGGCGAATTCACGGATTGCTATTCTTTTTGGAAACAGAGGTGCTAAAAATATATGGGAATAAAGAAAATCTTTTAAGTACGCGACTTCTTTAAAATGGCAATGGTTTGTTAGTTTCTAAATTCAAGCTACTGACAAGGGGGCATGTACCAGAGTACTGACCAATCGATATCGAATCTTAGGTAAGAAACATAATTAGAACAAATCACTTAATTTTCCACATAAAATTATGTACTCTATTCCACGACCTAGGCTTCGACTACACAACTTAATGATCATTCCTCATGGCCTACTGAATTTGCAAGCAGAAACTTAAATCGGGGAATAAATCAATTTGATGGGGAAATGTTTCAAATTCATCATTATTTACTTGCGTAACGTGGCACCTGATACCACCAAGTATCTTGCTGTCGGTAAACGATTATTTAAGACGACGTAGAACTTCTGTGACGTTAATAAGGTGCTTTTCATTCGTAAAGGATAGTTGCTGAGTACATGGAGCGAGAGTGAAGTTAGAATGTGAACAGTTTGCTGAAGGATGTCGTGTAACAAACAGACAAAAGTTTACCAGTTTCATCCCAACTAACCTATTACAGCGAAGACTAAAATAATGAAAGAGAACAACAAACGCGGTGTTCGAAGAATGGGTCTCCTGACCTAGCCAATTCAACATGGAACTGAAATTTCAAAATAGATTACGTCGGCTTCGATGAAATCTTTGAATGATTCATTTCCACCATTACTGCAAGACGAAAATACTTGCTGGGCTACTGTTAACTCTCTGTGAGACCTACCAAAAATAAACGAAAGGGGCACTATGCCATTCTGCTCTGACTGGAAACCTTATTATGCAACGCTGCGATGCGAGAGCGAGTTACATGCACAAAGGATCAATAAAAGTTGTCCGATGGCCATCAATCGTTCCCGGGGCATTGTCGGAATTTTTTTCGATGGAAAGTACCTCAACGAGTAAACAGTGTTATTTATTCCACGATTTAAGTTACTGCTTGCAAATTCAGTAGGCCATGAGGAGTGATCATTGGCAATGATCACAGGGTGGAACATCGATCGGTACTTATTTTTCAATAACTTTTTTCATTAACTTAAAGTGACTGCATGGATATCAGCAGTGTGCATCTGCAAATGTCTCATTATTTCCATACAAAAGGCGTGAATTATCATACGGAATTATTTTACAACAATCAATTAAATACGCGACTCCTGCTTTATCTCTGTACTCGTGCGATTAGGGCACCACAATCGGTTCTTTCCCTTCCCATGAGCCCGTTGGCTCAAAAGCAAGGGAGGACACCACGAAGAGCCGAATGCCGACCAGTTTAAATAGTTAAACCATTTCAGCGGGACTTCTTCTCAGGAGTTTTGATATCTCCAACAATACACTGTTTGGGCATCACTAGGATTACGCAACCCCCTTATACAGTGCTGCGCGGTGCCCTCTCGGTGGGCAAGGACACGGCCAGGAACGGCGCTGAACACGAAGGACATACAAGACTGGAATCTTCCATTGAATCGACCATTGAAATTGATATGATAACACAAAATGCTTATCACCTATTTACCATTACAATCCATCACTAAACGCATATTTTCCTAATCGGAATGTGCATTCAACATACGATTAATCACCTGTTCACGGCAACGCGTCGTTCTGTCATTATATAAAAATTCTGAATGGCCATCTACAAACTTTATCGGTTCCCATTTATGTAAAATTATAATATACTCCACGAAATGAGAAAAGAAAGATGTCAACTAAATTAAAGGTACTTCAAAAACATGACCTATGGAGTACCTTTAATTTAGTTGTATCTACTCGCATATGGATCTACTTCTGCCGGAATTCGGAAGATTGACTTAATTTGAGACTAGACGGAGATGGGGGAGTGTGGAGAGTCTCGCTAGCGGCGAGAAATAGGGGCCAGGCATTAATAGATCGTTGGGCACAAAATAACAATTTAATACGATACAAGCAACCCTAGTCCACTGACAATTACTTCAACGAGGGCAACGATTGAAATTGACCGTATTCCTCTTGGTCTGACCCAATAAGAATGAATGAAAGAGCTTATTTCCGATAATTGTACGTCATCCCACTAAAAATAGGGGGTTAGGCATTTGGAAGAATCGGCTATGAGCTTAATTGTAATTAGTGCCAACATGGAAATAATTCGATGACCGCAGCTCTCTAACCTCTGGCCTAAACCTTTTATAAAAGCATTCTAAAAATCCTGAGGCTGAGAAGAACCTGGTGTATATGGCAACGAGCCATTTCATGCCGTCACGCGTTTGGTCTGATCATGTTTCTTAAATACTTGCACTTGATTACGACACTGTTCAATTGACGTGCTCCAATCAGTGCTGGAGAATGCATTTTTGTGAATGTTAGATACTCGTCCGATGAGAAGTGTACGGTGGAATTAAATAGAATCCCAGTCACAACCCGTAGATTTAAGGGATGGAGCTGATGTCCTTGGAATTCGACACCCAGACCAATAAATAACCTTAGCCCGCCGGTGCTACACGGTGGCGAATTAAAAGCAGAGGAGCGGTGATAACTGTTGCTCGAAACAGTGCTTGCTCTGCCCATAGATTTTGGGGACAAATGACAATTTTGATGTATCACCATGGGAAGTTTTGAATTATGGGATTATCACCATGTTTTGAAGGGACCATTCCATGAACGAATACGAGACAGACGACGACAACCAGAGACAAAATGTGGTATTGCGTCCCCACATGCCGCGGAATACCACCCCCAACCCTCTTGAATGCGATCAAAGCAAACAAGCGAGGGATGGGGATGGGGAAGGGGGGGTAGTGCACGGTGACCAGTAGCCATGGGTGGAAGAGAAAATCGCGTCGAAAAATCCGCATCAAATTTCGCAGTGCCCCGACGAATCATTTAGATTGCTGCCTGCGTTCAAATAAACGCCCGCCAGCAGGATGCTCGATCCGAAAATATTCAAGTTACGTTTGGAAAGGAAAAAGTTTTCGTAAGCATTAACTTCCGATTTCTGGGACCTTTTCGGCTATGGAGTTTTCGATCCGAGGGTGCGAGGGTTACATCACCGAGCATCTCCCCCCTCCCTCTGGTCCGTCATCAATCTCGACTAATTCCGCGCGGCCCACATCTCGCGAGTCCCCGTGGGCTCCCACCCAACTCCCATCTGAAATACAAGCACAGAGCCACACCGCGCAAATGCTACTCGGTATCGTCTCTTCCAGCAAACCTACAACAGTGCCAAAAATGATAATGCCGGCTCCTACAGACAAATACTCATTGTTCGCATTCAACGTTCAGAAATTCAAAGGGAAGGGCTACATTCCACGACGGATTGAATGATTACGGCTACATACGTACGTGTGTACCGTAGCTTGGAAGGCAACCTTGATAACGAGAATATTCGGGAGTGTTTTATCTTTAGTCAAAAATCTACAGTTTCAATACTTAGGCCATTTTCTACTTATTTATGCCATTCAAAATGAATGTAACTACAGGGAAATTCTTTCACTTAAACTTCAATATCATTACTTCATTTAGTTCCTTCAAAGTGTTTAAAATGAATAGAATATGTATGCTACATTTTACAGAGTAATGAGTGACCTGCGAATATTTACTTCCTGATTCACGGTTTTTGTCGCTTTTAAAGAATAAAATTGCTTTTCAAGGCTATAAATTCGTGTTTGACCGTTTCTGTAAGAATAATTTACAAGCTTATCTGCTTCCATATGTTACCACGCTAGTATTTGTGCTATGCAACATAATGAATGGCATACTCTGTAGGTGGGGGCGGCATGAACTGAGTGCGATATTTACTACAATTAAGAGGTTGTTCGCAGTAACATAAAAATTTCTGCGTTGAAAAAATATTAAATATCAGCAATACAAATTCCTACCAAAATTTCTCATCCTCGGATTTTAAACAGCTGCTGAGACTTATGGGGCGGCCGGCGCCTCTGTCCTGGGGATTTACGGTGTTCCGCCTCCATAGCGGGGAGGGGGTGTAGACGGAGCGCAGATGGCATTCCAGGGGTAACGGGTCACTCCAGTTATAGTACAACCTTCATCTATCTGGAAACTTACTTTTTAAGAAATTATAATTAACAATTGTGATTTCCACTATACTCTATTTATTCACACTACCCGGATTTCAACACTTCATGTCATCTTCAGGTGAAAATTGCATGCACGTTAAAAATAGTATAGTGTAAATCACAATTGTTAATTATCATTTCTCACCAATATGGAAAGTTTCCACAAAGTTAAGCCTGAAACTAAACGGTTCGTTATAAAACTTATCATGATTTTCAACTACAAATTTATATTAGAAAATAATTACTTTGTTTCTAATAATGTTTAATAAAAACACAACATCAGCGGTCGCGGACCACATACAGAGCAGAGGTGGGCAGCGGGTTGTACATCACTAATTTAGTAGTCACCCCCGAGAGGGTCGAGCATTCGGTTTGTCCGCAATCACCGTCGTCCACCACGGGCACACACGAAATAAAAAGCGCCCCGCGGCAGCTGAGGGAGGGCGACGCGCCCCGCGACAGGGAGAGACGGCCGCCATCCGACGTGCGGCGGGTGGGAGGGGCGGGAAGGAGGAGTGGAGGGGGAGGGGGTAGGACGATTCCGCGGATCGGAGCCAGGACGAGAATAAAGGCGTCCCGTCGGGTGGGAGGGCGAAGGAGGGGAAGTGGGAGGGGGGTGGATTCTCTCTTCGCGGGGCAGGGATACGGGC